>CAMTDV010000006.1:8675155-9275155 GCA_947069175.1 Scalesia atractyloides | reverse complement strand
ACCGATTAGTGGATGCCACCAATGATCAGTTGTTACTGTGATGAACCATATTGTTACTAACTTACTACTCAGCTTACACAACTGGAGATCAACTTTCATGTAATTTTTCATCAATTATGCAAATCCGAAGCAACTTCTAATAGCATTTCAACAACAACGTAACATAAAATACTTTCACCGTAGGCGTCACTTCTTGTTTGAGTGATGGCAGTCACACCAAGGACTATTTCAAGTTAACTTGAAAAAGGTAATCAAATTGTATCATTCGCCTCGATTAAGAAAATAATATATAGAGTTAAATGTTATTTTAGTCCCTGATTTGGGCTATTTTGCCAGTTTATTTCAAAGGTTTGAAACGTTGCCATTTTATTCTAAATAGTTTCAAATGTTGTCATTTTAGTCTACTGGGTTAACTTCATCAATTTTTTTGTTAACTAGAAGGGTGTTTCGGTCAATTTATATGTAATTTTGTTAACTAGAAGGGCAATTCGTCCATATAAAATGACCGAATTGCCCTTCTAGCTAATAGAAAAAATGAATGGAGTTAACCCAGTGGACTAAAAGACAACATTTGAAACTATCTGGACTAAAATGGCAACGCTTCAAAACTTTAGACTAAACTGGCAAAATGACCCAAACCACTGGAACTAAAATGACGTTTAACTCTATTATATAAGATTTAACTCTATTATATAAGATTGGAACACGTTTAGTTAAGTTCAAAGGAAACAACAGTTTTCATGATCTTAATCAAACACTTGAAAAACTTAAACCCAATGACATCACAATAAAATAAAATTGATGTGATAACTAATACAAACTGACTTTTTGTTTTTTATATTTGTAATAACTAATTAATTAAAAACTATTATGATTTGTCATAATTAGTTTTATATTATTTTTACTTAATTACAATACACGTAATTATCACGACATGGATATTAATATTATACCTAGTTCGAAAACGTACAAGTCTGCTACTTTTAAGCATTTACAAATGTTTAAAACTGATTACTGTAACTATATATAAAAATATTCATTACCTATAGAGTAAATTAGGGTTGTTATCGAGCCGAGCCGAGCCGAACCGAGCGGACCTTTGTTCGTGCTTGGATCGTTTACAACCGAGCGAAATCCAAACGAGCATATTCGAGCGTGCAATTTTTTCGAGCAAGTGGCGAGCGAGAAGCTAGCGATGAGTGATTTGGACAGTCATAAATTTAGAATGTTTTCTTTGATGTCTCCACTATCGGGTCACGACTAAGGTCCAATTGTCCAAGGATGACACTAAGACTGGGGTCAGACCGTTCGAGGATGAGGCTCTGGATGAGGCAGGTGAGACGATGAGATACAACAAAGAACAATTGTTGCATTGTGGCGTATGGTAAAAGCGAGAGATGGTCTGTAACGCCCTGCGTTTTCACACTCTCTATATTTAGCAAGTCTTGTTGTACATTCCATTTTGGGAAACCTTCTATTTTCGGAAACTTTGACTTGCATCATCTTTCAATTTTGTAATCCGAGACCTTGATCGTAATGGAACTCATATTTTACACACTTGTTATACTTATAATTTAATCAACTTTTATACGCAATTGATACTTATTATATGTGCAAATATCTGTACATGCATTCGCGGTATTCAATTTATACTTACACACGTTCATTACACTAAAAAACATGTTAAATATAAAAGATTATGCATAAAATGATGAATTATAGGAAGTTTGGGGGCCAAAATGAAAGAAATCAAACTTCAAACGGAAAACAGGGGCGCCGCCGTACGCTAAGTCTAACCCCTTGGGGTTACGCGTTACGCCAAGGCCCCCAATCCGCAGAATGTTTGTTTCAGCTACGGGATTTGGCAGTTTTGTGTGTTTTGTTGAGTTTGTTTTGTGTTTCTTGCATTTAATACTCAACTACACTTAACCCTAATCATCCCCTATAAAACCCAAGCCTCCTCCACACTTCTCCCATTTTTCTAATCCTCTCAATCACTCCCAAATCATCCTTAATCAGCTGCAAACTTGCAAGTTCGAGCAGATTCATCCTTCTTCACTAAAGTGAGTGTAACTCACTCATTTCTCAACGAAAACACTCCATTCTTTTTCCCACTTGCTTGGTTTGACCTTGTGCACATCTCCAATGGTTTTTCATGGAAAATCAGGCCTTGGAACGTCATGAAAAAGGCTCCAAAGTGGACATTTTTCATTTTACTTCATCAAACTTTTATTAAACTTGTTTAACTTGAGTCTAACTAACTCATCTCAAACCTATGTCCTAATGCTTACAACACTACTAGTGGTTGGTTAGGTTTAAAAACAAGGTTGAGACATGTCAAACTAGAGGATAAAACCTCACAAACTTTCTGTTTTCAACATGGGTTTACACCCACAAGTAGTGTCCAAGTTTAACTTGTTGCATGTGTGATGTTTGGTCTAGCTTGGGCTACCCATCTTTGCATCCACACACTACTTGATGTTTTCCCTTATATTAGTTGTTTAATTCTTGTAAGTTCATGACCCTCCTTGTGTTTGTAACACAAGTGTAGTGGTGAACATTCGAGGTGCCTAAACGGAAGCATGTTCTTCCTACCTCCTACATGAAATCCATGATACTAGAGGTACCTAAATGGAGACTTTGTTCTCCTACCTCATGCTTGATTTATATATTATATGTATCCTATAATCTAAGTATATATATATATATATAACCATGTAACAAAGACTTAATAGTAACTTATTAGTTACTTGTTAAGAAACTAGCTACATCATCTAAGGACCATACACTTGTTAAAGACTCTAATGGATCTACGAATCCATGAAAACACACCAAACCCTTGAGGTTTCTATAGTGTCAAGAACAAGTGTCATGAGTACAAAGATGATTATTTTCATAATACTATTTTCACGTTATTTTAAATTCCAAATTTATAATCTTCTGTTAATTCCCAATACTCATACACCTTTGTTTCTTCGTGTAGAAGGGCAAGGTGCTCCAAGATAATCAACCCAACCACTCTCAGAATTCAAGTCGGATAAGCTTGCAAAACCGTGAGTATACTCGATCCCTTTTTCCTATTTTCACACTTTGGGTGCAACATGTACATAATTCACAAACTACACCAAACTTGTTTACACTATTTACTCTATCCATTATACATGAAACTTGTTTATATGCTACACTATCGCATGCTAGGTTAGACTTGTGTTATATGCTCATTAACTTAGCTAGTCTATCTTAACAAATATAGCGCTATATGATTAACGCACCGCCCGTAAACTAGTGGTTTTGTTAAGTAAACTATGTTACACCCTCATTGTTTCGATGATGAATGGGTAATCAAAATTGCGTTAGACTATGGATTGACATATAATTTCACATGTTTAGCATGCTCAATTTTACTTATTTACAATGTTGCCATGTTGGATATGAGACAAAATTTTATTCTTTATTATGCTATGTATCAAACTTGTATGCTCGCCAATTTTTGTTGATATATATTATTTTAATACATGTTGCAGGAAACTAAGTTGATGCCGATGAAGAAACATATTAGGGTGGATTAGATACACACCTAGTTTTAATTTCATGTATTTTGTTCCATGTTGTATTGTCTTCGAAACTTGTCGTATTTCCCCTTTTGAACCATTGTATTACCACTTTAGTATTAATGAAATTTTGAATTATTAAATATCGTCGTAAAGTAGTATTACGATGTTTTGAGCAATTTGTTCGTCTCATCCCGATATTTCCGCCATCGGTTGGGGTGTGACATGGTCGACGAGTGTGATTGATGAAAGAAAGAAGTCAAATATTGTCGCTTCACAACTTAGAGTTATAGTTTTAAATTAAGTGTTAGGTTTATATTGGTTTGATTGGTCTAGTATGTATAAATATAATTGTTATTTGCATGTGAGAAAAATCTAATAGAGCGGTGTGTATAAAATATAAATGTACATGTAATTTGTGTGTGCACATATATATATATATATAATAAATTAATAAAGATGAATTCGAGCGAATCGACCTGAGCGGACCTTTGCTCATGCTTGGCTCGTTTGCAAACCGAACCAAACCAAACGAGCATATCCGAGCATTTCTCGAGTGAGCGTCGAGAGAGTGATGAGCGACAAGCGATTTGGTCAGCCCTAGACTAATTGCCATTTTAGTCCCTTAGGTTTGACCTAAATTGCCACTTTAGTCCAAATAGCTTTTTTCTCTCTGGTCCCTGACTTTCCCATTTTTTTCCATTTTGATCATATTGCCTAACTCCGTCTAAACACCTGGTTATAACCAGGGGTATTTTTAGTATTAACATAAAGGTTCACAAATTACCATTGTAGTCCAATCTTTCTAACCCACTATATAAACAACTATCTCATTCTTCCGATCTCTCTCTATCTACATTTCCCCCGACCACCACCACAAAGCCTCCAGTGCACCACCACTCACCATCATCAACGCCGCCAGTCCACCACCACCCATCACCACAACAATCTCCCACCACACAACCTGTAACACCTCTGCCTCTTTCTTTCTAACCGCGACCACCATTAACCACCTCGATAGTTAAGACCCGACATGACATGGATCTAGAGTGGCAATTTACTCATTAATATATAAACCCCACAATTTGTTCAAGTTCATCTTGAATTTTGAACTGAAATTTATCACCAGAATCAAAGCTCCAGAATTTTAAACCAAATTCCATCCATATGCAAGTATACGAATATGAAGATTTATAACTCCATGAAACCCTAATTTATCTAAACCTACAAATCAATTGTTAGTCTTGAACTTGTAAAAGAACCACAAAGAAAGCACATGAAAACATGTTTCTCCCTCAAATCGTCCATGTTCTATCCTCTGTATACAGCCACCGCCGCCATTGTTACTCCGGCTAAAGCCGCCGGCTGTCAATCGGGCACCGATCTGAGGTACTACTTATACCATTCTACTCTTATTTTCGTTGTGAGTAAAAGCCTCTAGTTTTCAAGTGGAAACCACACCGATTGAACACAAATTTGTGAAATGAAATCAAGGGGAGATTTCTAGGGTTACACGGGGCAGAAGACACTGGGGTGGATGCGGCGGTCGATGGTGGTGCTGGCAAAGGTGCTAGTAGTGGCGGCGGCTGGTGGTGGTTGTTGATGGTGGTGGTGGTGGTGGTTGCGGTGATCAGGTGATGGTATGGTTGATGGGTGTTACGTTGCTTCTGTGTAGTAGTGATCGAGACAAGGGTTACATACATACATATATTTATATAATATATTAATAATAATTATTATAATTATCATAATTATATATATGTATATATATATATATATATATATATAGTAATTGATTAAAAAAGATAAATGCAAAATGTGTTTTTGATGAAAATGGCAAAAACAAAACATATAGGTATTCTGACTAAAATACCGCTAAGTTGACTAATACTTTTAGACGAAGTTAGGCAATGTGATCAAAATGACAGTAAATGGGAAAAGTCAGGGACCTAGAGGAGAAAAAAAACTATTTGGACTAAAGTGACAATTTAGATCAAACCTCAGAGACTAAAATGACTATCTACTCTTACCTATAAATACAAAAGAGATGGAGGAGAATAGTGTTTGATAGCCATAGGTGAATGTTGGCGGCGGCGAATCAGTAGATAACACATGGTATCCACTAAATTGCTTTTTTGTTTTATTATTCACGAATACAACGACAATATATAAAGAAATAAAACAAATGTAAAGATAAAGGTAAGAGGTGGTGTGGTGGAAACTATGCTTTCTTTTAAAGTCCCTGATCTAATCCATGCAACCCCTTTTCTTATGTTTTAGTTTTTTGCTTATTTAGTTTATAGGTTTTTATTAATAACCTTAGAGTTTAATAATTATCGTTACTGCCCTTAGACTACAAATTTTACTACATACTCCCCAAACATTTTAATAAAATTTACTTTTGTTATTCAGTTAGTTTTTTTTACATTCTTCATACTTTAATAAAAAATTTTCCTTTAATTTCTTTTTCATTCTTTTAGGATTCTATTTTTTCCATGCGATGAGATGAATTCTGTCTCTCCGTCCAACACTAGACTGTGGACATCTCGTCCGATTCTTTTTTTTTTTTTTAATTTATTTGTTTGCTTTCCACTTTTAAATGTTTGTTTTCCTATTTTTGACACATTTGTTTTTATTTTTATTTTTATTGGTTTATGTGAGATTTTGACATTTTGTCTAATTCACTTTTGGGAATTTATATATGTGGCGGAACCAAGACGTTTTATAGGATAATTCTAGAAAGAAGAAGACTAGAATCTTGCATTTGAATGTGAATGATCCCACTTTCATTAGTGTTTATGCTTATTGGGTTATTGGCTTATGATTTGTGTTTGATTGCTCTACCGTAATGGCATTAGTTTTTTTTTTATCTCTTTTGGTTGTTAACCGAAGTACATGTATGGTACAATGCTGCAATGAACCGACTGAAAAAGCCAAAACAGATACGTAAAATATGGCGAGATAGCTTGCACCGGAAAAAAAATTAGTTTTAAACAAACTCCTAACACCCTTAAAATTACATATGACATGATTACATGTAAAACTAGCCTTATATAGACGAGTCAAGTGTTGCAGTAGCATCACGAAAGCCCATTTGAGTTGATCTTATTAAAGAATCTGAGGCCTTATATAGACGAGCCAAGTGTTCCCGTTGCATCACGGAAGCCCATTTGAGTTGATCTCGAATAGGCGCTACTAAATATACTTTTAGTGGCTAAGTTTGGATAAATTTCAATAACTAAGAGCTCAAATTCTTAAATCTATGTTAATTTATTAACAAAGCGTGGTTAAATAAATAGATTAATATTTAAATAATTATAGCATAAAGATAAATTATTATTATTATTATTATTATTATTATTATTATATTATTATAATAAAAAATAAACATACAAATATAGGTGTATCATGCAATTGGTCTAACACTGTTGGGTGAGGGGGTAGGGGGGGAGGGGCTTGAGTTGACATGTGACGGAGATAGGATTCACATGGCGTGGCTTGGCTGGCGTGGCTTTTTTTAGTTTGTTATTTTAAATAAAATAACAAACTAACTAAAATAAAAGTACAAATAAAATTAAAAAAACAACTACATCAAATAAAAAATAAAAACTTCATGGTTCCATGTTGTATTTTTGCAAGATTTCTTTTTTGATTTCCAACGTCATTGCCAATTTTGTGCCGGTAAGGTGATCGAAGAAGGTGAAAAGTAGAAAGGTGGTAAAAATTTAAAAAAGTAGAGAACTGGTAAAAAATTTAAAAAATGTGTGAGTATTTATAAGTTTAAAAAAGATTTTTTTTTTTTAAAAATAAGCCTTTGGGCAACGGCTAGCCCAAACGGTCATAATTTGCCTGGCCAATCCCACCAATGCATATCATCCCCCTCATGCCTGGCTTCATAGCCATGCCAGCGGGGCAACGCCGCTACCTACGCTGACCCAGTATGGCTGAAGCAACATTGCTTGACTTCCTCCGCCCCCAACCAACGCCTATACCGCACAGTCTAATACTTAAATATAAAGGCAGCTTCCTACATACCCTAAAAGTTTCTATAATATTAAGTTTACTTAAAAAGATTAATGTCAATGTATTTTTTATTTTCTATAATATTAAGTTTACTTAAAAAGATTAATGTCAATGTATTCTATACACTCTTAAAACATAAAGCCCGTGGGAATTTCCCACCAACACCCTTCACATTTATAATTTACAACCTCTAGCCCCTCTTTTCTTAACTTTTATAATTTGCATTTTTAGCCCTTCAACCTTTATAATTTTTATTTTTTACTAATTTGTTATATTTGTGTGGCGTTTTAGGAATTGTGTTTGCGTTTTTTAATTTTCTACGTATCCGCTTTTAGTCAGTTTCCGATTCTCATTTTTTTACGTTAGCGTCTTGCGTAAACCCTCATACACGTAGTTTTAACCTTTATGTTTTCCCTGTAACCTTATAAACATTTTGCAACGTTACAAATTATTGAAAATTTTCATTTTCGGTCCCTTCTCCCTTTTGCCTATTTAAGGTTTTTACGCGTTTGTAACTAACTTGGTTATATCTGTGCGGCGTTTTAGAAATTACGAATTATTAAAAAACTTCACTCCTTTTCTTCACTAACATGGTTGTATTTGCGTGACGTTTTAGGAATTGTGTTTGCTTTTTTTCCTATGCATCTGGTTTTAACCAATTTTCGTTTCTCATATTTTTTTTACGTTGGCGTTTTGCCTAAACCCTCATACACGCTAAGTTCAAACCTGGTGTTTTTCCTATAACCTTATAAACACTTTGTAAAATTATGAATTATTGGAAAATTTCATTTTTTGGTCGCCCTGCCTTATGCGTATTTAAGGTTTTTATATCTGCATTGCATTTTAGGAATTACGACTTTTGAAAAAATTCACTCCTTCATTTTGGGTGCATTGTGATTTATACAAATTTGCTTTATCACGGCCATGGCTACAGGCCTAGCTTTTCGAAAGCATTGTGTTTTTTTTGTCTGCTTTCTTTTGGGTGCATTGTGTTTTATATAATTTCGAGTCATCCTTTCGAAGTTTAAGATGTACCCGCGCGGGTAATTTTACTAGTTTTTATTAAAACGTTACCAAAAAACCCTAGCTTCTTATATTATTCCTATACCAAATTGAATCATTGTAGTATACATGAAACTAAAAACATAACTTTAAAATCATATCCAAATTGAAACCAAAATCTATTTGCCGATGTGAGAAAAAAAAATCTCTGATCACTTCTTTCTTTGTTTTCCTTTCTAAGTTTCTCCATTAGAAAACAATATCTTTGTAAAATTCATCACATAATCTTCCATGAGATCTCCAAATCGGTGTACAGTTATCATTGTTGGCAAATGAATCATCAAACAACGCAAGTAGAAATTTAATTTTAAATCTATCGTCTGACGCTCTTCGTGCCGGTTCGTTTTTATCAAATCAATCGAAGAAACACCGCCGATTCTACTAATCTGTGGGTGATAGAACTAAGATGGTATCTCGACCTTGATCGGTGTAACCTGGGATCTTCCTAGTATGATTTGCAAAATAGATCACCGTTACTGGTTAAGAGGATGGGGGGGGGGGGAGGTTCTTCGCTTAACCAAGCTCTGACGTGACGATAAGTATTGTTCTTTCTAGAGAGAACGGAAACAAGTGTGTGTTTAGAGTGATCTATGGGAGCGGGTAGAAGTCCTTTGAGCAAGCTTTGTTGAGATCTTTGTAGTCGACGCATATGCGCCAGCCTCCATTGCCTTTGCGACCATCACGGGGTTTGCGACCCAAGTTTGGTACCTGACCTCACGGATGATGCCCGATTCAGGAGGCCGGTCACCTTATCATTCATGGCTTTGGTTTTTTTTCTGCCCCCATGCTCCTTTTCTTTTGAATGATGGGTTCCACCGATTGGAAGGTACTCAAATGGTGTTTAGCTACATCGCAAGGGACCCCGACCATATTAGAGTGTTGCCATCCTGAAAATATCCATGTTGCGGCACAAGAGTAGTTTAAGATGGGCGCGGATATTCTCTGAAAGGGTAGGCTCAAGTGTGATTGTTTGCTCTTGAAGTTTGGGGTTGAGCGCCCATATATCTGGCTATGTTCTCGTTGTTGGCTTGGGTACTTTGGCAGGGCGCGCCTCCTCAATCATAAGGCATTCTTATTTTACATAGATGAACGCGACCCCGATTTTAGTTGGAAAACCTATTCCCGCATGCATGGTTAAGACAACCATGTTAAAGTCTCTAATGGCATCTTTGCCTATGAGGATGTCGTGTTTGGAGTGTGATGGCATGACCATGAACTCTACCATCTCTGTTCTTGAGTGCTTCCCATCATTGAGCATGACTGGGAAAGAGATCTGGCCAAGGGGCAGCACCGCTTCATTGTAGAAACCGGTTAAGGGAGTGTCAACAGGCTCAAGGTGAGCTTTGTCTTCCCCGTCCAGTTGGTTGAAGCATTGCTCATAAATGATATTCACAATGCTCCCGTCATCAATGAATAGGTAATAAGTGTAATGGCCTACTTGTCACACCCCAACCGATTGCAGAAACATCGAGGCGGGGCATATGAGATTGTTCAAAACGTCATAACATACTATTCGCGACAATAAATTAATAATCCAAATTTCATTTCATAACTTGAAATATTACATTGTTTCAAAAGGAAATTACAACAAGTTGGGAATAGCATAACAAACTCAGAGGAAACATATAAATTAAAGTTTGGGTACGTTTCTAATTCCACCCTATTTCGATTTATTGTGCATCATCATATATTCCATGCCACATGTATATAAAGTATCCGGCAACACAAAAAGGTCGGTGAGCATAGAGGTTTTGTCTACATAGCATAAGTATAAAAGTGTCTCAAATCCACATGTTAATTGTACACTAAGTTATATAAACATACTAGCATTCATAAACTATAAATCAAAGCAAAATGTCTACTAGCGTAATCTTATCACCGAAGTGAATAAGATCCTATTTATTGTATACTTAACAATAACCATAAAATGGGCGGTGTGCTACTCTTGTAGCAGTATACATGTTAAGGAAGACTTGCAAAGTTAATGATAGATAACATGCATAATAGGGTCATAGTATGTATAAACAAGTAGCACATTTAATGTCACGCCCCAACCGATGGCGGAAACATCGGGGTTAGCGGCACTAGGCGACCAGATTGATTTCACGAGATGTTCCATAACAATCATTTAACATATCACAATCTGCTTAATATCCCATACTATTAAACGTAACATTTAAATGATTATTACAAAACGGAGATTTCTCATAAATCTCAACCGGGTTCGATTTCCCCTAGATTTCATACATAAGTTCCAAATCTGAAATACATCAACAAACTAACTAAACAAAACAAACTAAACTAAGCAACATCCAAGCATCCACGCTAAATCCTCAACCTGTTACATACGTTAAAATACAAGTCAATACAATTAAGTAAAGGTGAGCATACGAGTTTGAATAATACTAGCATAGTCGAGAAAGCGTTTGCGAAACAATCCAATTACATATCATGATACACCAAAACACTTTAACACAACATAGGCTCATAGGCTCATTCCTCAAACACTTGAAAAACTTAAACCCAATGACATCACAATAAAATAAAATTGATGTGATAACTAATACAAACTGACTTTTTGTTTTTTATATTTGTAATAACTAATTAATTAAAAACTATTATGATTTGTCATAATTAGTTTTATATTATTTTTACTTAATTACAATACACGTAATTATCACGACATGGATATTAATATTATACCTAGTTCGAAAACGTACAAGTCTGCTACTTTTAAGCATTTACAAATGTTTAAAACTGATTACTGTAACTATATATAAAAATATTCATTACCTATAGAGTAAATTAGGGTTGTTATCGAGCCGAGCCGAGCCGAACCGAGCGGACCTTTGTTCGTGCTTGGATCGTTTACAACCGAGCGAAATCCAAACGAGCATATTCGAGCGTGCAATTTTTTCGAGCAAGTGGCGAGCGAGAAGCTAGCGATGAGTGATTTGGACAGTCATAAATTTAGAATGTTTTCTTTGATGTCTCCACTATCGGGTCACGACTAAGGTCCAATTGTCCAAGGATGACACTAAGACTGGGGTCAGACCGTTCGAGGATGAGGCTCTGGATGAGGCAGGTGAGACGATGAGATACAACAAAGAACAATTGTTGCATTGTGGCGTATGGTAAAAGCGAGAGATGGTCTGTAACGCCCTGCGTTTTCACACTCTCTATATTTAGCAAGTCTTGTTGTACATTCCATTTTGGGAAACCTTCTATTTTCGGAAACTTTGACTTGCATCATCTTTCAATTTTGTAATCCGAGACCTTGATCGTAATGGAACTCATATTTTACACACTTGTTATACTTATAATTTAATCAACTTTTATACGCAATTGATACTTATTATATGTGCAAATATCTGTACATGCATTCGCGGTATTCAATTTATACTTACACACGTTCATTACACTAAAAAACATGTTAAATATAAAAGATTATGCATAAAATGATGAATTATAGGAAGTTTGGGGGCCAAAATGAAAGAAATCAAACTTCAAACGGAAAACAGGGGCGCCGCCGTACGCTAAGTCTAACCCCTTGGGGTTACGCGTTACGCCAAGGCCCCCAATCCGCAGAATGTTTGTTTCAGCTACGGATTTGGCAGTTTTGTGTGTTTTGTTGAGTTTGTTTTGTGTTTCTTGCATTTAATACTCAACTACACTTAACCCTAATCATCCCCTATAAAACCCAAGCCTCCTCCACACTTCTCCCATTTTTCTAATCCTCTCAATCACTCCCAAATCATCCTTAATCAGCTGCAAACTTGCAAGTTCGAGCAGATTCATCCTTCTTCACTAAAGTGAGTGTAACTCACTCATTTCTCAACGAAAACACTCCATTCTTTTTCCCACTTGCTTGGTTTGACCTTGTGCACATCTCCAATGGTTTTTCATGGAAAATCAGGCCTTGGAACGTCATGAAAAAGGCTCCAAAGTGGACATTTTTCATTTTACTTCATCAAACTTTTATTAAACTTGTTTAACTTGAGTCTAACTAACTCATCTCAAACCTATGTCCTAATGCTTACAACACTACTAGTGGTTGGTTAGGTTTAAAAACAAGGTTGAGACATGTCAAACTAGAGGATAAAACCTCACAAACTTTCTGTTTTCAACATGGGTTTACACCCACAAGTAGTGTCCAAGTTTAACTTGTTGCATGTGTGATGTTTGGTCTAGCTTGGGCTACCCATCTTTGCATCCACACACTACTTGATGTTTTCCCTTATATTAGTTGTTTAATTCTTGTAAGTTCATGACCCTCCTTGTGTTTGTAACACAAGTGTAGTGGTGAACATTCGAGGTGCCTAAACGGAAGCATGTTCTTCCTACCTCCTACATGAAATCCATGATACTAGAGGTACCTAAATGGAGACTTTGTTCTCCTACCTCATGCTTGATTTATATATTATATGTATCCTATAATCTAAGTATATATATATATATATAACCATGTAACAAAGACTTAATAGTAACTTATTAGTTACTTGTTAAGAAACTAGCTACATCATCTAAGGACCATACACTTGTTAAAGACTCTAATGGATCTACGAATCCATGAAAACACACCAAACCCTTGAGGTTTCTATAGTGTCAAGAACAAGTGTCATGAGTACAAAGATGATTATTTTCATAATACTATTTTCACGTTATTTTAAATTCCAAATTTATAATCTTCTGTTAATTCCCAATACTCATACACCTTTGTTTCTTCGTGTAGAAGGGCAAGGTGCTCCAAGATAATCAACCCAACCACTCTCAGAATTCAAGTCGGATAAGCTTGCAAAACCGTGAGTATACTCGATCCCTTTTTCCTATTTTCACACTTTGGGTGCAACATGTACATAATTCACAAACTACACCAAACTTGTTTACACTATTTACTCTATCCATTATACATGAAACTTGTTTATATGCTACACTATCGCATGCTAGGTTAGACTTGTGTTATATGCTCATTAACTTAGCTAGTCTATCTTAACAAATATAGCGCTATATGATTAACGCACCGCCCGTAAACTAGTGGTTTTGTTAAGTAAACTATGTTACACCCTCATTGTTTCGATGATGAATGGGTAATCAAAATTGCGTTAGACTATGGATTGACATATAATTTCACATGTTTAGCATGCTCAATTTTACTTATTTACAATGTTGCCATGTTGGATATGAGACAAAATTTTATTCTTTATTATGCTATGTATCAAACTTGTATGCTCGCCAATTTTTGTTGATATATATTATTTTAATACATGTTGCAGGAAACTAAGTTGATGCCGATGAAGAAACATATTAGGGTGGATTAGATACACACCTAGTTTTAATTTCATGTATTTTGTTCCATGTTGTATTGTCTTCGAAACTTGTCGTATTTCCCCTTTTGAACCATTGTATTACCACTTTAGTATTAATGAAATTTTGAATTATTAAATATCGTCGTAAAGTAGTATTACGATGTTTTGAGCAATTTGTTCGTCTCATCCCGATATTTCCGCCATCGGTTGGGGTGTGACATGGTCGACGAGTGTGATTGATGAAAGAAAGAAGTCAAATATTGTCGCTTCACAACTTAGAGTTATAGTTTTAAATTAAGTGTTAGGTTTATATTGGTTTGATTGGTCTAGTATGTATAAATATAATTGTTATTTGCATGTGAGAAAAATCTAATAGAGCGGTGTGTATAAAATATAAATGTACATGTAATTTGTGTGTGCACATATATATATATATATAATAAATTAATAAAGATGAATTCGAGCGAATCGACCTGAGCGGACCTTTGCTCATGCTTGGCTCGTTTGCAAACCGAACCAAACCAAACGAGCATATCCGAGCATTTCTCGAGTGAGCGTCGAGAGAGTGATGAGCGACAAGCGATTTGGTCAGCCCTAGACTAATTGCCATTTTAGTCCCTTAGGTTTGACCTAAATTGCCACTTTAGTCCAAATAGCTTTTTTCTCTCTGGGTCCCTGACTTTTCCCATTTTTTCCATTTTGATCATATTGCCTAACTCCGTCTAAACACCTGGTTATAACCAGGGGTATTTTTAGTATTAACATAAAGGTTCACAAATTACCATTGTAGTCCAATCTTTCTAACCCACTATATAAACAACTATCTCATTCTTCCGATCTCTCTCTATCTACATTTCCCCCGACCACCACCACAAAGCCTCCAGTGCACCACCACTCACCATCATCAACGCCGCCAGTCCACCACCACCCATCACCACAACAATCTCCCACCACACAACCTGTAACACCTCTGCCTCTTTCTTTCTAACCGCGACCACCATTAACCACCTCGATAGTTAAGACCCGACATGACATGGATCTAGAGTGGCAATTTACTCATTAATATATAAACCCCACAATTTGTTCAAGTTCATCTTGAATTTTGAACTGAAATTTATCACCAGAATCAAAGCTCCAGAATTTTAAACCAAATTCCATCCATATGCAAGTATACGAATATGAAGATTTATAACTCCATGAAACCCTAATTTATCTAAACCTACAAATCAATTGTTAGTCTTGAACTTGTAAAAGAACCACAAAGAAAGCACATGAAAACATGTTTCTCCCTCAAATCGTCCATGTTCTATCCTCTGTATACAGCCACCGCCGCCATTGTTACTCCGGCTAAAGCCGCCGGCTGTCAATCGGGCACCGATCTGAGGTACTACTTATACCATTCTACTCTTATTTTCGTTGTGAGTAAAAGCCTCTAGTTTTCAAGTGGAAACCACACCGATTGAACACAAATTTGTGAAATGAAATCAAGGGGAGATTTCTAGGGTTACACGGGGCAGAAGACACTGGGGTGGATGCGGCGGTCGATGGTGGTGCTGGCAAAGGTGCTAGTAGTGGCGGCGGCTGGTGGTGGTTGTTGATGGTGGTGGTGGTGGTGGTTGCGGTGATCAGGTGATGGTATGGTTGATGGGTGTTACGTTGCTTCTGTGTAGTAGTGATCGAGACAAGGGTTACATACATACATATATTTATATAATATATTAATAATAATTATTATAATTATCATAATTATATATATGTATATATATATATATATATATATATAAGTAATTGATTAAAAAAGATAAATGCAAAATGTGTTTTTGATGAAAATGGCAAAAACAAAACATATAGGTATTCTGACTAAAATACCGCTAAGTTGACTAATACTTTTAGACGAAGTTAGGCAATGTGATCAAAATGACAGTAAATGGGAAAAGTCAGGGACCTAGAGGAGAAAAAAAACTATTTGGACTAAAGTGACAATTTAGATCAAACCTCAGAGACTAAAATGACTATCTACTCTTACCTATAAATACAAAAGAGATGGAGGAGAATAGTGTTTGATAGCCATAGGTGAATGTTGGCGGCGGCGAATCAGTAGATAACACATGGTATCCACTAAATTGCTTTTTTGTTTTATTATTCACGAATACAACGACAATATATAAAGAAATAAAACAAATGTAAAGATAAAGGTAAGAGGTGGTGTGGTGGAAACTATGCTTTCTTTTAAAGTCCCTGATCTAATCCATGCAACCCCTTTTCTTATGTTTTAGTTTTTTGCTTATTTAGTTTATAGGTTTTTATTAATAACCTTAGAGTTTAATAATTATCGTTACTGCCCTTAGACTACAAATTTTACTACATACTCCCCAAACATTTTAATAAAATTTACTTTTGTTATTCAGTTAGTTTTTTTTACATTCTTCATACTTTAATAAAAAATTTTCCTTTAATTTCTTTTTCATTCTTTTAGGATTCTATTTTTTCCATGCGATGAGATGAATTCTGTCTCTCCGTCCAACACTAGACTGTGGACATCTCGTCCGATTCTTTTTTTTTTTTTTAATTTATTTGTTTGCTTTCCACTTTTAAATGTTTGTTTTCCTATTTTTGACACATTTGTTTTTATTTTTATTTTATATTGGTTTATGTGAGATTTTGACATTTTGTCTAATTCACTTTTGGGAATTTATATATGTGGCGGAACCAAGACGTTTTATAGGATAATTCTAGAAAGAAGAAGACTAGAATCTTGCATTTGAATGTGAATGATCCCACTTTCATTAGTGTTTATGCTTATTGGGTTATTGGCTTATGATTTGTGTTTGATTGCTCTACCGTAATGGCATTAGTTTTTTTTTTATCTCTTTTGGTTGTTAACCGAAGTACATGTATGGTACAATGCTGCAATGAACCGACTGAAAAAGCCAAAACAGATACGTAAAATATGGCGAGATAGCTTGCACCGGAAAAAAAATTAGTTTTAAACAAACTCCTAACACCCTTAAAATTACATATGACATGATTACATGTAAAACTAGCCTTATATAGACGAGTCAAGTGTTGCAGTAGCATCACGAAAGCCCATTTGAGTTGATCTTATTAAAGAATCTGAGGCCTTATATAGACGAGCCAAGTGTTCCCGTTGCATCACGGAAGCCCATTTGAGTTGATCTCGAATAGGCGCTACTAAATATACTTTTAGTGGCTAAGTTTGGATAAATTTCAATAACTAAGAGCTCAAATTCTTAAATCTATGTTAATTTATTAACAAAGCGTGGTTAAATAAATAGATTAATATTTAAATAATTATAGCATAAAGATAAATTATTATTATTATTATTATTATTATTATTATTATTATTATTATAATAAAAAATAAACATACAAATATAGGTGTATCATGCAATTGGTCTAACACTGTTGGGTGAGGGGGTAGGGGGGGAGGGGCTTGAGTTGACATGTGACGGAGATAGGATTCACATGGCGTGGCTTGGCTGGCGTGGCTTTTTTTAGTTTGTTATTTTAAATAAAATAACAAACTAACTAAAATAAAAGTACAAATAAAATTAAAAAAACAACTACATCAAATAAAAAATAAAAACTTCATGGTTCCATGTTGTATTTTTGCAAGATTTCTTTTTTGATTTCCAACGTCATTGCCAATTTTGTGCCGGTAAGGTGATCGAAGAAGGTGAAAAGTAGAAAGGTGGTAAAAATTTAAAAAAGTAGAGAACTGGTAAAAAATTTAAAAAATGTGTGAGTATTTATAAGTTTAAAAAAGATTTTTTTTTTTTAAAAATAAGCCTTTGGGCAACGGCTAGCCCAAACGGTCATAATTTGCCTGGCCAATCCCACCAATGCATATCATCCCCCTCATGCCTGGCTTCATAGCCATGCCAGCGGGGCAACGCCGCTACCTACGCTGACCCAGTATGGCTGAAGCAACATTGCTTGACTTCCTCCGCCCCCAACCAACGCCTATACCGCACAGTCTAATACTTAAATATAAAGGCAGCTTCCTACATACCCTAAAAGTTTCTATAATATTAAGTTTACTTAAAAAGATTAATGTCAATGTATTTTTTATTTTCTATAATATTAAGTTTACTTAAAAAGATTAATGTCAATGTATTCTATACACTCTTAAAACATAAAGCCCGTGGGAATTTCCCACCAACACCCTTCACATTTATAATTTACAACCTCTAGCCCCTCTTTTCTTAACTTTTATAATTTGCATTTTTAGCCCTTCAACCTTTATAATTTTTATTTTTTACTAATTTGTTATATTTGTGTGGCGTTTTAGGAATTGTGTTTGCGTTTTTTAATTTTCTACGTATCCGCTTTTAGTCAGTTTCCGATTCTCATTTTTTTACGTTAGCGTCTTGCGTAAACCCTCATACACGTAGTTTTAACCTTTATGTTTTCCCTGTAACCTTATAAACATTTTGCAACGTTACAAATTATTGAAAATTTTCATTTTCGGTCCCTTCTCCCTTTTGCCTATTTAAGGTTTTTACGCGTTTGTAACTAACTTGGTTATATCTGTGCGGCGTTTTAGAAATTACGAATTATTAAAAAACTTCACTCCTTTTCTTCACTAACATGGTTGTATTTGCGTGACGTTTTAGGAATTGTGTTTGCTTTTTTTCCTATGCATCTGGTTTTAACCAATTTTCGTTTCTCATATTTTTTTTACGTTGGCGTTTTGCCTAAACCCTCATACACGCTAAGTTCAAACCTGGTGTTTTTCCTATAACCTTATAAACACTTTGTAAAATTATGAATTATTGGAAAATTTCATTTTTTGGTCGCCCTGCCTTATGCGTATTTAAGGTTTTTATATCTGCATTGCATTTTAGGAATTACGACTTTTGAAAAAATTCACTCCTTCATTTTGGGTGCATTGTGATTTATACAAATTTGCTTTATCACGGCCATGGCTACAGGCCTAGCTTTTCGAAAGCATTGTGTTTTTTTTGTCTGCTTTCTTTTGGGTGCATTGTGTTTTATATAATTTCGAGTCATCCTTTCGAAGTTTAAGATGTACCCGCGCGGGTAATTTTACTAGTTTTTATTAAAACGTTACCAAAAAACCCTAGCTTCTTATATTATTCCTATACCAAATTGAATCATTGTAGTATACATGAAACTAAAAACATAACTTTAAAATCATATCCAAATTGAAACCAAAATCTATTTGCCGATGTGAGAAAAAAAAATCTCTGATCACTTCTTTCTTTGTTTTCCTTTCTAAGTTTCTCCATTAGAAAACAATATCTTTGTAAAATTCATCACATAATCTTCCATGAGATCTCCAAATCGGTGTACAGTTATCATTGTTGGCAAATGAATCATCAAACAACGCAAGTAGAAATTTAATTTTAAATCTATCGTCTGACGCTCTTCGTGCCGGTTCGTTTTTATCAAATCAATCGAAGAAACACCGCCGATTCTACTAATCTGTGGGTGATAGAACTAAGATGGTATCTCGACCTTGATCGGTGTAACCTGGGATCTTCCTAGTATGATTTGCAAAATAGATCACCGTTACTGGTTAAGAGGATGGGGGGGGGGGGAGGTTCTTCGCTTAACCAAGCTCTGACGTGACGATAAGTATTGTTCTTTCTAGAGAGAACGGAAACAAGTGTGTGTTTAGAGTGATCTATGGGAGCGGGTAGAAGTCCTTTGAGCAAGCTTTGTTGAGATCTTTGTAGTCGACGCATATGCGCCAGCCTCCATTGCCTTTGCGACCATCACGGGGTTTGCGACCCAAGTTTGGTACCTGACCTCACGGATGATGCCCGCATTCAGGAGGCCGGTCACCTTATCATTCATGGCTTTGGTTTTTTTTTCTGCCCCCATGCTCCTTTTCTTTTGAATGATGGGTTCCACCGATTGGAAGGTACTCAAATGGTGTTTAGCTACATCGCAAGGGACCCCGACCATATTAGAGTGTTGCCATCCTGAAAATATCCATGTTGCGGCACAAGAGTAGTTTAAGATGGGCGCGGATATTCTCTGAAAGGGTAGGCTCAAGTGTGATTGTTTGCTCTTGAAGTTTGGGGTTGAGCGCCCATATATCTGGCTATGTTCTCGTTGTTGGCTTGGGTACTTTGGCAGGGCGCGCCTCCTCAATCATAAGGCATTCTTATTTTACATAGATGAACGCGACCCCGATTTTAGTTGGAAAACCTATTCCCGCATGCATGGTTAAGACAACCATGTTAAAGTCTCTAATGGCATCTTTGCCTATGAGGATGTCGTGTTTGGAGTGTGATGGCATGACCATGAACTCTACCATCTCTGTTCTTGAGTGCTTCCCATCATTGAGCATGACTGGGAAAGAGATCTGGCCAAGGGGCAGCACCGCTTCATTGTAGAAACCGGTTAAGGGAGTGTCAACAGGCTCAAGGTGAGCTTTGTCTTCCCCGTCCAGTTGGTTGAAGCATTGCTCATAAATGATATTCACAATGCTCCCGTCATCAATGAATAGGTAATAAGTGTAATGGCCTACTTGTCACACCCCAACCGATTGCAGAAACATCGAGGCGGGGCATATGAGATTGTTCAAAACGTCATAACATACTATTCGCGACAATAAATTAATAATCCAAATTTCATTTCATAACTTGAAATATTACATTGTTTCAAAAGGAAATTACAACAAGTTGGGAATAGCATAACAAACTCAGAGGAAACATATAAATTAAAGTTTGGGTACGTTTCTAATTCCACCCTATTTCGATTTATTGTGCATCATCATATATTCCATGCCACATGTATATAAAGTATCCGGCAACACAAAAAGGTCGGTGAGCATAGAGGTTTTGTCTACATAGCATAAGTATAAAAGTGTCTCAAATCCACATGTTAATTGTACACTAAGTTATATAAACATACTAGCATTCATAAACTATAAATCAAAGCAAAATGTCTACTAGCGTAATCTTATCACCGAAGTGAATAAGATCCTATTTATTGTATACTTAACAATAACCATAAAATGGGCGGTGTGCTACTCTTGTAGCAGTATACATGTTAAGGAAGACTTGCAAAGTTAATGATAGATAACATGCATAATAGGGTCATAGTATGTATAAACAAGTAGCACATTTAATGTCACGCCCCAACCGATGGCGGAAACATCGGGGTTAGCGGCACTAGGCGACCAGATTGATTTCACGAGATGTTCCATAACAATCATTTAACATATCACAATCTGCTTAATATCCCATACTATTAAACGTAACATTTAAATGATTATTACAAAACGGAGATTTCTCATAAATCTCAACCGGGTTCGATTTCCCCTAGATTTCATACATAAGTTCCAAATCTGAAATACATCAACAAACTAACTAAACAAAACAAACTAAACTAAGCAACATCCAAGCATCCACGCTAAATCCTCAACCTGTTACATACGTTAAAATACAAGTCAATACAATTAAGTAAAGGTGAGCATACGAGTTTGAATAATACTAGCATAGTCGAGAAAGCGTTTGCGAAACAATCCAATTACATATCATGATACACCAAAACACTTTAACACAACATAGGCTCATAGGCTCATTCCTCATGCTAACTACCGTGAGAAGGCTTGCGCGTCCATCCTAACTAGACCCCGTTGGGTGTTAGCCAAACTGTAGTACCATACTAGCTAAGGAGGCAAGTTAACGAAAATAAGTCCTAGTCACATGTTTCTAGTATCACGTATTGAGCATACACAATCAGATTATTCGCGTGTGATAAATAGTTTGATTTGTGATGTGATTTTGATATACGAACGTAACACCCAAAAAGTGTGTTAAAGCAAAAATGGGTCAAGTATACTCACTGTGGGTGCGTTTAGGTGAGAGTTCGGGATCTGAGGAGAGTCAAGAAGAGCGCTGGATCAGCCTGCATACGTGAACGGAAGTGCATCAGTCTCCGAAAAGCGGAAACGGTTAAGTCTTGGTTGGGCAGTAGCCAAGTTCGGGCGAACTTGTGTGTAAACACGCAAGTTCGAGCGAACTTGCATGAATTTGGTGGGTTTAGAGTCAAGTTCGGTCGAACTTGATGAGTTTCTTTGAGAAACTTGTCAAGTTCGGGCTAACTTGTAGGAATTCCTTACTGAGATGACAAGTTCGGGCGAACTTGTAAGAATTCCTTACTGAGATGACAAGTTCGGGCGAACTTGTGTAGTTTCCTAAGAAACTAGACAAGTTTGGTCGAACTTGTAGGAAGGTTTGGTGAAAATAGCCTAAGTTCGGTCGAACTTGACCCATCTGGGTGCAAGTTCGGTCGAACTTGACCTGGGGAGCTGTTGATTCTCGAGCGAACTTGATGTTTTCGGGTCCAAAATCTTGCGTTTTCGCGTCGTTTGCTGAGGAAAATCGAGTGTTCATCCCTCCAACCCTGTGCTACTGAGCAAACTTAGGTCGGAGAGGTCTTTTAGAGCTGTTTTAGCCGTTTTACAAAAGCGTGGGCTAATCCGGGCGAACTCGGTGTTCGTTCGAATTAGTCCGTCTTGTGTAAACCAACATAAACGTCCTTGTGCTTCCAGATCTGGGATCTTGAATGATAGATGCTTCTTTCATATCCGAAGATGAACAAAACATCATCAAAAGTCCGTATTTTGTGTAGAAATCAATGTTTATCAAAGGTTTTTCTCAGATCTATAACTTACAAGCCGAGATCTTTCAAATCTCGTATTTAGGAAGCCTCTGCTAACACCAAACGAACCCGTATTGTGTAGATCTAAGCTTAAAATAGAAGTTTTGGAAGAAAAAGATGAAGATTTTCGTTAAAGAATGAGTTTTGATGAAAATGGAGGCTATGCCTTGTGCCAAAATCGTTGTAAACCTTTGTAAAACGTTGTTGTAGTTGAAATCGGGTTGATTCTTACTTAGAACATGAAGGTTTCGGGTTTTGAGAGCTCTGGGCGAAGTTGCAGCAAGTTCAAATGAGAGAACAGAGCTTGGTATTTATAGGAGAAGGCAAAATGTAAGGCTGGTGAGGGCAAGTTCGGCCGAACTTGTACAAATTTGTACAAGTTCGCGGGAACTTGTAGGAATTTGGGAGATTTGGAGCTAAGTTCGGCCGAAGTTGTAGTTAAACAAGGCTTCTGGTTTTCTTCAGCCAAGTTCGGCCGAACTTGGTAACACCAAGTTCGAGCGAACTTGGTAACACCAAGTTCGAGCGAACTTGACTATAGTTGGTAGATTTTCTTTGTTTTTTGCGTTAAGAGTTCTTTTTGCTATTCGGTTCGTATTAGTTAGTTATATTAAGCGTTATACTTGATATAGTAGTGCGATTTAGCGATTCGAGAGTGCGAGAGCGATGTGATAGCGGGCATAATCATAACCACAAACACACATAACACATAAATAACATAAAACCACATAATTAAATGCGATTTGCGATGCGATGAGATTAGCGATGCTATTAAATAAGCGATTTAGATGCGATAATAACGTACAATACCATAATTGGTTAACATAAAATTTATTATCAACCGAATCTCGGGAGTACAAAGGTAGATAAACGGGAAAACAAAATGAAAGATAACAATCGAATTTTCGAGTTGTTACAGTCTCCCATACTTTAGGAATTTCGTCCCGAAATTAGGCAGCGGCCATAACAAAGAGATACGGATATTTCGTTTTCATATCACTTTCGATTCTCCAAGTGAACTCGGCGCCACGTTTGCCTTCCCATCAGACTTTCACGATAGGTATGCGAGAGCGTCAGAGTTTCTTGGTCTCCCGATCCATGATTTCAACAGGGTTCTCTACAAAATGGAGCGTTTCATTAATTTGCAGATCTTCGAGAGGAACATGCAGATTTTCTTCGGCTAAGCACTTTTTGAGATTACACACATGGAAAGTCGGATGTACATTATTAAGTTCCGCCGGTAGTTCAAGACGATAGGCTACTTTGCCGATCCTTTCCAGAATCTTAAAGGGACCAACGTATCGAGGCGCTAGCTTTCCTTTCTTGCTGAAGCGGACCACTCCCTTCCAAGGTGCAACCTTTAGGAGAACGTGATCTCCCACTTCGAACTGCAGGGCTTGTGGCGTTTATCGGCGTAACTCTTTTGACGACTCCGAGCTTTCAAGAGATTGTCTCTGATCTGGTGGATCTTGTCCGTCGTTTCTTGAATTAGCTCGGGACCGGTGATTTGTGCTTCTCCGATCTCGTGCCATGCAATAGGCGATCGACATTTTCTTCCATACAGTGCCTCAAAAGGAGCCATTTGAATGCTGGTATGATAACTATTATTGTACGAGAATTCGATTAAAGGTAAACGCGTATCCCAGTTACCACCGAAATCTATGATGCATGCACGAAGCATGTCTTCGAGGGTGCGGATCGTTCGTTCAGTCTGACCGTCGGTTTGAGGATGAAAGGCGGTACTGAGATTGAGAGTAGTACCGAGAGCGGATTGAAAAGTCTCCCAGAGACGCGAGGTAAAGCGACCGTCACGGTCAGAAATGATGTCACGAGGTGTCCCGTGTCGACATATAACTTCGTCGGTATAGATTCGGACTAAACGTTCGACCTTAAAGTCTTCTCGTATAGCAATGAAGTGTGCGGATTTAGTAAGACGATCAATGATAACCCAAATGCTATCGTGACCGGATGAAGTACGCGAGAGTTTAGTAACGAAGTCCATAGTTATACTCTCCCACTTCCACATCGGGATTTGGGGTTGTTCGAGTAAACCAGAGGGCCTTTGATGTTCGGCTTTAACTTTTGAACAAGTTAAACACTTTGAGACGTACAAGGCGATATCCTATTTCATGCCGGCCATCAATACTTAGGATGAAGGTCCTGGTACATCTTGTCGGCACCGAGATGAATGGAGTATCGGGATTTATGAGCTTCAGCATTAGCAAATTACGGAGATTATCACGACTGGGAATCCAAATGCGATTAAGATAGTAATAATACCATCAGATTTAGATACAAGCTGAGTTTCGGCTCCACAATTCATTTCCTCTTGCAGGATATTCTCGTTAAAACATGCGTGTTGAGCGGCACAGATGAGGGTTTCAAGTTTAGCACAAGCTTGAGAGTCATGAATACTATATACATAGCTTCGTCGACTTAGAGCATCGGCGACGACGTTTGCTTTGCCGGGATGGTAGCGTATCTCACAATCGTAGTCGTTGAGAAGTTCAACCCATCGGCGTTGGCGCATATTCAGTTCTTTTTGATTGAAGATATGTTGTAAGCTCTTATGGTCGGTGAAGACCGTACACTTGGTACCATAAAGGTAGTGTCGCTATATCTTCAATGCAAAAACAACTGCACCGAGTTCTAGATCGTGGGTCGTGTAGTTCTTCTCGTGGATCTTGAGTTGGCAAGACGCATACGCGATAACCTTGTCTCGTTGCATAAGCACACAACCAAGACCAAGGTAGAGGCATCACAATAAACAACGAAATTGTCGTCTCCGTCGGGTAAAGTGAGGATAGGAGCGTTGCATAGCATACGCTTGAGAGTTTGAAAAGCTTCCTCTTGCTGGGAATCCCAAACAAAAGGTTTATTTTTATGAGTTAAAGCGGTAAGCGGAACGGCGATAATCGACGGCAGTAACCCGCCAATCCAAGAAATGAATGGATTTCGGAAGCATTCTTCGGTGTAATCCAACTCTTGATGGCTTCGATCTTTGCAGAGTCGACGTGAATTCCTTGACTATTAACGATGTGGCCGAGAAATTGGACTTCTTCGAGCCAGAATTCACATTTAGAGAACTTAGCATAAAGGCGATTACCTTGAACAAGTTCGAGGACTAGACGTAGATGGCGCGCGTGTTCATCTCTCAACTTCGAATAGATAAGAATGTCATCGATAAACACAATGACGAAACGATCTAGGAAAGCTTTACACACACGGTTCATCAAATCCATGAAGACCGCAGGTGCATTGGTAAGACCAAAAGGCATGACCACGAATTCAAAATGACCATAACGAGTACGAAAGGCGATTTTAGGAATGTCTTCTTCCAATACGCGTAACTGATGATAACCGGAACGAAGATCGATCTTAGAAAAGCAAGTAGCTCCTTGAAGCTGATCAAATAAGTTATCGATACGAGGAACAGGGTAGCGGTTCTTTATCGTGAGTTTGTTAAGTTCACGATAATCGATGCACATTCGGAACGATCCATCCTTCTTTTTCACGAAAAGGACAGGTGCGTCCCATGGCGAAGTGCTCGGGCGTATGAAACCTTTATCAAGAAGCTCTTGAAGTTGGCTTGATAGCTCGCGCATTTCTGAGGGTGTGAGGTGATAGGGAGCTTTAGCAACGGGAGTAGCTCCGGGAACTAAATCGATATGGAATTCGACATCTCGTGTACGGGGTAAACCGGGTAAATCGTCGGGAAAGACCTTAGGAAATTCACAAACAACGGGAACATCTTTATAAGTCTTCTTTTCTTTCTCCGGGTTGACAATGTGGGCGAGGAAAGCAACATATTGCTTTCGCAAGCATTTATGTGCTCGAGTACATGACAAAAGCATCAACTTCTTTGAGGGAGTTTCACCATAAACATGAAGTTGATCACCGTTAGAAAGAGGGAAACGAATCATTTTATCGAAGCAAACAACTTCAGCATGATTCTCACGAAGAAAATCCATGCCTACTATGATATCGAAACTACCTAACTGCATAGGTATGAGATTGATCGAGAAGACATGGTTGTTGAGATCGAGAGAACAACCACGTAAGACGGAATCAACGGTAACGGATTTTCCGGTGGCGACTTCCACATCGAAAGTCTTTGAAAGTTTAGCGCGCTTATATTTTAAAACCTTTTCGAATTCTAAACATGAAGCATAAATAGCATTAACGAGAAACGTACCATTGACAACATTGTTGTCATTCTGGGCCTGGCGGTGGTTGAGATTGAAGGCTCTGCCACACGCAGCTTGTGGTTGCTGCTGCGGCGGCTGAGGCTGCCGCTGAGGCTGCGGACCTGGCTGTTCTTGCTTGACAGGACGATTCGGGCAGACATTGGCGAAATGATTCGGATCACCACAAATATAGCACATACGTGCTTTTGGGGCTTACTGCTGATTAGCTTGGGGAGGAGCGGGTAAAGCTGGAGCTGCTGGAGCCTGAGGAGCTGGTTGATGAGTACCACTACAGCAGCTGACTGTAAAGTGGCCGTAGATGTTGCAGTTTGTGCAAAAACGACAATTGCCACCAACGGCATGATGATAAGTGCACTTTGAGCACAAAGGATGCAGGCCAGTGTACGCACGCTTCGCTAGCGGTGCATTGGTGCTGCTGACTGGAGTGGCTGTGGGTTCACTGGAGCAATAAGAGCAAAGTTCTTGCTCGGGTTTTCCCTTTTTCTACCACGGCGACTGTTCTTTGGTTCTCGGGGCTGTTCGGTAGTAGGAGTTGCTGATTCGGTAACGGCCTGATTCCCGACCTTGCTGCTTTTAAGTAACCAGACTGAACTCATTTGTCATTAATCCCGGCGGCTAACTGGTAGGTCTCCTCGATGGTAGCAGGGCGTGCAGCTTGCACAAAGTCAGCGATGCAATCGGGCAGAGCGTTAAGGTATTTCTTGATTGCTTTCTCGGTCGTATCCACTTGACCGGGACAGATGATGCTCAACTGTTTGAAGCGAGCAGTGAGGCCAGCATTATCGAGACCATCTTGCTTGATATTCCAGAATTCGTTCTCCAACTTCTGGATCTCATAGGGAGGACATAATTCCTTGATCATAATTTCCTTAAGTTCCTCCCAAGTGAGTCCGTAAGCTTCGTCGTTCCCACGCCTGTTTGCTCGGCTGTCCACCAGTCGAGAGCCCTTGATGGAAACACGCCGGTGGCGTTGATAGTGCGTAGAGCCTCGGGACATCCACTCTGGCGGAATGTGACCTCGATAGAGTCAAACCAATGGAACATGGCACTCAGTCTTTCGGTGCCTGCGAAAGTAAGCGGTCCACATGCTTTGAACTGCTTAAAGCTGAAGCGGGGTTTCGGGGTATCTCCCTTGGAGTCCACAGATGAGTTACTGCTTACAGCACGAATTTCTAAGACGATTTGCGGGATAACCTTCGCCACTTCCTTGGCGACTAGTGAAGCGATGCGCTTGTTGTCGCTGTGGCGTTGAGCTGAACGGCGGGTAGTGACGATATCTACACAAAGATTTGGATTAGATGAGATTTGAGTATAATAGAGTTATGTTTAAAATATTTATTATAATTATTCATACAAGGCACACAACAAATAAGCACATATTCACGTATGCACATAAACACGTAGGCACATAAGCACGTAAGCACATTACCACATAGGCACGTAAGCACATATTTTGCACGTATTTACCTCTATCTAACATCCTGCACAGCGCCACATGAGATGCGAGTTATAAGCGAGATACAAGCGATACATAAGAGAGATAAGCGAGATAATACCACGTATGAATCACGTATGGACTCATAAGCGTAATCGAGTTAAGCGATTAGTTTGGTTGGTGCATTAATTAGCGTTTTAGATTACGAGAGCTGTGCGAGTTGTGCATGCGTTTAAGGAGCGTAAAGCGATATAGCGAGATATCGATAATGCGAGAAATAAGTAAAGCGAGAAATCGAATAAAGCGAAAATTCTCAAAATTTTAAGCACATAAATAATAATAAACTCGATGATGTGTAAATCGACGATATAGGCTTAAATCAATTGGGAGTGTCTGGGGTTTTGAGACATTTGACACGCCAAAGTGATTCGACTACCCTTTGCATTTGGACTCACGCTTTGGCCTAATAGATAAACGCTCTCACCGCAAGCGGCTAACGACGTTTACCCTTCCAGTTAATACGTGTTCCAAACCATTGGCATAACCGGGACTTTGGTGAGATTGAAAATCGAAGCACGGAATTAGTTATTAAGATGCGAGTTTCACCCCTAACTTAACAACATCATTCCTAGTTGTGGCCACGCTCACTGATCACATCGGGCGTTCGACTAGATAGAAAAGGAGATGTTCGTCGAGGTTTGGATGTCACTACTAACTCAACGAAGATATCTCGTGATGAATAATACGCGGAATGAGCGATCTTATTGAGAGTTCTTGGTTATCACACCTAATCTCAACCTGATCCTCGTTTGTGGGATACGAGCGTTTCATACTCATGTATATTGTATTAGCCTTAGGAAAGGCACATTTAAGCATTTATGGCATGCAGTTTAACATTTAAGTCAAAGTTAGGTCAATCGGGTACTTAAACATGCTACTAGGTAGAATCATGGCAATTCTACCTATTACCCTAAGGTTATGGCGCTCTGATACCAATCTGTCACACCCCAACCGATGGCGGAAACATCGGGGTTAGTGGCACTAGGCGACCAAATTGATTTCACGAGATGTTCCATAACAATCATTTAACATATCAATCTGCTTAATATCCCATACTATTAAACGTAACATTTAAACGATTATTACAAAACGGAGATTTCTCATAAATCTCAACCGGGTTCGATTTCCCTAGATTTCATACATAAGTTCCAAATCTGAAATACATCAACAAACTAACTAAACAAAACAAACTAAAATAAGCAACATCCAAGCATCCACGCTAAATCCTCAACATGTTACATACGTTAAAATACAAGTCAATACAATTAAGTAAAGGTGAGCATACGAGTTTGAATAATACTAGCATAGTCGAGAAAGCGTTTGCGAAACAATCCAATTACATATCATGATACACCAAAACACGTTAACACAACATAGGCTCATTCCTCATGCTAACTACCGTGAGAAGGCTTGCGCGTCCATCCTAACTAGCCCCTTCGGGTGTTAGCCAAACTATAGTACCATACTAGCTAAGGAGGCAAGTTAACGAAAATAAGTCCTAGTCACATGTTTCTAGTATCACGTATTGAGCATACACAATCAGATTATTCGCGTGTGATAAACAATTTGATTTGTGATGTGATTTTGATATAAGAACGTATGTAACACCCAAAAAGTGCGTTAAAGCGAAAATGGGTCAAGTATACTCACTGTGGGTGCGTTTAGGTGAGAGTTCGGGATCTGATGAGAGTCGAGAAGGGCGCCGGATCAGCCTGCATACGCGAACGGAAGTGCATCAGTCTCCGAAAAGCGGAAACGGTTAAGTCTTGGTTGGGCAGTAGCCAAGTTCGGGCGAACTTGTGTGTAAACACGCAAGTTCGAGTGAACTTGTATGAATTTGGTGGGTTTAGAGTCAAGTTCGGTCGAACTTGATGAGTTTCTTTGAGAAACTTGTCAAGTTCGGGCGAACTTGTAAGAATTCCTTATTGAGATGACAAGTTCGGGCGAACTTTTAAGAATTCCTTACTGAGATGACAAGTTCGGGCGAACTTGTGTAGTTTCCTAAGAAACTAGACAAGTTTGGTCGAACTTGTAGGAAGGTTTGGTGAAAATAGCCTAAGTTTGGTCGAACTTGACCCATCTGGGTGCAAGTTCGGTCGAACTTGACCTGGGGAGCTGGTGATTCTCGAGCGAACTTGATGTTTTCGGGTCCAAAATCTTGCGTTTTCGCGTCGTTTGCTGAGGAAAATCGAGTGTTCATCCCTCCAAATGTCACACCCCGACCCGCAGCGGAAATGGTGATCGGGGCATGATTGGGTTTTCATCAAAGCTCATGACATTTATTATAAAGTTTCATATTTATTATTTCTTTTTAATGGAGAATCATTACAATCAAAAATACAAGTACAACATGTTCTATACATCTTTCAAGACTTTATTATTTTTCTTCTAAGGCAATTTCCTATGTGTTCCTTGCTTCAACCTGTCCACCTGTATCATGTGTAAAAATGGTTTTTGGGTCAACAAAAAGTTGGCGAGTGAATCCTATGAAAACATTTAAACGTGTTTATTATATCGATTATAAAATAAAGTGCATAACCACATATGAGTAAACGTAAATGTAAATTAAATCACAAATCACATAATATTAATTAATACACACGCACACACCAAATGTTTGTTTTTGAGGCACGCGTTGTTCAACTCGTCTCCCACGAGGAACTGATGGGCCTAATGAATGATTTTGAGGCACGCGTTGTTCAACGAACTGATGGGCCTAATGAATGTTTTTGAGGCACGCGTTGTTCAACTCGTCTCCCACGAGGAACTGATGGGCCTAATGAATAATTTGCACATAATTTGACAATATGTAATACATCACAACAAACAATATTTACATTCTAAGTTTAGATCATATAATGGTATAGCACGAGTTTGAATAAGCGAATTAATTTAAGCGACACATGATACACCCCAAAACATGAATAAAAAGGGGAATTTGTAAGAATTCACTCACAGTGGGTGCGTTTCTTGGATTGATGATGAATGCGCACGAATTTGGATTTAATCGGCAAGGAAACTAACCTAAATAATAACATAATGGTTCGGTAAATAAATGGATTTTATTTGAGATTAATAATTTTGATTCATAACCTTAATAGGATTTCTAGATTTATTTTTGTGAGTTTAAGGACATTTTCAAACTTTAAAAATATTATTTTTAAAAAATGTTGACCGTTGACTTTGACCGTTGACTTTGACTGTTGGCCGGTCTGATTGTGTTTATTATGTGCGCTGAGTGAGGTTCGAACTGGTGACCTCCCGTACGCATGCACGCAGCTCTACCAACTGAGCTACGTGTCTAACCCGAAATATTTATGATTTTAATTATATTTATATACTATTTGGATTATTCAGAATTTTATTTAATTAAAAAGGTTTTTGAATATCATCTGACCGGCTGGCTTAGCGGGGATCGAACCTGTGACCATCGACTTAACTTGCACCCAGCCCAACCAACTAGGCTGGGTGTCTAACCTGTTATAGACAGAATTTATATTATATTTATACACTTAACACGTGCTTCAAGATTTGGTTTTTATAAAAAGGGTATGATATTTCAGTGGATCGGAACACAATAGACTCGAACCCGGGACGTGTACGTTATGTTTGCACACAATCCACCACTGGACTGTGTGTCTAACCTGGTTATTAATCCGGTTTTTATTATATTTATACCCATTTCAAAACTTCATCTTCTTCGATTTATAAAACCAGAGAATCCACACGACTGTTTAATCGAATTTTTTTATTGAATTAGTTGATTGATCAATACTGTTAACGAAAGAATTTAAACAGAAAGGATTAAAGGTGCTGTACCGAACAGTTGTGATCTCCGATGAAGTTCCGGCGGCTGAGGTTAACTCCGGCGAAGTTTATCTTGCGACAGAGGATCTACAGGAGGTTTGAGGTGAGTGTGGGCGACTTCTGTCGAAGCTCTAGAAGTCCTATTTATAGAGTAAGGCAATAATGGGATAGATTTGGTTTTCCGGTGACCAATTCTGGCGAAATTGGAAATCTCCGGCGACGAGTTTCTGAGCACTTCAACTACGATAAAGTGTGCGGTCTTGAGCGAAAGGATTCCTGGAAGGTTGAAGGGGGTATTTATAGGGTAGAACAGGATGTATTGGGTCTGTATTTTGGTCAAGGTTCGCAGTCAAGATTTTCCGGCGGTTACGACTATAATTGGGGCTAGACATCGGTTATAACCGATGTCGTCGACGGTTACAGCGTTTTAGTCAAATGGAGAATGGCTGAACTCGCGGATTGCCAGATTTTCCGGTGATTGCGAGTTCTGCCGCGCTGATACCCGGTTTTTGAATTCGAGTTTTAATTTAAGTGTTAATTGTTTTCAGTATTATTCCAAAGTTAGCGTGTGGCGGAGTAGTGTGTTGTTTACTTGTTGAACCGGCTGACCCGGGTTCGAAACCCGGCAGCCTCAAATATTTTTGTTATCTTATTTTTTTTTATGATTTATTAATTATGTTTTAAAATTCTAACAATATTTATTTATTATGTATCGTTTAAAATTAAAATAACCAATATATACGCGACGAAAATTATGACTGACTATTCGGTTAATAAACGAAGCGGGTTTTGGAAACCCGTTTTTTGACGGATGTTACAGCATCCCCTACTTTTAGAAATTTCGTCCCGAAATTTGAGTAATAGTGGTATATTTGACTTGTGGAGAGGGTGTTTTAATTTGACAATTACATAATCAGAAGAGGGTGAAAGTTTAAATTTTATTGGAGGCGGTAACGCTCCTAGTAAGGGTTGCAGGAATCGCTTTTTGATGCCTAAGATAAGGAATATTGATAAACAGAGTTGATTGACTAGGTATGATCTCATGCACAAGAGTTTTGAGAGAATCGATACGTTTAGAAAGATAAGGTTATATCCTAAAACAAAACTTCTACCACTAAAACCTACATGGAACCTCTCATAACCGCCTGACAATGCCTCTGATCCTTTGGCAAGAATACTTATATATAGGAAGTACCAGCGGCGTATCCACCATATTCTTGTCAAATTTTCATTGGCTTTATCAGTAAGTTATGATTAGTTCTATGTGACTCTAGAACATAAACAAACACAACAACCAAAGCTTGAGTCTTAATTCTGAAAGTATACATGTTTGAATGATGACAGTACCTCTCTCGTTTGTTATTATGAAGAGGTTAGTCTATGCAGAAGTGAGACACAACCCAACTTCTTTGAATGATGAGATTGAGATACGTTGAGATGTATGATGATATGAATACTAAATCAGTGAGTATAAAACAAACTTCAACCATGACATTACTAAATCCTACATGGAACTTCTCATAACCGCCTGACAATGCCTCTGATCCTTTGGCAGAATACTTATATATAGGAAGTTATAGATGCTTCTTTCATATCCGAAGATGAACAAAACATCATCAAAAGTCCATATTTTGTGTAGAAATCAATGTTTATCAAAGGTTTTTCTCAGATCTATAACTTACAAGCCGAGATCTTTCAGATCTCGTGTTTGGGAAGCCTCTGCTAACACCAAACGAACCTGTATTGTGTAGATCTAAGATTAAAACAGAAGTTTTGGAAGAAAAACATGAAGATTTTCATAAAAGAATGAGTTTTGATGAAAACGAAGGCTATGCCTTGTACCAAAATCGTTTTAAACCTTTGTAAATCGTTGATAAACGTTGTAGTTGAAATCGGGTTGATTCTTACTTGGAACACGAATGTTTCGGGTTTTGAGAGCTCTGGGCGAAGTTGCAGCAAGTTCAAATGAGAGAACAGAGCTTGGTATTTATAGGAGAAGGCAAAATGTAAGGCTGGTGAGGGCAAGTTCGGCCGAACTTGTACAGATTTGTACAAGTTCGCGCGAACTTGTAGGAATTTGGAAGATTTGTAGCTAAGTTTGGCCGAACTTGTACATATGTGTACAAGTTCGAGCGAACTTGTAGTTAATCAAGGATTCTGGTTTTCTTCAGCCAAGTTTGGCCGAACTTGGTAACACCAAGTTCGAGCGAACTTGACTATAGTTGGTAGATTTTCTTTGTTTTTCGCGTCAAGAGTTTGTTTGGCTATTCGGTTCATATTAGTTAGTTATATTAAGCGTTTTAATAAAGTGTTAAGCGTTATACTTGATATAATAGTGCGATTTAGCGATTCTAGAGTGCGAGAGCGATGCGATAGCGGGCGTAATCATAACCACAAACACACATAACACATAAATAACATAAAACCACATAATTAAATGCGATTTGCGATGCGATGAGATTAGCGATGCGATTAAATAAGCGATTTAGATGCGATAATAACGTACAATACCATAATTAATTAACGTAAAATTTATTATCAACCGAATCTCGGGAGTACAAAGGTAGATAAACGGGAAAACAAACTGAAAGATAACAATCGAATTTTCAAGTTGTTACATTTAAGGATTGAGTGTTCACATAAGATTGTTTATATGTGTGATTGTGAATTAAATAATGATACATGTTATAACCCAAAGTGATTTAAAGCATAAAAATGGGACAAGTATACTCACGGTTTGCGAAGCTAATCCACAAAAAGCGAGTAAACGGTTTGGAGGATGGAATCACCAAGTTACCCTAAAAGGATTAACAAAGGTGTGTGAGTGTGGTGAATTGGATTTTGGAGGAAGTAATCCTTATAGTCATAAGAAAATACATAAAACATGTCTCGTTTAGACACTTACTTGGACACCATCATTTGTTAATGTGTTTCATGGGCACTAAATCGACCATTAGAAGTCTAAGTAAGGAATCTAAAACTAAGACATTTTCCGCCTTATACATGAGCTTGCTTGGTGTCACGGTTTGGTTTAGAAAGTATTTTATATGTATATTATTTAGAAGTGCATAGTCATATATTGTAATGCATTAGAGGTAGCGTAATCCACTAACCTCATGTGTAACATCCGTCGAAAAACGGGTTTTCCAAACCCGCTTCGTTTATTAATCGAATAATCAGTTTCATATTTTCATTGTTCATTTAATGCTTATTTTAATTTTAAACAATACATAACTAATAAACATTTTAGATTATGGAAATTAAAATTTTTAGAAAATAAAATTAAAACAATTAAAAATGAAAAGGGGCTGCCGGGTTTCGAACCCGGGTCAGCCGGAAACCTTAAACATCAAACACATAACCACTCCGCCACTAGCTGACTTTGTGAAATCTAGGAAACAATTAAAACATAAGTTCACCCGTGAATCACCTGTTTGCGCCAAAACTGAAACCGGTAATCGGCTTTCAGTTTTCCAGACGTTTGAGTGTTGATAATTACTGGTTATAACCGACGAAAACATTACGACGCGCGATCTCAATCAATTCAGCTTTTATTGAACTTGAATTCATATGATTTCGGGTTTAATAACCGAAATCATTCACTTCCTGAATTACTCCAACAATATCATCATCTCGCGACTCAAAATCATCCACGGAACCTCCAATTTCACTTTCGCTCTATTTTCTGATCGTTGGAATTGCTTTCTGAACTCGACGGACTTTCGCCGGAAAACCGTGTCTTTCATCAAAACGGTAAGTTTCTCAATTCTTTCATCTTCTATCAGTTGTTAGGCTTTTGCTAACTCAAACCTTTCAATCAGAATCAATCCCAGACGACGATATCGGATAATCAACACTCGCCGGAAGTTTTCTGAAAATTCCTAAATCGCGCTGTGAAACGGTATTATCATTTAAACGTTCTGATAACTCTTGTTTAGTCCTTCAATTCCACAATTAGTTAATCAAAAACTGTTAATTGGTCCGCTCAGACGGAGTTCATAAAAACAGAGCCGACGTCTTCGCCGGAGTTCTGAGAAAGTTCATCTTCCGGTATGTTCATTCCCAAAACCTTCCCTGTCCATTTCATTTTAATCAATTATATGTTCGTCAATCGAATTAAACAAGATCAGTAGAATAATCGTTGTCTGTGTTGTTTAACGGAGAAGATGAAGTATAGTTTGTACATAAATTTAATATAAATCGGGTTATATCTCGGGTTAGACACACAGTCCAGCGGTGGGCTGTGTGCAATTGAAACATAGCGATACTGGGTTCGAGTCCGTCCTTGTTCCGATTCGTCACAATATTCAGACTTTTTATAAAACCCAAATATGAAAACTTCCAGTTAGTATATAAGAGAAATAAAAACAAGTGTTTTAACCAGGTTAGACACACAGTCCAGCGGTGGACTGTGTGCAACGTTAATCAACAGGTCCCGGGTTCGAGACCTGTTACGCACGCCGGTTCGATAGAATTAAAATCCTTTTTAAAATAAATGAATTTTGGAATAAATTAATTAGTATATAAATATAATTAAAAACAGAAATATTTCGGGTTAGACACGTAGCTCAGTTGGTAGAGCTGCGTGCACGTGTACGGGAGGTCACAAGTTCGAACCTCACTCAGCGCAAACAGTATACACGACCGAACCGGTCAACAAGTCAAAGTCAAATAGTCAACGGTCAACCCAAAAAGTCAACACTTTTTTTATATTTTTATTTATTTATTTAATTTAAAAATCAATTAAAAATACTTAAAAATAATGTTTTTAAAGTTAGAAAATAGTCTTAAACTCACAAAAATATATCTAAAAATCCTATTAAAATTATTAATAAAATCCACTTATTTACCGTACCTTTTCGTTATTATTTAGGTTAGTTATTCCTCGTCGATCAATCCTCTAAACTCGTGCGCATTCAACATCATCAAACGAACGCACCCAATGTGAGTGAATCTCTACAAATTCCCCGTTTTAATCACGTTTTTAGGGTGTATCATGTGTCTAATTATTTATTACATTTAAACAATTGTGCATCCATCATATCCATGATCAAATGTGTATTCAATATGTATCAACTGTTTGTGTGGTTATTGTTTAGATTAAATTTATCATTTTCAGTACATACATTATCATAGGCCGCCGCTCCCCATTACCTATGAGCGTGAGCTATTCCCCATTACCTATGAGCGTGAACGAGGCGTTGCCAACATACTATCGGCTCCGTTTGATTGAGCCTTGATCGCACATACATTCATTATAGGCCGTCCGTTCCCCATTACCTATGAGCGTGAACGAGACGTTGCCAACATTTACATTATCATTCATGTTATATAGTCATGCAAGGTGGTTTGTTATTGTATGTTATTGTTTGTTATTGTTTGTTATTGTTATTGTTATTGTATGTTTATTTACGTTTGCTCACATATGATTATTGCACAATTTTCCATAATAAATATAACAAGAAATCAATAATAAATGTTTTCTAACAAGGTTCACTCGCCAACTTTTGTTGACCCAAAAACCCCCATTTTTTTACACATGATACAGGTGATCCAGTTGCAGCAAAAAACATATAGGATGACTTAGAAGAATAAACCGGTTTAGAGTTTGGATTGTTTAGTTAGTTATTTTTCTTTGTAATTGTATGAACATGTTTGGAATATTGAGGATGTAATTTTGAATTTAATAAATATGAAACATATTAGTAAACATCATGAGCTTTGGTGATAACCCAATTATGCCCCGACTCTTATTCCGCTGCGGGTCGGGGTGTGACAGATTGGTATCAGAGCCATGACTATAGGGATATAGGATATGTTATTAGACCCTTAGAGCCTATACTATAGTTGATTAGAAATTTTAAATTGTTTGTGTGTTACATGCAAAATTCATGATGTTTATATGCTTTATGTTTATTGTTACATTCAATGTTATGCAAGCATGTTCATAAGTACATATTATTATACAATGCCTATCATTAATCATATTCTCATAACATATCATATCCATGAGAGCACACGCCACACAATTTCCATGACTTTTGCAACGATTTTTGTATTTTCAAATCACATCAAAGTGAGTTCTCATGACGGGCATGTAGTAACTGGAAGGGTACAAGTACCGGTAGTCGGAACGTCCTGTCTAGGCTTGGCATTCGTATAAATCCAAAATAAAGGACCAGTTTGCCTACCTAGGGACTAACGATGAGAGTACGAAGGACCTATTAGGCCAAAGCATGCTATACCAAACGTCGTGTGAGCTAACCCCATTTTGAGTTGTCATTGTGTCTACACCTGGACACCCTCCGACCATACATCTCGCAAACATATTTCATGGTTTTCATTCAGGTGATGCGAGTGTTAAACCGCCAATACCAATGTGAATCCTACTAAGCCAATAGCCATGGGGGCCCACATGACTATACAGGCGATGGTATGGGGGACATTTGAGGCCCAAACATGAGCAAACCCAAGACATCCTATGGATGTAGTTGCATTATTGATGTTTATGTTATTTTTTTTACACATGACACCTAAAAAGACTCCATAAACTCACAATCTTCTTATGTATGTTCCTGTAGATGTCGGCTAGGCAACAACGTGGGGGTAGAAGGTCAGGAAGGTCAAACGAACGCTTGGCCACCCAAATCGCAAAACAAATGGCCGCGGTGCTTCCTGACATCGTAGTTCAAGTCCAACAAGCTCTCGCCGCAAATCCCATCAATCCTCCCCAACAAGAAGACCAGAATGTTGACAACCCTCCCTCCAAAAAGTGCTCATACAAATATTTCAAGTCTTGCAATCCCCCGAAATTTGAAGGGACCGAAGGTGTCATTGCTCTCCTCCACTGGTTTGAGGAAATGGAAAACACCTTCCTCAACTGCGATTGTCCCGAGGATCGCAAGGTACGTTACGCAACCGGGAGGCTATTTGGAGTAGCTCTTACCTGGTGGAATACTGAAAAAGGTAAGAGAGGAATCGAAGATGCAATGGCCTTAACGTTGGAGGAGTTAAGGGAAATCATGACGATACGTTTCTGTCCAAGAAGCGAGATCAAAAAGTTAGAGGATGAATTTCACTCGTTGAAGCAAAAGGAGGGAGATCATACTTCCTACAACAAGAGGGTTTTAGAGTTGAACCAAATGGTCCCTAACTTGTTCACCCCAGTTTACTGCTTAGTCGAACACTATATTCGAGGCCTCCCCTCGAAAATTCAAGACTCAGTTCTCAGCACTTCGCCTCAACACTCGAAGCTGCTATGGAACTAGCTACCGAGCTTACCGAGAATAGTATCCGCAACGGCAAATTTAAGGACGAGAAAAAGAAAGCCCCTGTTGAGGGCCAAACTTCAAACCATTCCACCTCCTCCTCAAAGTTTGCTAATAAGAGGAAACGAAACACCAGAAACTTTGCTGTCACACAAACAAATTTCCCTATCCCTGCTGCACCCATTACCCAAGTTGCCCCCTCACCTGCACCATATAAAAGGCCATACTCCGGCCATACCCCAAAGTGCAACCGTTGCCAATACCATCACTTTCCTGATCATCCCTGCCAACATTGCACCGGCTGTGGTCGCGCAGGTCACACCATTCAAACCTGTCGCATACCTCAGCGAACGAACCGCCATCAGCCCTCAACCCAAACCCACCATCAGATAGTGGGTCAAGCCCAACAACCTTTACTACTACCACCTACCCAACATGTAGCCCAATCCTACTACCAACCCAACTATCCCATGGTGCAACCTATGCGGGCTTGTTACAACTGTGGAGACCCGAACCACTTCAGGAACACCTGTCCACGCCTAGTGAATATTATCCATGCCCAAGCTCAAGCTAATCCAGTAAACCAGGCTAATCAAGCTCCTCCACCTGCAAGAGGAAGAGCTTTCAACATCAACGCTAATCAAGCTAGGGCTGACAACAATGTGGTTAACGGTACGTTTCTCATCAATGGTAGTTATGCATCCATGTTATTTGATACTTGCGCGGATAAGAGTTTTGTGTCCTTAGAATTTGAACCCATTCTCAACCAAACTCGTGATAAACTCATGGAATCCATAACGGTAGAAGTTGCTGACGGAAAACCGGTCTCCTTAAACTCTATTATACGCAATTGTACTCTCACTCTAAACGATCACGATTTTCCAGTTGACCTCATACCTATGAAGTTGGGAAGTTTCGACATTATAATTGGTATGGACTGGCTCAGCCAACATCATGCTGAAGTTGTATGCCGCGAAAAGTTTATACGCATTCCTCTTACAAACGGTCAGACTCTACGAATCTTTGGAGAAACCCCTTCGAAAGGGCTCAAATTAATGTCCTGCCTTCAAGCCCGAAAATATCTCCGCAAGAATTATGTCGCATTTCTAACTCATGTCGTCAAAAAGGGAACCAAGGAGAAGAAACTTGAAGACATCCCAGTAGTAAAAGATTTTCCGCAAGTTTTTCCTGACGACATTTCAAGACTTCCTCCCGTGAGAGAAGTCAAATTCCGCATTGATCTTATACTGGAGCTACACCAGTTGCAAAATCTCCTTATAGGTTAGCCCCATCCGAAATGCAAGAGCTAGCCAGTCAATTGCAAGAGCTGACTGGCAAAGGATTCATACGTCCTAGCTCCTCGACTTGGGGTGCACCTGTCCTTTTTGTGAAGAAGAAAGATGGAACGTTTCGCATGTGCATCGACTACAGAGAACTCAACAAGTTAACGGTCAAGAACCGCTACCCATTACCTCGCATCGATGATCTTCTAGACCAACTTCAAGGCGCCAGCTGTTTTTCAAAAATCGACCTTCGTTCTGGTTATCATCAACTCAGAGTACATGAAGAAGACGTCCCAAAGACCGCCTTCCGAACTCGTTATGGTCATTATGAATTCATGGTCATGCCATTTGGTTTAACCAACGCTCCAGCTGTCTTCATGGATCTAATGAACAGAGTCTGCAAACCCTATCTCGATCGCTTTGTTATAGTCTTCATCGACGACATCCTCATTTACTCAAAGTCTAAGTCTGATCATGAACGACACCTTCGACTCATCCTTACACTCTTAGGGAATGAAAAGCTCTACGCCAAATTCTCCAAATGCGAATTCTGGTTAAAAGAGGTACAATTCCTTGGACATGTCGTCAATGACAAGGGAATACATGTCGACCCCTCAAAGATCAAAGCAGTACAAGAATGGCAAGCGCCACGTACACCAACCGAAGTAAGATCATTCCTTGGTTTGGCTGGTTATTATCGCCGTTTCATTGCAAATTTCTCCCGCATCGCTGTACCACTCACGGCTCTAACACATAAAGGAAAACCCTTCATATGGGGACCCAAACAAGAAGAAGCCTTCCAAACCCTTAAACAAAAACTCTGTGACGCACTTATTCTCACTCTTCCTGAAGGTTGTGATGACTTCGTGGTTTATTGCGACGCGTCAGGGCAAGGACTAGGCTGTGTTCTAATGCAAAGAGGAAAGGTGATAGCGTATGCTTCTAGACAACTCAAAACTCATGAAAAGAACTACACCACCCACGACCTAGAACTTGGAGCCGTTGTGTTCGCTCTTAAGATATGGAGACATTACCTCTACGGTACTAAGTGTGAAATATACACTGACCACAAGAGTCTTCAACATATCTTCAACCAAAAGGAGTTAAACATGAGGCAACGAAGATGGGTCGAACTTCTTAATGACTACGACTGTGAAATTCGGTATCATCCTGGCAAGGCAAACGTGGTGGCCGATGCACTCAGTCGAAAGGGTTATGCGAACTCCATTCGTTTTCTATGTTCGCAAATCATAACAGATATCAAAGATCAAATCCGAGAAGCCCAACATGTTTCAGTAACGGAAAACGACGTACGAAAGGAGCTGTCTTGTGGAGCTGAACTTAAAATTGAAACTAAATCCGACGGTATTCTGTACTATCTAGATCGCATATGGATTCCTGACCACAACAACCTTCGTGAATTCCTTATGAATGAGGCGCACAGAACACGATACTCTATATACCCAGGAGCCGACAAGATGTATCAAGACCTTTGATACACCTACTGGTGGCCTGGAATGAAAAAGGATATTGCTGTTTTTGTTTCCAAGTGCCTTACATGTTCCAAAGTAAAAGCTGAACATCAAAGACCCTCAGGACTTCTGGTCCAACCTGAAATACCTGTATGGAAGTGGGAAAACATAACCATGGACTTCATTACCGGGTTACCTCGCACTTCTGGTGGGTATGACACTATATGGGTAATCATTGATCGTCTTACAAAATCAGCTCACTTTATTCCGATCCGCGAAGATTTCAAGAACGAGAAGTTAGCTCGTATCTACATCAGCGAAATCATAAGCCGTCATGGTGTACCGTTAAGCATTATTTCAGATCGTGATGGTCGTTTCACTGCATGAACATGGCAAGCCGTACAAGCCGCTCTGGGTACACGATTAGACCTCAGTACCGCTTATCATCCTCAAACTATATGCTTCGAGCATGTGTCATAGACTTCAAGGGAAATTGGGACGCTCATCTACCATTAGTTGAATTTTCGTACAACAACAACTAGCATTCAAGTATCGGCATGGCACCTTTCGAAGCTTTATATGGTCGTAAGTGCCGATATCCAGTATGTTGGCACGAAATTGGGGAAGCTCAAATCACCGGTCCAGAACTAATTCAAGAAACAACAGATAAGATCCATCAAATTCGAAACAATCTTCTAGCGGCACAAAGTCGTCAAAAGAGTTATGCAGATAAACGACGAAAGCCTTTGGAGTTTAACATTGGTGATCATGTACTTTTAAAAGTATCACCGTGGAAGGGAGTAGTTCGTTTTGGCCAGAAGGGCAAGCTAGCACCACGCTACGTAGGACCTGTAGCATACAAGCTTGATCTACCAGAAGAACTCAACAGAATTCACCCCTGCCTCGCCGATGAAAACCTCCATATTCCCTTGGAAGATATTCAGATCGATGAATCTATGCACTTCATTGAAAGACCAGTAGAGATCATGGACTTCGGAGAAAAACGTTTAAGACGGAGTCGTATTCCAATTGTTAGGGTACGCTGGGAGTCGAAACGGGGACCTGAGTTTACTTGGGAACGTGAAGACTCAATGCGCGAAAAATACCCGCATCTTTTTCCTGTTACCACTACTACTTAAATTTCGGGACGAAATTTCTAAAAGTAGGGGATACTGTAACATCCGTCGAAAAACGGGTTTTCCAAACCCGCTTTGTTTATTAATCGAATAATCAGTTTCATATTTTCGTTGTTCATTTAATGCTTATTTTAATTTTAAACAATACATAACTAATAAACATTTTAGATTATGGAAATTAAAATTTTTAAAAAATAAAATTAAAACAATTAAAAATGAAAAGGGGCTGCCGGGTTTCGAACCCGGGTCAGCTGGAAACCTTAAACATCAAACACATAACCACTCCGCCACTAGCTGACTTTGTGAAATCTAGGAAACAATTAAAACATAAGTTCACCCGTGAATCACCTGTTTGCGCCAAAACTGAAACCGGTAATCGGCTTTCAGTTTTCCAGACGTTTGAGTGTTGATAATTACTGGTTATAACCGACGAAAACATTACGACGCGCGATCTCAATCAATTCAGCTTTTATTGAACTTGAATTCCTATGATTTCGGGTTTAATAACCAAAATCATTCACTTCCTGAATTACTCCAACAATATCATCATCTCGCGACTCAAAATCATCCACAGAACCTCCAATTTCACTTTCGCTCTATTTTCTGATCGTCGAAATTGCTTTCTGAACTCGTCGGACTTTCGCCGGAAAACCGTGTCTTTCATCAAAACGGTAAGTTTCTCAATTCTTTCATCTTCTATCAGTTGTTAGGCTTTTGCTAACTCAAACTTTTCAATGAGAATCAATCCCAGACGACGATATCGGATAATCAACACTCGCCGGAAGTTTTCTGAAAGTTCCTAAATCACGCTGTGAAACAGTATTATCATTTAAACCTTTTGATAACTCTTGTTTAGTCCTTCAATTCCACAATTAGTTAATCAAAAACTGTTAATTGGTCCGCTCAGACGGAGTTCATAAAAACAGAGCCGACGTCTTCGCCGGAGTTCTGAGAAAGATCATCTTCCGGTATGTTCATTCCCAAAACCTTCCCTGTCCATTTCATTTTAATCAATTATATGTTCGTCAATCGAATTAAACAAGATTAGTAGAATAATCATTGTCTGTGTTGTTTAACGGAGAAGATGAAGTATAGTTTTTATATAAATTTAATATAAATCGGGTTATATCTCGGGTTAGACACACAGTCCAGCGGTGGGCTGTGTGCAATTGAAACATAGCGATACCGGGTTCGAGTCCGTCCTTGTTCCGATTCGTCACAATATTCAGACTTTTTATAAAACCCAAATATGAAAACTTCCAGTTAGTATATAAGAGAAATAAAAACAAGTGTTTTAACCAGGTTAGACACACAGTCCAGCGGTGGACTGTGTGCAACGTTAATCAACAGGTCCCGGGTTCGAGACCTGTTACGCACGCCGGTTCGATAGAATTAAAATCCTTTTTAAAATAAATGAATTTTGGAATAAATTAATTAGTATATAAATATAATTTAAAACAGAAATATTTCGGGTTAGACACGTAGCTCAGTTGGTAGAGCTGCGTGCACGCGTACGGGAGGTCACAAGTTCGAACCTCACTCAGTTCAAATAATATACACGACCGAACCGGTCAACAAGTCAAAGATAAATAGTCAACGGTCAACCCAAAAAGTCAACACTTTTTTTATATTTTTATTTATTTATTTAATTTAAAAATCAATTAAAATACTTAAAAATAATGTTTTTAAAGTTAGAAAATAGTCTTAAACTCACAAAAATATATCTAAAAATCCTATTAAAATTATTAATAAAATCCACTTATTTACCGTACCTTTTCGTTATTATTTAGGTTAGTTATTCCTCGTCGATCAATCCTCTAAACTCGTGCGCATTCAACATCATCAAACGAACGCACCCAATGTGAGTGAATCTCTACAAATTCTCCGTTTTAATCACGTTTTTTGGGTGTATCATGTGTCTAATTATTTATTACATTTAAACAATTGTGCATCCATCATATCCATGATCAAATGTGTATTCAATATGTATCAACTGTTTGTGTGGTTATTGTTTAGATTAAATTTATCATTTTCAGTACATACATTATCATAGGCCGCCGCTCCCCATTACCTATAAGCGTGAGCTGTTCCCCATTACCTATGAGCGTGAACGAGGCGTTGCCAACATACGATCGGCTCCGTTTGATTGAGCCTTGATCGCACATACATTCATCATAGGCCGTCCGTTCCCCATTACCTATGAGCGTGAACGAGACGTTGCCAACATTTACATTATCATTCATGTTATATAGTCATGCAAGGTGGTTTGTTATTGTATATTATTGTTTGTTATTGTTATTGTTATTGTATGTTTATTTACGTTTGCTCACATATGATTATTGCACAATTTTCCATAATAAATATAACAAGAAATCAATAATAAATGTTTTCTAACAAGGTTCACCGCCAACTTTTGTTGACCCAAAAACCCCCATTTTTTTCACATGATACTGGTGATCCAGTTGCAGCAAGAAACATATAGGATGACTTAGAAGAATAAACCGGTTTAGAGTTTGGATTGTTTAGTTAGTTATTTTTCTTTGTAATTGTATGAACATGTTTGGAATATTGAGGATGTAATTTTGAATTTAATAAATATGAAACATATTAGTAAACATCATGAGCTTTGGTGATAACCCAATTATGCCCCGACTCTTATTCCGCTGTGAGTCGGGGTGTGACATCATGGATGTTCATCATTGCACAAAATCACCATAAGGATGATTCTGATGGTCATGAATACAAGTATGAAAGACAAATTAAATAATCTAATTCACCAAGTAACCGAGTGAGTTCCACTAGACGAGTACTTCCAATCATGGTTATGATTGGAGATTTGGTGTAGTTTTTTCACTTGAAAGTTGCTAGGTGACTTAGATTGTATGGAATGTAAGCTAATACAACTGTTATTTCCGGAACAAACATCAATCCAAACCTATCCAACATAGGGATTTGTTGGCAACTTGAAGATGTTCCGAAGATAAAACAAGATGAACATCTTTTGAAAGTTTTAACAAAACTCAGGAAACAATCCTAACTTTAGACCTCAAAATGGTGATGTACCAACTTTGTTTACCTTGGTAAACATGTGGTAGCATTCCTAGAGGTTGTCCAAGTAGGATGATAGTAAGAAACAAGAAGAAAAAAAATGAAGAAACAAGCTCAAACTCACTTTTTTAGAACTTGTATGAATCTGCCAACACTTGAAGTTTTGGGATATTTGAGAGTGTTTTGGACGTATGCAAAGGATTTAGGAGGTGTGGACTATGTGTAGTTATAAGGGAAAAATTCGAATTATGTGAAATTAAATGTAAAAGTGGTTGGAAGTTGGTAGTTGGGGGTTAAAGTTAAAACCCGGAGGTGGGCGAGTTCTGCAGTAAAAGTGTCTCTCCCACGCGTCACGGAGAGATAAAAAGTTAGCAGGTCAAACTCGAAGCTCCCGCACGTCGCGGGAGGGAGCAGTGTCTCCTTCGCGTGGCGCGGGAGGGGACAGTTTCAGGATTTGCAACTCAGTCCCTGAAGTTAGTTTTATGGTCTGTTTCGGCTAAAAACTCGATATTAAGCATGTTTTTGGGTATTTAAGGGGTATATAAGCATGTGAATGATACTAACATGTATGAATATTGTTTCAAAGAAAATAAAATCAAGATGTAAGGCTCGGTTTTAAATAAAACGTGTATTTCATGATTGTTTACGTATTGTGCAAGCATGATTTGGCAAAAATAATATAAAATACGATTTCCATTATGATCAAAGTCTCGAATTTTGTAAGTGCAGCTATTGCTGGGTAACTATGGCTTTATCAGTTCTGGTCAACGGTCAACAAAGTCAAAGGTCCAAGTCAAGAGAAGTCAAAGAATAAACTTGTTGTGTCCGGATTTATTATATGTTGGATAGAGTTGTAAGGACATAGGGTAGTCAAAGTTTGTTTAGGATGTTTGTCTGTCCGAGTTTGTATATCTCGGACAATAAGTTTTGTCCGGATTTAGTCCTTAGCCTATAAATATGTGTGTATAGTGTAGGTTAGGGCAAGCTTTGTGCATCTCACGCAAACTCCATCCATTCTCCTGATGTGCACATTCTAGAGAGAGTGAGACACTATGTGTTAGTGAGAGAAAGCTAGGGTTTAGATCTTTGTGATCTAAACCATCTTGTAGAAGATGATGTATACTCGTTCGGTATGTAATCTGTGTTGATTGTAATGATATGAATGAGTTTCTCCTACATCTTCTTCTTTATCTTCCATGTTCTTGTTGTTTCACGTCTTGAATCAAGTGCAATGTTGATGTTCGTCATTGATCCGGTGCTTTTACAAATTTAAAAAAATTGAAAGAATTACAATAAAACGAAAAGAATTACAAAAATACGGAATGTTACACTACTACAACCGTAATGATGAGCGGCCGCTGGGACCGCCATGCACCACTAGGAAGTTGAATTCTCGTTCCCACCAATTGGCAGTTTGTGGACACCGCCTCTTGTTTTTTTGCTTGTTGTTGTTCTTACAGGGCTTCTTCCTCCTACCCTGGATCATATGGGTTGTGAGCTTGCAGACCTTCTTCTTGTTAGGTTCGTCGTTATGGTCCACATCTAGGGTGCGGGTATCCTTGCGGACACCTGGAGGAGATGTGTAAGCTTCGCCGACTTCAAAGCAGACTCGACCTCCATCCGCATACTATAGCAATTGTCTGTGGTGTGACCATTGTTTTTTGGTATTCACAATAGAGGTTTAGGTCACCGGCTTTTTTGTTGCCCATAGGTCTTGTTGCGTTGAAATTAACGTTCTCAGTTATGAGAACCTCTAAGGGCGTCTTGGCAAGTGGAGTCTAAACTCTTTCTTTTGAGTGGCAACTGTTGTCGGGTAGTTGCGGTCATTTATTAGTTGTCGCGCATCGGTGTGGGGGGGGGGGAGGTTGGACCATGCTCTCGTGGCTCATTCATGTGTGAGCCCATTCCACCGGTCTGGGACTCCTCGGTTTGTGCGTAGATCTTGGATGTTGACATGATTTTATTCCAAGCATTAGGCATTCCATTTGTAGCTGTGACGACGCGGATGAGGTCATCGCAATGGACGCCTTGTCTGAAACTAGCGCGCACGAAGTCTTCTTCGCTTATCCCAACGATTTCTAAGGCTTCCTTGTTGTATTTTATTATAAAGTCTTCAAGGCCTTCATTATCATGGGGGATAATGAGCATGAGATCTGCCGAATCTTTTGTGTGCGACATTGTTGGCTAAAATGCGGTAAGAACTTAGCCAGAAGATCTTCAAAAGATGTCATTTGGTCGAAGGATAGGCAATCGAGCCATGCACATGCTGCACCTACCAGGGTTTGTGCGAACATGTGACACCAGCCTACTAGGGTGCCCGCGCTGACGAAACCTTGTATGTGGTCGTATGGGTCGGTTAAACCGGTGTATTTCCCGATATTTGGTGGGAGCTTGGACTTTGTGAGTGGGGCCAAAGCAATTTTGCGTGTGAACTTGAATTTTTCAGCGACGGAAACCTACCTATATGGTTTTGATAAATTATCCTCCACATCAAGGGAATATGTGGGTGGTGGCTGATCCAATGCGTTTTGTAATATCAAACCCTATTCGTTTATGGTATATCCTATTTGCTAGAAATCTCAGGAATTGAAACATAAACGAAAGGATATTGAATAAAACTCAACCAGTTACAATCCGTTTAACGAATCAAATAGCAAAAACCATCGAATGCTTAGATTGCTAATCCTAAACATAAAAAGTAAATTGAATTAGTTCATCTAATTTCAAAACCCTATCCCTGGAGGAAACCACAAAGAAATTAGCCACTCATGGTGATGATTTGATCTTCAGATTCGATGTTGGAAGACATGATTGATGATTCAAGAATGATTGGAAGGTGTGGAATGGTGTAAAAACTTGCTCAAAATCACCTCTAGTCGCCCTTAGCCTTCCTCCTACGAACTGGATGATAAATTATCCCTAAAACCTAATTTTTATGGGTAATATGCGAATTCCCTAATGTCTGACCTGTAGCCTACATCTGACAGATTCTTCCCAAAACCATTTTCTTCATAACTCTCTCCTTTCAACTCTGTTTTCTTCTCCGGTTTTTCGCCCACGTCTTCATAATTTAGCCCTCTATCATGCCATATCCAAGATCTTCCATTCCACTCCACTTGTTTTCCCCGAAACACGTCCAATCTTCATGTTTAACATACAAAACATCAACTTCTCGTAGTTATTCAATTCCAAACATTTAGACACATAAAAACTCATAAAGTTAATCATTTAAACATGTTAAACACCATTCCAAACCCATTCCATCACTATATGGTTTTAAGAAATCACTCTCCACATCAATGGAGTATGTGGGTGGTGATGGTAGCTTATCCAATGCGCGACTGATTTTGTTTTTTAGGGTGTGGAAGCTGTAGGTATCCCCATCTGAGTAGGTGGGGTCTATCTTGTCCGTGTAGTTATTATCCACATCCGTGATTTCTTTGTGGGGAGAAGTGCGCCCACAGCTAGGAGGGGTGGTATGGGATTAACTGTGCACACCATCGCAGGGTTGCCCGTGGTTAACATCATGGTGTTTCCCGGTATCACCATATGTTGCTTGTGGTGCTTGCATCCTGACAGGCTTCCCCTGTCCCTGTGCTACTTCTTACCCCCTCTCGTGTGACTGCCTATGAGCAACGGTTGCTCACAAGTGCAAGGTAGAGAGCCATAAGATAGGGTGTGTGCCGTCGTTGGGCAAAAACTTGATGTGTGAAATATGTATTAGTTAAATTCAGACAAGTTTTAAAATTGAAAAAAAAAAACCCGCGAAACCACACACTACCGACAAGTGTACCGTTCGAAAGTAGTAAAACAGGTAAGTCCGAGTATCGAACCGTGTACATAATAATAACGACTTTTGATCTAGACCTCTATCAACCCCTAGCCTAATAATTTGATTGTTGAGAAAATGGTTTTCAAAATAAAAAGCAAATTATACAAATAGACGACAAAACACACAACAAGCGCATACAACTGGAGATGAACTGGAACTCAAGTATGGGAAAAATATAGGTTATCTAGGCAAGTATCCCTAGACTCATGAATAAAATCCTAACCCTGGTTTTGAATGAAGACTCTGTCTAACCCGATAAATCCCCAGAAGGTGAACCGAACCCAATAGTAAGACACGCGGAGAAGTGCTAAAATGGACTGACTCGAGCTACCGACCACCAAGTCCCACAACTATCAGGTATAAAGTAATTTATGTACGAAAACCCTCAAGTTATATAGCTGAAACAACTAAGAACCCGAAACCCTAGGAAACTCTAGACGCGAATAAACATGTGAACTCTTGTGACCGGCTACCCAAACAGCCTAACAGCGCCCAACTAATAACCTAGCAATTTAGATTTCTCACCTCTAGAAAAGATTGCATGTTTTAATCAGTTGGTTTTAATAATTTTTGAATTTGAATTAGATTTCTCACCTTCAAGGTCTAGTCTGAAAGATTAACAATATAGACTGACTCCCGGTTCTAAAATATATTTATAAATTATTAGAACAATGAAATCAACAAATATATTATCAAACCAATCAACAACAACACACAATTATTTAGAATCGGTTTTCTAAGTTATAACATGTAAATCAACACACTCATTCAAAACCAAAAGTTAATCACTCAAACAATTCATCTAGTTCATCAACCTAAGCAACCATAACAAGTTTAGCTACTCATAGTCGGAAGCGAAACAAAAGTGAATTTAAAACAAGTATTTCAAAAAACATTGTCTAAGTATTCAAGTTTTATCTAAACGAAACAATAAATGAAAGTTTAACAAAAAGAAAGCAACACTTTTAGCTTATTATCTTCACATGCAACGCTTTCTCTATTATATTTTTGCTAAAACAGTAGTTACGGGTATATCATGCGGCCTCACAAAAATTTTTTTTTTGTCAAAAACATATATCCATGAACTAGGCCCCTTCTATCGGTTCATGAAAGTGAAGTAATTGGGCTCATGTGTCGTGAATAGAAGAAATGGGCCTGATTGGTCTTGTTCTTGCGACACCCGGCGGCCCAACATCATGGAGAATTAAAATGGTGGCATAGGGTGTAAATAAGATGGATTTCGAGGGACAATGTTGCTATTTTTGTGTCTGATGTCTTTTAATTAGTTGCGGGGCGATGGCCGAATAATTCTCAATTAATTAAAAAACACTACTATAGTTTTACTAAAAAAAAAAACTAAAACGATGACAAGACCGTAATTTTAAGCTCAGGTCAAAATTGTAATTTCTCAAGACTAATGAGCGAGTGTTAGGCAGCTCGTTGAAACGGAAAAAATTAAATTGAGTAAACCAATTAAAACTAAACATTTTTATAGTTTTGCTAAAAAAACTAAAATTGTTGCAATATTGTAATTTTGAACTAAGAGCGAAGTTGTATTTTTTAACTGGGGTAAAATCATAATTGCCAAATTTTAAAGTGATGCCAATATCGTAAATTTGAACCGGGGCAAAATCGTAGTTTTGCGTAGGGGCAAATTCGTAAATTTGAACTTGGGGTAAAATCGTAATATAAATTTAAACTATGGTCAAAAGCGTAATTTTGAGCTGTGGGCAAAATCATAATTTTATTTTAACAGGGAGAAAAAGGTAAAGTCGTAAATTTAAACTATGGTCAAAAGTGTAACTTTGAACTAAGGGCAAAATAATAATTTTTTAAACGGGGCAAAATCATTTTTTTTAAACTGAGGGTAAAGTCGTTATTTTTAACTTGAGGGCAAAAACATAATTTTATTTTGAGTTGGGGAAAAATTATAATTGTGAACCGATGGCAAAATAGTAACTTTTAGCTGGGGGCAAAAGTATAATTTTATTTTGAAACGGGGGCGAAAACGTAATTTTAAACTGGGGATAAAATCGTAATTTTGAACTGAGGTCAAAATCGTAATTTTGAGCAAGGGGCAAAAGCATAATTTTGTTTTGAACTGGGGGTAAATACGTATTTTTGAACAGAGGGTAAAACCGTAAATTGAAGCTGAGTAAAAAATTGTAAATAGTTTGGTCCAATCAGAAAGTGCCAGGCAAGATGCCTGGCACTATTCCTTTAGCTTGTAATTGTATATGTGCCTGGCACTTTTCATTTAGCTTGTAATTCTATATGTGCTTGGCACTATTCATTTTGAGCAAGGGGCAAAAACATAATTTTGTTTTGAACTGGGGGTAAATACGTATTTTTGAACGGAAGGTAAAATCGTAAATTGAAGCTGAGTAAAAAATTGTAAATAGTTTTGTCCAATCGGAAAGTGCCAGGCTACATATACAATTACAAGCTAAATGAATAGTGCCAGGCACATATACAATTACAAGCTAAAGGAATAGTGCCAGGCATCTTGTAAATTGAAGCTGAGTAAAAAATTGTAAATAGTTTTGTCCAATCGGAAAGTGCCAGGCAAGATGCCTGGCACTATTCCTTTAGCTTGTAATTGTATGTGTCTGGCACTATTCATTTAGCTTGTAATTGTATATGTAGAGAATTTGCCTGGCACTATTCCTTTAGCTTGTAATTGTATGCGTCTGGCACTATTCATTTAGCTTGTAATTGTATATGTAGAGAATTCCTTCAACATTTTTTTTTGTTTTTATTTTTTCTTGCATCAATCAACTTGTGATAGTACAACTGATGATGATATTGAATGGTAACTAGTGATAAGACTCGCGCACGTTGCGTCCCGGATAGATCGTAAATATTGAATGGTTAGTCTAAATGTTATGTGATACGTCAGCCATATGAAAATGCATGTTTCGACGTATCTGATCGAACTCAATGTAACCTATATAAGCATTGTGATTGGATCAAAACGTAAAGTAAAGTAAGTTCATACCGTACAAACCATAACGTATTATATATGACCCGACTTATACATAGAAAACGTACAAATCATAACGTGTTATATATTGACCCCTACGCATGTTGCGGCGTGTTAACTTTCAAAATTTTGAACGAAACGTAAAACAAAAAATTTACGAAAGATGAAAAGTATGGGACCAAAGTTGAAAATAAAAAAGTGATGGGTTTAAATTGAAAAGATGAAAAACTTTAGATTAAAAATAAAAAATAAATGAGTTAAAATAAAAGGATAAAACCTTTGAAAATGAAAAAAAGTAATGATGAGGTCAATATTTTTTTTTTAAAAACTTCCCATGCATAAAGTATAACACTAAAAAACATTAAAATATTACTTATTTTATATAATTTTCCTCTTCATAATTCCTCGTACATCCATCCTTGTTGACATGCCGTTAACAAAACTCTTTTCAAAATACATTTAGTGAGCACATTGACTAATCACTAATTAATATTTTTAGCTCACTTTAATTATAATAATCAACCCTTAAAAAGAAAATTAAATAAATATTTATCAACTCTAAAAAGGATTGGCAATAATAAAAAACAACAAATTCATTCGTTGGTCTAAAGTTTACTAAAAGTACTACAAATATAAACCAAATAGGAGTAATAACCGATAAAAACAACCCTAAAGTTACTTAAAAGTGTAAGAATATTTATATAAAAATATGTACATTTTAGATCAAATCAAATATTTCCACACTTAATTAACCTTTTGCTTTTCCCTAAGCAAAATCCTAAACAAAATTTTCAATAAAGCACTTATAAAAAACAATAGCATCAAACAAGGTCAAAAGCAAGCTACGAGATCAAAAGCACATCCGTTTTACAAGACTTACATAGTTAAAAAGGCTAACCAATCAAGACATTGTAATTTTAAAAACAGGGTCTACCGAATCAAGTTTCACTTGCATTCAAGCAATCAACCATGCAATGCCAACACCCCTCACAATATCACTCATTTCTCAGTTAAATATATATTATTGGAGTGAATCTCTCAGAGCCGAACTCTGAAGCAAAATTATTATAAGCTTGTACATTAATCAATTCTCCACCTAATTGCTTAAAACCTAACACAGATCAAGAGGGCTTTAAAAGATAGGTATGGTTTAAGGGTAGGGTAATTTTTAGGAAAAAAACAGGCTAAAAAGAAAAATAAGTGATTTTATCAACTCTAAAAAGGATTGACAATACTAATAAATAACAAATTTATTCGTTGGTCTCAAGTTTAGTAAAAAAATACTCCATTTTAGCTCGTTATCTCTTAAAACCTTTAAACTCCAAATATGAACCAAATAGGAGTAATAACTAATAAAAAACAAACCTAAAGTTACTCAAAAGTGTAAGAAATATTTATATAAAAATATGTATATTTTAGACCACATCGTGCGCCCACAGTTAGGAGGGGTGGTATGGGATTGACTGTACACACTATCGCAGGGTTGTCTGCGGCTAGCATCACAGTGTTTCCCAGTATCACCATGTGTGTTGCTTGTGGTGCTTACATCTTGATGGGCTTCCCGTTTCCCTACGCTCCTGCTTACCCCCTTCCGTGTGACTGTCTATGAGCAACGATTGTTCACGAGTGCAAGGTGGAGAACCATAAGACAGGGTGCAAGCCGTCGTTGGACCTTATTGTTGTGTTTGTGTGCACAACCTTTGGTATTGTTCAGCAAGTGTTGCTTGATGTTTGATGAACCGGGTTTCAAGGGTTTCACCCTCTTGCGGTTGTGGTTCCTGTGACGCATGCGGGTCCGCGCAAAAGCTGATGGACGAGTTCTCGTTTGTCATATGTATATTGGTAACCTTGTTGATGGTACCAACAACGTTGTCCTCCTGGTCGTATTTGTCATCATTGGGATCAGGGATGTGAGAGGTGGCCCCAACAATCGCAGAGTTAGAACCAGAACCGAAAGGTGGAGGGGGAAGATCAGCCATAAAATCGGAAAAAGAGAAAATCAAAGAGAGTGTGTTATAGCTAATGGAATTGCGCCAATGAAGAAACACCAATTCTAATCTGCAGGGGATAGAACTATGGTGTTATCTTAACCGGGGCTATCTTCAATCCTTCTTTCTTAGTTCTTCCTGGGATGATTTACAAAATAGAACATCGTTCCACGTTAGTAGCAGAAGGGGGGGTTCTTTTCTTATCCAGGTTCTGACGTGAGAATAAGTCTTGTTCTTTTTAGAGAGAAGGGAAACAAGTGTGCGTTTAGAGTGAGAGAGTAAGAATTCAGATCCTTAAACCTTTGGTGAAGGCTGGAACTTATAGCCGAAGGGTTGGAGAAGGAGGTGGGCTGATTGGGCCAGACGTCGCTTTTTAAGGAATATCCATTTGGTCCCTTATGACACGACATGTAGTGCATGAAGATGTGGAACTATGATCGCGCGGCGTGATTAGTTACACGTTGCTTTCTAGATGTACTTGAGTCTTGTTTTCCCTTAGTCGTTAGTGGAGAATGAGGAGCTGTGAACTAGTGCTTGCTGATTGGCCACCTGTCACTGTCACATATACTGTTTGTGTCTTGCACGATTGATCATTGTGAGGATCGTTTAGCATAGAGCCTGGTGCACGTTGATTTATTGTATGCCATTTGTGCCTTGTACTGGTTGTCTCTTCTGTGCTGGGATCAGTTGATGAACCCATTATATATATATATATATATATATATATATATTAATAGAATATTGTTTTTAATATTATAATACTATATACAATTTTCTTTAATACTTTCATTATTTTAATATTATCATAGTAATTATTTTCTTTACTTTTTAAGTTCAATAAGCTTGGTGTCAACCGATACTGATATCGAAAATACCGGTATGGTCCGTTCATTATAGTTATATGAAGGTAAAAACTGACACCGGCCTGGTACAGAAAACGGAAAATGTCGGTACCCAAAAGATTTTGAAAATCTTTTAGTTCGGGAAATTCGGTATTGCTATCCGCTACCATTTGCTCATCCGTGATCACGGGTACCGTACAAATAACAACGGTATCATGCAACTTTTTTTATTGATTTTCTTCAACTTTTATGATTTCTTTTTTTTTGTTTCAGGGGTAGGGATGAACTCGGTACCAAACGATATCGGATCAGTACTGGTATCGAAAATACCGGTTACGGTACTGGTATATGAAGGTAAAAACCGGTAGGCGCCAAAAGTCGGCACCAAATTGGTACTTAAGATCTTTTGCTTTGGGAAATTCGGTACCGGTACCCAGTACCATTTGCTCATCTCTGACCACGGGTTTCATACGAACAACATCATTACCATACAACTTTTTGGTTGATTTTCTTTCGGTTATCTTTTAGAGTAATTTTTTCTATATTTTTTTTATTTTTGTCAGCGGTACCGTGCGCAACGCCCTCGTAGTAGTGATTTCGAAAGACATGTAAATACAGACTAAATAACAAAAGAAGTTTGCCGCAACGCGACAATTATGAAAAACATAGTTTACTTAAAATTGTAAGCTTGATAAGGTACATCTTTCTTTGGTGCAAGTTCATAATGCAAATTAGAAATGTGATGGGAAATGGGGAACGAAAGGTTAATTTTGTAACATTCATATTCTATTCATTCAATACTTAATAGCATCACAATAGATGCATTTTGATGTTTTTAAAGAGAGAAAATGATGTGGAGGAGAGAGGGTGTGAGGTGAAGGAGAGAGAGTGTGTTGATGTATGTGGAGAAAAATGAGAAAAATGGAGGGAATAATGTTATGTGAGTGTGATGTAGGAGAGGAGAGGAGAGAAGAGATAAATATGTGTTTTTATGTTGTGTGAGTAAGGCAAGAGAGAAAAAGAACATGATTGGTTGGGCAGGTGCCATGTCACACCTAAAAAACACCCCTCAAAAACATTTTATTGCTCATGCTCTTACATTTACAGGATGTGGCAATAGTAACTTGCATTAATTGGTTAAAAAGGGCGGTGGGGTAATAGTGTCAGGCAGCTGCCTGACACTTCTCCATTAGTCCAACCAATTTACGATCTTATCCCCAATGTAAAATCACAGTTTCGCCCTCAGTTTAAAATTACGGTTTTGACCTAGCTTAAAATAAAAATATCTTTTTAACCCTAGCATAAAATTACGATTTTGCCCTCCATTAAAAAAATATGATTTTGCCCGCATTTCAAAAATTATGAATTCCCCATGAGCGTAAAATTACGTTTTTGCCCCCAGTTCAAAATAAAATTATGCTTTTGCCCCCAGCTAAAAAATACGATTTTCCCTCAGTTCAAAATTATGATTTTACCCTCAGTTCAAAATAAAACTATGGTTTTGCCCCTAGCTTAAAATTACGAATCCTCTCCCAGTTTAAAATTATGATTTTGCCCAAATTCTAGATATTATGACTTTGACCACAGTTAAAAATTTGTAGTCTTCTCATCATTTTAGGTTTTTCTTTCCTAAACTATAGTAGTGTTTTATTTTACTTGTGTGACTCAATTTAATTTTTTGTGTCAACCAGTTGTCTAGCACTCACTCATTGGTTAGTACAAATTACTATTTTGCCCCAAGCTCAAAGTTACATATTTGCAATTGTTTTTAGTTTTTTTAGCAATACTATGGTTTTGTTTTGGTTTAATTGGTTAACTCGGTGTATTTTTTATTGAGATCGTGTGATAAGTAGTTGTATAAGTAAACAAAATACATGCGTATATATTATGAAACTAAGAAATATTCGGCTTAATGCCCCGCAACGCGGACGGGGTATAACACTAGTTCTATATATTAACAAAATGAAACGTGAACAGTGATATAGATTTTTTTTACTTTATAATATAAAATTTAATAACCAATAATTATAAGATTATTATAATATTGTATTTTTATAATTAATTTACATTTTTAATCTTAAACTTTAATAGATTTATCATATGAGCTCTGAACTTTAATAGTTGTTTTTTAAATGATTAACGTATGTTTTTGAACTTTAATAGATTTAACATACAGAAGTTTAATAATTACTTTTTTCTCAATAAACAATTTACGTTTTGACACCTGAAATTTAATAGAGTTATCATACAACCCTTGAAGTTTAATAGAGTTATTTTTTTAACAAATATTTGTTCTTTTATATGTTTTATTTTACTTATTATTAATTTAAGTTATTATAGTTATAATTATCCTTTAACTCTAGATATATTTACTTAATCATGTTATTTCCTTATTTTTACCATCGTTTAGATTAAAATTTACGTGGTCTATATTAATCATTTAATACACAAGGTAACAAATAAAATAATATTTACCTTATTATAGTTAAAGCTAACTTTTAACTCTGAACATGTTCATTTAACTGTGTCGATTACTTATTTTTACCATCGTTTAGATTAATGTCTGCATCATCTATGATAACTCAGTGATATATCATGAAACAAGTACATCCTCGCCAGCGACCTCCAACAACCCCGTCGCAAAGCGCGGGCGCCAATTCTAGTTAGTAACATTTTGATTCTATAAACATTTTTCCAAGCCAAACACCTAACAAACTTTCATAGGAATTCATTTCGGTTTCATTGAATTTCAATTCCTATGAAATATTCCAATCCTTTTAAAAAAATTATACGAACCAAACGACCTCTCTTATCTTAACGCAGATTCTAAGCTACGTGTATAATATACATATATAATATTATAGCAAGTTTTAAGAGGATATATGATATTTTAGTATTTATAATCTTTTTTATTTGTTTTGTTGTTTAAATTATTTGCTACAAAATGCAATCATATTTTATTGGTTTTTTTGTTTGAAAATCAGTTGCATTATAAAAGAATTGAACCCGTATACCATCGCTCTCCGTGGAATACCAACGCTCTCCACCGCTTCTCAATCACAACGCCGCCGCCATCATTGCTAACAGGTATCGTTGCCATCATCACTTGAACCAATATATACTCCCATCCAGTGTTGTAAAAGTCGGCCTTCTCGGCCTTGTACTCAGCGAGTACTCGGTCTTTGGACTACCTCCGAGGCAAGTTTACCCTAGTCGGACTTGACTAGTCGGCGGCGCTCAAAATCGGCCTACTCGGCTTGTACTCGGACTACTCGGCCTTGTACTCAGACTAGTCGGACTTGTATTCAGAATACTCGGACCTGTACTCGGCCTACTTGCCTTATACTCGGACTACTAAGCCTACTTGGCCTTGTACTCGGACTACTCAGCCTTATACTCGGTTAGATTTGAACTTCAAACATGTATCATTTTAAATTATACTCGTTTTGACATAAATTATGTTTATTTTAACTTATATATAATATACAACAATTAATTTTCTTTATATTTACCATGTCCGTGTACTACCTAAGTACTCCCAACTCCCCAGTCGGCCGACTATGAACCGCCTAGTGACTTTTTCAACACTACTGCCATCACATAACCCCCTCTCTTACCGTCGATCTTGCACCACACAACCGTAACAAATTGCTCATGAAAGTTAAATTCGTTTAATTGTATCTGACCGTTCCCGCGCTAGATGGCATAAGAGTTTTGAGTAAAGATGAGATATCGATCAGGACAACCTAGTGATGAGATAATGTTGCATGGATATGGATTTTAATTCATTATTAATTGTTTTGAATTTTGAATTAGTTTACATTATTTTCGCTTAAGATTTTTTTTTAATATTAATAATCAAATTCATAAGAATGCCAAAACAACAAATTACAAACAAATGACATGTAAATGAGCAATAAGTTGCGTCTCAACCCCTTTTGAATATTGTTCCCCTATTAATGAATCCGTATCAAATATATTATATTAGATATTATTACTTTTTGTAACATTAGAAGAATTGTGGAAATATATAATTGATTGTATTAGGAAATGGAAAATATGTAAATAATCATTTAGTATATATATTAAGGGTAAAATAGTAATTCAGTGAGAGTTTTATAATTTTATAATGAAATGGGTAAAGATGTAATATATATGGTTTAGGAAGGGAAATAGGTAATTAATTTTAAAAACTGGGAAAATATGTAATAAACAATATTAGTAAGGGGATACATGTAAATAACCCTAAAAAGAATAATCTGGACGGGGTTAAGAACTGGGTAAATATGTAATAAACGATATTAGTAAGGGGATATATGTAAATAACCCTAAAAAGAATTGTGGAAAATATAATTGATTGTATTAGGAATGGGAAATATGTAAATAATCATTTAGTATATATATTAAGGGTAAACTAGTAATTCAGTAAGATTTTTATAATTTTATAATGAAATGGGTAAAGATGTAATATATATGGTTTAGGAAGGGAAAATATGTAATTAATTTTACAAACTGGGTAAATATGTAATAAACTATATTATTAAGGGATATATGTAAATAACCCTAAAAAGAATAATCTATAATCTGAGGCATGATCAAATTTATGGCAATAAATTAAAAATATTTAAGCAACTATCTAGATGTGATTATTTTAAGGGTGTTAATATTCTCACACATCCCCCCTCTATCTCTCTCTATATATACATAGACTAGTTTAAGTTCGCATGTGTTACACAGGTTGTATAGAGAAAACACATCTTACAAATCTATTGATAATTGTCATGTTTTGAGTGATGAGCTTGAGGAAAGTTCAACAAAGATTCTTTTGGCTGATAAACAAAACGCGGAATAATCGTCATGTGGGTCGTGGCTTCCAAGTCCAGGAGTTATTAGTCTGAATATAACGGATTTACTTGCTCAATTTTCAACATGAGATCATTTTTTTAACTCTGAATGATGTTTTAAGGGGCAACAACCTTCAAAAGCTTGCTCAAGTACATCCTCCGTTCTCTTGGCAAGTAGTATATGAAAATGTCAAAATAATCTAAATACCATTATGTTTGACTTCAGTAGTCAAACTGTACCCATATTGAGTTTATAATAAACACATTGACTTTTTAGGACATCATAATGCTATGTTTTGACCCAAGAAATCAAACTGTTGATATATTGAATCTTTAATAAGAATATAAGTAACTAACCTTCTTCTATGATTGACTCACAATCAAATCGAGCTGATTGTAAGCAACATACGTGTTTTTGACAAATTGTAGAGGATGTGTTTGTTTGACATATAACAATAAACCGGACTATGAAAATGTAGAGTATTTAAATAAGTTATATGGGAGGGAAACAAGTTTCCTTTGGTGTAAAAATTTTTCAATTTTGAAATCACCTCAATTATCATAGTTACCAAAGATAATATTTTTATTTTGGTATGTTATAAATAACTACTAATCAAATCTCAAATTGTTTTGATAATTGATTTTAATACATTTGGAATTAGATATTGAGTAAATTGCAATTTTGGTTCTTGTGGTTTAGTGGTTATTGCTATATTTTACAAAATTCAAATGTCTTGTAATTTTCATACCATGGTTTCTATTTTATTACGGCTTTGGTTCACCACACTAACTCTATCTAACTTATAGTTAAATCTTTGTCACGTGAGAAACATATATGTGCAAAGTATTTTGGTAAATAACCATTAAAAATGAAGAAGCCAAAGTATTATTTAAATAACGTGTTATAGGGATTTATTAAGCTGGTATCCTAATAGAAGAACTTAAAGATGATAATTAGTTTATTATTTTGACTAAAGTTAAGTGTATCCATTGTTCACAAATTTCGAAATTTATATGTTTGAATGGTAGTAGGTTTGTACCCTAGTATAAGTATATAAAAAATTTCGAAATTATAAGTATATAAAAAAATTCCTAAATTTATATGTTTGAATTGTAGTAGGTTTGTACCCTAGTATAAGTATATAAAAAATTTCGAAATTATAAGTATATAAAAAAATTCCTAAATTTATATGTTTGAATGGTAGTAGGTTTGTACCCTAGTATAAGTATATAAAAATTTTTGAAATTAAAGTATATAAAAAAATTCCTAAATTTATATGTTTGAATTGTAGTAGGTTTGTAACCCAGTGTAAGTATATAAATATTGGTAGGATTTATTTTCCTTTTCATATCAGTTATTTTAACGCACATATACATCTTAAGGCTGCTCCATATACATCTTAGCGTCAGTTATATTAGTAAAATCATAAATCTCTTAGAGCAAAGCTTAGACCACATTTTATGTGGTGGCCACTTAACAGTTTATAACCTTGGTTTCTCACTGTGAGAACGTTGTTTGCTACAAACGAGATCCAGGCTACCAGCCTACCATCTTCTCAAATGATTAATTGACCTTAGGGACTTGAATCCTTTGCATGATGAAAGATTAAGTAATACCTTGACTTTTTTTTTTATTTTTAATGGTTATTTTTCAAAATACCATCTACATGCCTCTCATATGACTAGGATTTAACTATAAGTTAGATAGAGTTAGTGTGGTGGACCAAAACCACAATGACAAAAACATTGGCATGAAAATTGCAATACATTTAGATTTTGTAGAATATAGCAATAACCATTAAACCATAGGGACCAAAACCACAATTTACTCTTAGATATTTAGATATTGATGAAAATAATTTATGTCTCGTGTATTCTCCATTATGATTATGATGATTTTAAAATTAATAATTTTATAATTGTAACTACACAATAAACAAAAACTATTTAATTTGTAACACATCGGAAACAAAATTAATTAATTAATTAATATTAATACAAATTTTAAAGTATAAAAAATATAGATCTATATCTTATAATTCTATAATTGGTATTTAAATAATCAATAATATGAAAGATTTATAAACACGTATTCATAATATATATTTTTAGTTATTAGTCATGTAGGCTTAAAAAGTATAGATACTATAGAAATGAAGTATAATGTTTCATAGACAAAGGTTCAAAGTAAAATCGGAACCTACATCATCCTTTTCGTTAGTGTTCAAATAAATATGTATTAGGCAATGTTTAGTAATATAAATAAACAATAGATGTCTTATAAAATAAAGTTGTTTATATATATATATTAAAGTTGAAAAATGTCAAGCAAAATTTAATACACACTAACAAATAACAAATTCATGTCTTTCTATTAAAAAATGAAAAGCGTCAAACAATGTTGATCCATTTAATGTTAACGAAATCTTTTATTTTAAAAGTTTATTTTACTGATTGTGTCAAAATTTAGAAATTGTTATATAATACATGTTTTTATTGAAAATTGTTTTGACATTAAAGAAATATTATGAGAATGAAATTCAAATTGTATGTAATTGAAATTAGTTGACATAAATTGTATCAAATTGTTTTGAATTTAATGATAAAAGAAATAATAATTATATGTTTTACTAACCTTCAAATGTTCATTTAATTAATACAACTTTGATCATAACTAACAACATGAAATAAAAATAAAACATTATTTCAGAGTAAAATAAAGCAAAAATAACAATAAAAAACGTTATTTGTCAACATGTATCAGGAATCGATAACATTACACATATATTGTTTTTCGTTAGGAGATATATATTTCAAAAATGAAAATCGACCAACCGGTTTCTCTATACGTATGTTATTTGTTTATTATGAATTATGAATAAGTTATGAAGAGTAAATATATGGTAAATGGTAACATCAACAAAAGGAATTAATTTTTATACCATAAATAATGTTTCTATTCTTCGTTTGAATATAAAATCGATAAGATTTTTTTAAATCTAACTATGGAAGAGAACTTGTGATTGAGAAGAAGAATAGGTTGTTAATGATTTTGCCGCTCAAAACACATGAATGGGCCTAAGTTCATGACAAGTGACATAAGTTGGTTTTATTTTAGTATAGTTAACAGTAGGGATGAGCATTTGGTACCGGGTACCGGTACCCACTTTTCCCGTTTTTTGGTACCGGTATTTACGGGTAAAACACCGGTAAATACCGGTACCCACTTTCCCGTCTTTCAACTGGTACCATGCTCATCCCTAGTTAACAGATATATAAATATATATATATAGAGAGAGAAAAATAGAGTAAAAAGAGTGTAAGAATAAAATTTTAAAGGCGTGAGAATGATGACAAATTGGTTACGTTAGTTTCATTACCTTCATTTGCCCATAAAGTTGTTTAAAAAGGTAACATTTTATTATTTCTTTTCTCGATAAAAGTTGGTTCGGATTCACCAAACTCATTGTTGATCTATGCTTAATGATTATTTTATCACAAAAAAAAACATTAAACTTCTGTTTCGGTTGAATACAATAACGTATAGCATATTAACACTAGAGATTTCAAAAGAAAGAGTGAATAGGATTTTACAAAAGAAAAAAAAAAGGGGGAAAACGTTTAAAATAAGTTAAGCCTAATATGGGAGATTGCAAGTAAAATTAGCCCCACTACCCCATTTATTTAATAAAAGTTTCTCATTACCCATTTGAATGAAGCTTTCAAGAGCATAATATATGACTTAACTCACTTATTATAGAGCATAATATATGACTTAACTCACTTATTATAATATAATTGAGCATAATATATACATCATCTACTGACGCACACACATATATATAAACACAATATTAGAAAATCTAAATAGTGCAATTTTATTGTCCTGTCCGTTTTGCGTTGTAAACCCGCAAACAAAACAGTTTGCTACGATTTATAAATTTTGAAACGACCAAATTAAAACTAAATTAACAAATTAACTGTGAAAACAAATCGATAAATAATTTGAACGGTTTCAAGATTTTAACCAAACCACGAACACCCAACCTCACTCCATTAGCCTTTGGGAAACCTCCACCACAGTTGCATCGTAAATCCAAACTCACATCCTCAGTCTAATACAAAATGTAACACATCGTAGAAACCCGTCCCGTAAAATTCCGACACGTGTCCCGCTACTCCTCATTGCCACATGTTGACCAAGAGGGACCAAAGACGTCGTTATGTTAAATTATAACTCTGAACGACAAGCTATCAAAATTGAGGGACCAAACTTGGAAAAATATCAAAAACTTGTTTTCTGGAAGGCGGTTACGGACCGCAAGGTCTTCTCCTTACGGTCCTTAACCATTTGATTTTCTGTGGGCGCCAGAGGTCCTTATGGACCGCAAGGATTATCCCTTACGATCCGTAAGGGATTGCCAGTGGCAGATTCCTTGGCAGCTTGCTGCCCTGCCACCTCTCTCGTAATTGCCACCCTTTGAGCAGCTTGTGCCACGATCAAAAACACTTGTTCTCATTTGGGATTAACCCCCAACACATGTCTTGATCCTATGGATCCTCCATTGCTATAAATAGAAACCATGGGTGAGCTTCAAACTTGCTCATTCACAAATCTTCTCCTCTCTTACTCTTGGCAAGTTCCTGAGGAAATTGGGAGCTTCCTCTGAGTTTCTTAGTCATCTTGGATCACTTGTAAGTGCTCCATTCCAGTTCTTTTTCATTTTTGTAGGCTTTAAGCCAAAAGTCAAAGCGTTGTCATAAAAGTCAAACGGGTCAGTTTGGAAATAAATTCATATCTAGTAATGTAGGTGTTATAAAATGAGTTTTGATACTCTAGTTACTTGGTAATAAGTATTAGAACATGTATAAACATGTTCGACCCGTCAAGTCCAGGTCTAGGGTCGGTTCGCAACCGAAAGTCGCAAAGTTTGACTTCTGCTTTAACTTTCGGTTCTGACCCGAATTAGCAACCTTCGTTACTGATTCTATGTTGAAGTATGACCATGTTATGTTATAGTATAACCCTCTGGAGTTATATTACATGGTCATGTAGTAATCCGAGCTTTTACACAAGTTTCCGTTAAATATGCCAATTTTTGCTAAAATGCCCTTCTTGTATAAAAATGAGGTTTTAAATATGAATGAGCATACATATGACTTATAAACTGATATTATAAATTATTCAACCTATTTTTATGTCTTAAAACTGGTCATAAACTGAGTTTTGTTAAAGGATCACAAATCATGCTTTAAAAGGACCAAAATGCCCTTTCGGCACCTAAAATGGTTTTAAATATAATTTCTTCAACAAAACACCTCACTTACAGATGTGATATCATAATTATGATTATTTGGGAAGTCATGTCAGATTGCAACTGAGTTTATGCTTAATTTTTGCATAATGCCGATAAATGACTAATTTACCATTTTTCCGTATAAAAGGGTCTTAACCAAACTTTTCATAACTAAATCTTTAACCTACTGATATAGTATGTTAAATAACTTATTTTGATTATACTAACTGATCATAACTTCAGAATTTATTAAACATCGAACTAATCGGTATTTAACGACTTTTACGCCTTTTCGGCACATAGTATGGTTTAAAACCATATATATGAATCAAGACTTGTTACCTACTGATTTCTAAACTTATTTTTAATACTCTTACAATAGATCTAAACTCGGGTTCCCAAATAAGACGTCAAGTGATGTGTGAAATTACCAAAATGCCCTTTCGAGACATAATTTAGTCATAAACTATAAACCATACATATACTTGATAGCCTACTGATATAACATCATAAATTAACCATTTTTACAAAATTTTTATGACCATGACATCAGTTTACGTGCAAGCTCATTTTATAAGTCGTAAAATGACCAAAACGCCCTTTTGAGGCGTAACTTGATTTTGAAACTGTAACATGCATACATGTTGATATCCTACTGATATTACAACATGTTTTGAATATAATGGCATATGGAACTTGTGTACGACTCATCCGGTTACCCGGTTTCGCTTATACACGTACGGTTAAGCCTACGTGACTAGTTTAACCAAAGCGGGTTTAACCTTATCATTTTTATATCAAAATCCAGAATGTAATATGTTTACCCATATTGAACAAGTCTTAGTACTTGTTGGGTTTAAACTACATTCTATTCCGGGCATCGCTTAATCTAGCGTTTAGTACCGTAATATCTTTTTAAGCTAGCCGGTCCGAGTCTATGATGTAGATAGGACCCGTTAGTATTATAATTGGATAATAATACCATCATTCCAGACTAAAGCCTTCTGGTAGATTGTCATCTAAGCTTACTTTTTGATTATCGGCTGAGTTATTAACTTTATTAAAGAATTAGCTCAGGTAAATACTTTTAGTCTATTTTCCCTACAGGGCTTGGGATACGGTATACTAATACTGCTTGGTCGGGTATGGGATCATGTTATCGGATTGTGATTTACTAAATCTTCATAACCCGTTTTATTCTGTTTTGTTTGATAACTTAAACATTGGGGGCTAACTCGATCGTGTCTGGGGTATCCTTGGCTCATTTAAGTTACTAATGGCCATGACCTTATGCGCGGGGTGTAGGCATTCACCTGTCAGATGCTAATGCAAATAAAGTATTAAATCCAATTGGTGGATTATTTAAGTGGTGTGTTGGTTAATCAGGTTATTCGGTTTCTGCACCGGACCCCATATGTATTGACAAACATGTAAAACTGTAAACAATGTCATTTTGAACTATCCCAAGTTATTTATAAAATGTGCCAAGTTCACTTAAAACCATTTTCGGAAATGTTTTCAAAATGAGTCAGTTATTAGTATTTACTAATGAAAGCTGACGTATTTTCAAAAGATCAAGTTACAGGTGACAACCGCAATAAGCTGGGAGCTACTTGGTAGTAACATAAGAGGATTTTGCAAGTCCTTAGTTGCCCGAAGTCTGTTGAACAAATACTTTGTATATATTTATTTCGTTCCGCCTGTGGATATTTTATTACAAGCCTTGTAATTATTATTTGAACTTTGAACACTCGGTTTGTAATAGTAATTTAAATCCAAGACTTCCGTTGTGCTGTGTTTGATTGGTTATGATGTTATCAACTACGTGACGATATTACCCATCCAGGCCCATCGGGTTACACGTGGAATTAGGGGTGTGACACAAAATCTCATCCATAGCCCATTTTTAGTATAGTAATGGAGCCAGAACTTAATCTTTTTTGTTTTTACAAACTACAACTTAAATTGTATAAAAAAATTCTGAAAAAACTTTGATGACTAGAGCGAGGGTACGCATGATGTTTTCCTATGGCTAGAGATTACGATCGTATAAGAAGCCAAATGATCTTAGAGCATATCTAACGCTATCTCAAACGCCTATAAACACGTCATTTGATTTTCAAGATTACATCATTTTTTCAAACACCTTCACAATAATATTATGTGTGTGTGTGAGAGGCCCCCACATTTTTTTCCGATTAAGACGTGAGGCACACAAACGAGACCGGGGGGGGGGGGGGTCATCCGGAATTTACCGGACACCTCTGTAGTGTTGGGACCTAAGTAGCACTGGAACGGGTACGGGATCGGGGTACAGAGACGATACTGGAACGAGGAATGGCAAAACTCAAAATTCCAAGATACGGTACGGCAATAAAAAATATAAAAAATAAAAAATATTAAACAAATTCTAAAAATACTACATCTTCCAAAGGTAATTAATTATTTAATCAAATATTTTTCAAATTCCGGTTCATCTAGTGACAGATCGGCAATTGATAGAGAATTATAGATGGTGAACTTGAGAGTTTAGAGATTAGAGAAGCCGGATATGATAGGTGTATTTATTTAATAGCCGGTTGTGGAATTTGAAAGTGTTAAAACCGTAAAAATAAATGGAAACGGGCTGGATACTTCTACCAGATACGTCTCCGACATTGGAAACGTTTAGGAAACGTCCCCGATGAGTACCCATGGTGTTTCCGTCCCCGACAAGTACCCGAGACGGGTACGACCACGTAAATGGAGTCCCCGTGCTACATAGGTTGGGACTAATCTTGTCATAACTCAAATATTGGAGAATTTAAATGGTTTATTTTGATTTGTATTTTATTTTGGTAGGAAGATTTAGAATTTATACTAGTTTTATTTTATTTGGTTTCTTTATAAGAGTATGTTACTTTTTCTCCAAGGGGGTGCTTAATACAAAGAGGGATTATATGCTTAAGGTTTATGCACCTTCAATTTTGGTGAAATAGTTTTCTTGTTAAATCCATTGTTTGATTATATTGAAGAAGGTCTGATTTTCAACAATTGGCATCAGAGCGGTTTATTAGTTTGGGAGGTTTGCGAGTGCAAGAGAGTTTGTTGATCAAAGGGCAGCATCAGGTTGTAGTGATCGAGGTTGTGATGAACAACAACAAGACTGTAGCAATCAAGGAGTAGTGATTGCAGACTTGATCGAAGGAGATACCTAGGTGGTGCAGTGTTAGATCAGATCACAATAACTTTCAAAGGTGGTGAAATAGTAGGTTTGATTAAGGTGGAAGAGAAAGGATGTTTTCGTATTTGTGGTTGATGGTTCAAGCATTTGGACAAGTTTTAGGTATGATTCGAAAGGATTTAGGAAACAGGGGGTGCGGTGTTGTGTCAACTGCAACAAAGGTGTTGATGCAAACCTAACACAAGATACCAAGTATTAAAGTGGGAGAACTTTGGGTCAAATCTTGTTGTAACTCAAAAGTTATAGGATTTAAATGGTTTATTTTATTTGTATTTACGTTAGTAGGAAGATTTAGAATCTATATAAGTTTTATTTTATTTGTGTTCCTTATTGAAGTAGGTTACTTGTTCTTTATGGGTTGTTTAGTATAAATAGGGTTTATATGCTTAAGGTTTATGCATCTACAATTTTAATCAAAGAGTTTTTTCTTGTTAAATATATTATTTGATTATATCGAAAAAGACCTGATTTCTAAGATGTAGAGGGTGGTACTTGTATAGGTGAAGAAAATCTACTATATATATATATATATAGATAATGAAGGACGATTCATAGTAACTTTATTTTTATAATAATTTATAGCTTATTATTATTATTATTATTTTATTTATAATAGATTTTTTAGGAATATTGGATTTTAATATCTCAATTATTCGTTGTTGGACGCCAACAGTCCTAACTTAAAAAATAACTACTGGCAGCCAAACTATTGACATATTGGTCACCAATGGACACTGACTAACAGAACCCTAACGTCGTTAGTCTCCGGTCGCCGGAAAACCATTTTTGGTAAGGAAAAGTTTTCTAAAGGTCTGATCTAAGGTTACAAAGAGGTTCGGGACGAAAATGTTGAGTTTTCCGGCCAAAAAGCTGAGTTACTCGGCCAAAAAGTTGAGTTTTTTGCCAAAAAGAAGTTTTTTGGCGAAAAAAGAGTTTTCCGAAGACTTCAATAATTGAGGCTTTTACTAGAAAAAAGTTCTTAAAGGTCTGATCTAAGGTTAAAAAGGGTTTGAGACGAATATGTTGAGTTTTCCGGCCAAAAGCGTTTTTCCGACGACCGGAGACTAATGGTGTTAGGGTTCTATTAGTCAGGGTTTATTGGTGGCCAATATGTTAATAGTTTTGAAGTTGGGACTGTTGACGGTTAACGACAAATAGGATTTTTTTTTGAACCACGATTTTCTTGTATTAGGCTACCGTACTCTCCAAATCAGAGAGCCCCCGTTGCTCCACTCCAGCCAGACTATGATGTCTTAACCGGGCCCACGCTGGTTTCAGAGTTTGGCTTGGGCGTTCTCCCGGGAAACCATACCGCCCACTTCCACCTGACAGCCGTTGTGCAAAGACAAGAGCAGAACTCTCTGGCGTAACACACGGTGAGACGAAAACCCGGGTGAGCTCAGGATAGAGCCTGACACCTCTGCAAGGAGGCTAAGCTCTATCCATCATTACCTAATCCACTAAAGTGACACAAGTGGGGATTGAACTTGAGTCTCCATTGAAGAATTCAAGCCTCTCAACCACAAGGCCACAAGTGGTGGATTAGGAATATATTATATATACTTTTAATAACGTTTTTTAATCCTTTTCTAAACCATATATTTTTTTACCATTTTTAATAATTCTTTTTTAGAACATATATTAATTTATCGATTAATTTGATACTTTTTTAATAATTGACGTTTATAACTTTTTTCTAAAGACTTAAGTACATAGTTGTGCTTAATTTTTCCCTAACATTCCGATATAAGTTTTATTAAAAATAAAGTTGTACTTAAAATAAAATATTTATTTGGTATAATAAAACGTTACGTTGATATACTAAACGGTTAGTTTGGCTTGACTTTCTAAACAACATGTTTTATTTTCAAATCATGTTTGTTTTACATTATCATTTACTCAGTTTTACCGCAACGCGCAGCACAAAAAAACAAGTTATTTTTATTTACTATTGTTTAAAAAAAATAATAATAAATTAGTTTACTTTGTAATAAGTCTATAACCTATGTTTGAGTAGACAACTAGTAGCAGGTTTAAATGGGAAGAAAGTTTTTATAAGAATAAAAAGAATAATTTTTAAACTAATAGAAATTCTCTATTTACTTTATTTAATGTGTGTATTTAATATTATGAAAAATGGCATATAGGTAAATCTATAATTGTCATTAATTAGCTAATTAATTAAACTTGTAACTCATGTTTTTTAATATACTTTTTTCAAAATAAAATAATTTATGGTGACTAACAATTTTTGACATGTGTAGGATAAAGTTTGAAATGTGTAGGTAAATTTACATGTGTGTAGGGTATATTCAGGTAAGCGTAAGACATATGTAGAATAAATTTTGAAATGTGTACGATAAAATGTTTTTGGTTTATTAATAAGAGATAACATAATTAATAAGAAGAGTTATAAATTATTTAATATTTTACCATTATGTTTTTTTCTTATTTTTCTTCTCACGTTAAATTTCTTGTCAAATGAACCCTCCCAAGACAATTAAACTTCCATTTTCGCTACACAAATTCAAGGATAGCTATTTACTACAGTTTACAAATAATAATAAAAAAATTAGTTTACGTTGTAAAACTAAAAAGTCTATAACCTATGTTTGAGTAGACAATTTACGTTGTAAAAAGTCTATAACCTTTTTGAGTAGACATTTAAACTTCAATTTTCAATACAGAAACTCAAGGATAGCTTTTTTGTTTTTTGGTTAGTTTGGCTTGGCTCTCATCATATGCTAAGGGAGCCGGGACGCCACGTTATAAACAAACTATCACTCGTTATAACAAGTGATACATCGCCGCCACTCAATCCCACCATGCATGGATCTGACAACACGTGGCCACTATCAGGCGTGAAAAGTTGAGGGAAATTGTTGGGTTGTGAGAGAAATTGTTGGGTGTTATGAGTGATGAGCATTTCCACTAAAATCCATCACTAGTGATGGAATAAAGCTCGATGACATGACGGAACTTGATTGGATGTTGTGAGTGGTGAGTGATGGACGCCCTTACCTCCCTAAGGGGGGAGGGGCACCCATCACTCACAACTTCCAATCAAGTTCCGCCACGTCATCGAGTCAAATTCCATCACGAGTGATGGAATTTAGTAGGGGTGCCCATCACTCACCACACACACACGTCCTACATCACTCACCACACACACATGCAGATTCATCACTCGTTGTCACCACCACGCATTTACCCACCACGAGTGATGAGAAGGAGTGACGGTGGTGTATAACTTGCTATAACTCGTGATGGTAGTGGTATAACAGGACGCCCCGGGTGGCGTAACAAACATAAACAAAACCTCGTTCATGTTTATTGGTTTTATACGACCGTAGATAGCACACGTATGTTTTGTTCATTTTCATTGGTTTTTACAACCTTAAAATCTTAGATATAGCACATGTGATGTATGTTCTGTCGGTCACCAATCGATGACTTTTTTTCCTCGTGTTAATATTATTTGTTTGTATGATCCACTGAACTTATTCAAACAATCACAGCCTGTTTAAAATTGATGAATCAAGTACGATAACTTGGTTTCTGAATAGCCAATAAGGTCTATAATAATTTTACGTTGGTCCCAAACTGATCGTATAGCTAGACCAGGTCCCAGGTTTGTTGGCATTTTGGACCTCAATCCCCTACGTCACATGCTTACCATAATGTCACATGCCAAAATGGCCCACCAGATTATGAGCCACATACCAAACGTTACATCTTTGAAAAGGTTAGGCTGCCCACATTTCCAGTTACGGAAAGTTTTACTATTCTAGGGTTATTCTAGGGTAGGGTTGTAGGTACTTGCGTTTTGCGATGGAGAGCGTTTGTTGTGTAAAAGTGTTTAGTAGTGTGTTTGATAGCTACGGGTGTAATGTTTACAAAGATTTACTAAATTAGAAAGGGAAAGTGTTTTATACATTAGTATTCACCACCTAGTTACGGGTGTAACGGCTAAATCGCCACCTAGTAAAAAAATTAACGTTGAAAAAAATGCTAGTTCACGTTGTAACGACGTTAAAAATATCAGCACAATGCGGCGGCGATTTAGTCGTTAATTTTGCTTCATGACAGCATTTTGGTTTGTTGTTGTAAACCAAGGGAAAATAAGCAAAAAAAAAACAATTTTTGTAATCATCTATCTCAAGAAGGTTTGGCAAGGTACATGCACTCAGTATAGCAACCGATAGAGATATGCCTAACATAATATAGACACGTGTTTTACATGGATAAAAATCCCAAAAAAAAAAACGAATGACCACACTTGTCAGTCAGTAATTTTGCTTCTTGACAACGTTTTGGTTTGTTATTGTAAACCAAGGGAACAACCGATGGTCTGGTTAGGTACAGACTCTCAGTATAGCAACCGATGGAAATATGCCTAACATGATATAGACACGTGTTTTACATGGATCGAAAACCACAATAACGAATGCCGACACTTGTTATAGCTTATAGTACCCAACAAATGCTCTATTGCGAATACACCTCCATTTCCACAAATTTTGAAACGTCACGTCGAGAAAACCATAAAAATAATACGGTGCCGGTACCGATGTTTAGACGGTATGATTTCAATTCATCACGGTAAAGAAAAACATCAACTATATTTAGCCCTTTCGAATAAAACTTATATCGAATCTTATCGTGATGATCATTCTGTTATATTAATATTAAATAAATAAATCTTTCACCTATCCAATCTTTCAGGTTTGTGGGTTGATTATTTTGTTAAATTAAATTTTATAGAGTAAACTGCCAAAATTGTTCCTTGGGTTTGAATTTTCCAAGTCTATCTAAAGAAATTTTTTTTCCTCACATGGACCGCCGAGGTATATAAATCGTTGCCAAAACCATCCAAATATCTAACACTGTTAAAATTTATCACTAAATGAGAGTTATACTTGTGATTCTCTTTATTAATTAAATATTTCTAATCTTTTAACCCGCCTTTATTTTTTCCCCTTTATCATCACAAAAACCCTAATTCGCAAGTGTTATGTTTCAACAAGATTCAGACAGCACCAACAACCCAACCAAGAGACCTTCCAAAATACCATTATCTGAGAAGCGTCTATATCTATTCTCTGACTTAAATGATCTAGAGCACCCTAGAATAAAAGGTAGATGCATTCTCAAAGAGATCAGATAAACAACAAACAAAAACTAAATAAAAACATATAATAACATTGCCTAGAGAGCTAACCTGTGTGTCCCTAGTTGTTCCTTGTTGAGAAGGATAACCATGCATCACTAGCACCATAACTACTCATTACCAAAACCCATGATTTTAGTAAGAATTGTAGAACAGCATGGTGATAATATCATGACAAAATAGGAATAAACAGCACTAGTGTTGTTTTATAAATAATCACTGGTACTTTTAATCCCATATTTGAGAATGGAAAGGTTTAACTAAATAATCATAAATAGATTGGTAATAAATTAAAACCTCCATAAATTAATAATGTTGGGACTGAGATATTTTATTAATTTAGCGAGATATTATTATATCGATAAATTAATAAATTATTAATGTAAAGAGTTGGCTTATATTCGTGAGCAACTCTCAAATTAATGCATAGACCTTCAAAATTTACATGTACGTTCACTTTATCTATTTGAATAAAATAGAAACAAGGACCTTCAAAATGATGAACTCAATATATATTTTAAGTTCACAAAAAAACAAGTCACTATAGATTCATTTTTTACTAGACAATTCTAGAATTTTGAAATATTTTTGTAATTATTAATTTATAGTTTCGCTGGAACCAATATATTAACATTGAGATTTCAAAAAAAAATATTATCTTACTAATATATCCACGGTTGTAGAAATCGCTAGTCGGCCGGTGGGGTGAGGACTAGCAATTAATCGGGATTAACCGGGGATTTTAACGGATATAATCAGTATTAATTGTAATTAATCGAGATTAATCGGTGTCTATTCAGGATTTTTACAACCACTATTTTATCAATTGGGGTCCAATTTTGTACTAGTCCCAGGTTGGGACCGGACAAATTATTAATTTTATCGAGCTTATTAATTTATCGAGTATTAAATTATAGAAGTTCTACTGTAGAAGGTAGATGTGTACATGAAACTATTTGAATTTGTCTGTTTTTAAAGTTAAAAGGGGAAAAAATAAAGTCAGGCTTAAAATATTAGAAATACTAAATATATAAAGAGAATGACAAGAATATCCATTATTTAATGTTCAATTTTACCGGTGTTGAAGATTTAGATGAATTTGACAATGATTTATAAATCTCAATAGTCAAGGTGAGAAAAAAAAACTTTTTAGATGGATCTGGTAAATTCGTCTAAACCTTAAAGATGATTTAGTAGTTTACTGAATTTTATATTTGTTTCTCTAAAACATGTTTTCGGTCATATCTTAAATTTATTGGGTATTTATGCTCATAATTTAAAGATTAAAGAGAGATAAACATTAAACTTTAGTTTAAACTTAACTGTTTTATAAAAAAATGTATTTTTTTTCCTTGCATATTCATATTTTTAAGTATCACTATAAAACAAATAAAACAAAATTTCAAATTAAACGGGTAGTTTTACATCAACTCAACTCGAGTAAACTTGTGTCTTGCTTTGCTCATGAGATTCTAGGGTTTCCATCAGCTTTTACTTGTCAACTTATATGTTTATCGAAAGAAGTAAGCTCCTCAAACAATGATCGAGTTCTTGAAGTAACATATTTATGAAAAAATAAAATGTACCAACTTGATAGTTGTGCAAGTTGCCAACCTACAAATTAATATAATAGATCACCCTTTAAGACGAATAATGCCATTACGATATGGATGGTTCTTATCCAACCGTCTCAACTTTTAGGGGTGCCCACATTTCTGTTTATAGAAGATTTACTATTTATGGATATCTGCACAAATAATCAGATTTGCCCATATATTATGTATCTTAATTTGTAACTAAGTTAAATCGTCTGATACCAAAATACCAAAATTTCAAGGAACGATGAAGATAGAATACATGACAATTATAATATATAGATGCGTAATAAATACATAACTAATTTTAAAGAAAAGCGTAACAACCGTATAATTTAGTTGTATCTAGGGTTTTTTAGATACAATGAGAGTTGTGTAATTAGTTATATAACCATATTATGTATAACATTTAAGCAAAATATACAAAGATTTATGTGTTGTAAGTTCTATATTTAAAATAATTTCAATATTAAAATGACCATATACACGGAGAACTATGATAACCAAGCAAGCACTTATACATTTTATTTTAACTTTAATATATAAGGCGGTTATGGTTATGTAACCATCTACCCCACTCTTTCTCCCTCGTACTAAATCATCAAAGTGCTATATAGAAGTAGGGCCGCTCCCAAGAATTCTCGAAACGTTTTGGGTCTAAGGGTGAGTAAAAAACCTTTATAGAGGGTGTAATGCTGATTCTTAGGATGTCAGCAGCTTTTTACAGCAGCATAAAAATGCTGAAAGCGTCGCTTCGATTTTTTTTACAGCTGTGTTTGTAACATTATAATCTACGTGTGTGCAAAAAATAGGGGGCAAAACTTGCATTGGAAGTCGGAGTTCTCTAAATTCTCACAACTTAAGGGGGTTGTATCTTAAAAATAAAATAAATAAGATTTTATATAAAAATATATTATAAATTTGTTAATCAGAAAAGTATATATGGCAAAATTAAATCAAATATTAAAATAAAATAAATGGGACAAAACAACCAATATTAAATGCATGGAAAATTACTTTTTTAAATGCACTATTATAAAAAATTGAAAGGTAGAAGTAGGATTTAGACTCAAATTCTTTATCTTAAAATGTAAGTCACTCGCCAACTCCTTTATCTTAATCTTGTTATTCTTTTCACACTAAAATATTTTCAATACACTTTAAACATAAAATATATAATAAATTAAAAGTTTAGCCCTCCTAGGAGTTTGGGCCTTAGGTCATAAAGAAGTGTATTACACTTAAAAGTTCATTCTTCTATACTAAGACTACAGAAGTGTATTACACTTAAAAATTCATTCTTCTATACGTATATTATATTTTTCTTTTAGTTTAGATTAAACTGTTTTTAGTTTAGGTCAAAGAAGACACTCTAGTGACAAATCTAATGTTGTGGGGCTTAGGCTACGCTAACCTCGACTTGCATCATCAATATGACTTTAAGAAAGAAAAAGAAAAGGATTGTAACATGCGAGAAACGAAGGTGGGGATAACAGTGACATTCGAACCTATGATAAAATTATAAAATCATAAAAACATTATAGAATTATTGTTTGATTCATATCAGAATATCATTTTGATTTTTGTTAGATAGACTTTTAGTTCAAATCTATTCTTATTAAACATATATACCTATATTTAGTAGGATTTAAATCCTTCACATCTAAGGAATTCGCCTTATCACCAACATGACTCTTAGGACAAAATACTATATACATAGACAAACAATTTTGTAAAGAATTGATTTTTTCAAGCATAATTAATCAAATATTCAATGGCATGGCTAGTCTCATGTATAACATTAATGCTAAAATAGGCACGTGTTTTGGTGTAAAAGACTAGAACATTGATAGTGCACCTATCACATATTACAGGTCTTTAATAGGTCATATAGGTCGTACAGATGGGCAAACAAAGCTCATATTTTCTGTATGAATGTTGAACTTAGAAAAGAACAAATGATATTCAAAAGACAAAACATGATCATGTGATCAAGAAATAAATAGAAGTTTTAATCAGATTCTCCTCAAATATAGTGAATCTTGAACACCTAATTTAGAGCATCTGTTGAAGATAAGTAAATATCTGATCAAAGTATGGGAATCGTTGTTCAAGAAGAAACAAGGTCTGTTGAAGCCTAAAGTTTGTTGAAGCTGATGTGTATAAAATGCAACATATAAATTACAGCAATAAGACATAAAACTAACCATTTTCTAGTACTAATGTTGGAAAAAGCACGTTTCTTTTTTCCTTTTGAATTTACAGGACCAAATGAGCTTAAAAGAACAAAAGAAGCAAACAAGGAGCCAAAAACTAACATAAATACAAGAAAAAGGAATAAATACGACATGCCCGACCCCTCAGTGTCACACCCCGATTTCCACGTAGGATTCCCGGTGGGGAGTATAGTGACGTATAATTGATATCATCATAACCAATAAACATAGAGCAACACAGCGGGAGTCTTGGAGTAAATTAAAACTATTACAAACCATAGTGTCCAAAGTTCAAATACAAATATACACGGCTTGTAATAAGATCCACAGGCGGATCAGAAATTATAAAGTACATAAAATGATAACAGACTCTTAAAGGCACAACTACAGGGTCGCAACTCCTTAGTATCAATGCCATGCAACTTCCGGCCTATTACGCGCTGTACCTGTAACTTAATCTTTTGAAAATACGTCAGTTTTCACTGGTAAATATAATCAACCGACTCAATTTGAATTTTTTTCGAAAATGGTCTTGGTGCACTAGGCACAATTTCATAAATAACTTGGGACAATACAAAAGACCTTGTATACAGTTTTACATGCCTGTCTTCTACATATGGGGCCCAGTACAGAAACCGAGACATGATCGACTGACACACCACTTCTGAACTTTCACACAAAAAGCAGATAATAATAATAATAATAATAGCAATTGACCGATGTATGCCTACACCCCATGCTTAAGTCGTGGCCACTAGCACTTTAGTGAGCCAAGGATATCCTAGACACGGTCGAGCCAACCCCCAATGTTTAAGTTATCAGACAAAACAAATTAAAATTGGTTACGTGATTTAGTTAATTATGACAACTGGACAAAACATGATCCCATACCCGACCAAGCGGTAATAATTTACAGTATCCCAAGACCGTATAAGGAAAATAGGTTAAGAGTATTTACCTCAGCTAGGTCTTCAGAAAAGTCGCAACTCAGCCGCAAATCAAGAAAATAAGTACAGGCACAATCTACCGGAAGGGGTCTAGTCTGGAATGATGGTATTATTAACCAATTAGAATGCCAACGGGTCCTTAGTTAAGTCTTAGACTTGAACCGGTTAGTCTTACGTTTAAAATAAACACGGTACGAAATGCTAGATTAACCGGTGACCGGAATAGAACATTATTTGGACCCAACAAGTATCATGACTTGTATAATATGGGTATACCAATAATATTCTGGATTTTGATAAAGAACCGACAAAGTTAAACCCGTTTCGGTTAGATTACGTAAACTAGTCACGTATGCTTAATCGTAAGCGTATAAGCGAAACCGGGTAACCGAATGAGTCATATACAAGTTCCATAAGCTAATATGTTTAAAATATGATATGTTATCAGTAAGATATCAATAAATATGTCCGTAATGCTTTTAAAACCGGATTATGCCTTATAAGGGCATTTTGGTCATTTTATAATTTATAAAGGAGGTTTATACAAAAACTGATGTCAAGGTCATGATCATTCTATAAGAGCATAAATTTTTTGATGCTATATCAGTAGGATATCAAGTATATGTGTGCTTGATAGTTTCAAACCAAACTACGTCTCGTAGGGGCATTTTGGTCATTTTACACATAGCCTTGAAGTCATATTTGGGATTCTGAGTTTGGGACTTGTATTTACTGTAAAATTAGTGGAAATAAATTTATAAATCAGTAGGTAACAAGTCTTGTCTCATAGTTATGGTTTTAAACCATACTATGCGCTGAAAAGGCGATAAAGTCGATAAATGCCGCGTATTTCGATGTTTAAGGTAAACTGAGGTTATGACCTGGTTTATATAACTAAAATATGTTATTTATCATATCATAACAGTAGGTAAGAGTTTTGGTTAAGAAAAGCTTGATTAAAGTCACTTTATGCGAAAAAGGGTAATTTGATCTTTTATTGGCATTTTATGAGTCTTAGGCCTCTATTCGGTTTATAATCTGAGTAAACATCCCCAATATGTCCCACATGTGATATTACATCAGTAGGTATGAAGTTTGAACAAAGAAATTATGTTTAAGCTTTCTAAAAAGCCGAAAAGGGCATTTTAGTCCTTTTAAAGCCTTATTAACGATATTTAATCAAAACACAGAAAATGATCAGAATCATGACCTCAAAGTAAGTTAATTAAGTTTACAAAACAGTAGGTAACTCATTTGTATACTTGTTAATGGTTTAAATTTTAATTTACATAAAAGGGCCTTTTTGCAAAGTTTAAGTACAATTAGCGGAACTTGTATATAAACTCAGATTTCTAACGAACCATGTAGTATAACTTTAGGAGGTTATACTATACTAAAACATGGTCCTAAAATGACCTAAAGTCAGTAGCCTAAGTTGTTAAATCGGGTAAGAACTGAAAGCCAAAGCAGAAGTCAAACTTCACGCCTTTCGGTTGCGAACCGACCCTAGACCTGGACTTCACGGGCCGAACATATTGATACATGTTCTAATTATTATTAAAAAGTTAATTAAGTGACAAAAATGTGTTTTATAACACCTATATAACTACTTATGCATTTATTTGTAAAACTGACCCGTTAACTTTTTTTGACTTAAACTTTGACCCGTCAATTGGTCAAGGATTCGTGGTAATTAGGAGGTGCCTTTTTAAGGTATTGACACCTACCTAATTACGATCACGTAGCCATGTTAGCATGAACAATGGCTGGACCAAAAAGGTCTTAGCTAAAGGTCAAAGCGAACGCTTGACTTTTGGCTTAAAAGCCTACAAAAACTGAAAAGAACAAGTTAGAACACTTACTTGTGATCCAAAATAATACTAGCATGCTCATGGGATGCTCCTAATGCTTCAGGAACTTCCAATTTAGAGCAATGGAGGAGAAGGAGATGAATGAGCAAAGAATATGGCAATCAAGGTGCCCTTTTATAGTTGAGGAAGGCTCATGAGGTCATGCCAAGTGTTTACAGGTGTCCAAGGACGAGTACAAGTGTCCCAAGTCATGGCAAGACCAGCCAAAGGGTGGCAATGGCGACAAAGGTGGCAGCATGTGAAGCTGCCACCATTCTGGTCCGCAAGGCCTCCTGGCGCCCACGGTTTAAAAAGTGGTTGCGGACCGTATGGCTTCGGCCTTGAGGTCCGCAACCGCCTTCCAGAAGGTGAAATTTTGGCATTTTGCCACTTTAGCCCCTCAACTTCCATTTTCCACACATTATGGTTAAAATTTGACGTTTCGACGACTTTGGTCCTTCTCGTCTTAGCACACGGCATAAGAGGATTATCAGGACACATGTCGGAACATTATTGGATGTAAAACACGAGGTATTACATCCTCACCCCCTTAAAATAAATCTCTACCTTGAGATTTTAATCAAAGAAATGTGGGTATTTCTACCGCATAACGGTCTCGACCTCCCACGTATATTCAGGACCTCTACGAGCATCCCATTAACTTTCACAATTGGCACATGCTTTCTACGGAGCTTCTTAACTTGCCGATCTTCAATCGCTACAGGTTTTCATCAATGTGTACTTCATCATGTGGCATAGCCAATGATTCGTCTGCCAAACACTTCTTCAAGTTAGAAATATGGAATACATCGTGAATTCCGCTGAACTTTTCAGGCAGCTTGAGTTTATAAGCTACAGATCCAACATGTTCGATGATCTCGAATGGTCCAATGTACCTTGGGCTCAACTTACCCTTCTTGCCAAACCTCATAACACCTTTCCAAGGCGACACTTTTAATAAAACCTTGTCCCCTACTTGGAACTAAAGAGGTTTGCACCTTTTATCTACGTAACTTTTCTGCCGATCCCTGACAGCTTTGAGACGGTCGCGGATTTGCAAAATCTTATCCGACGTCTCAAGGACTATCTCCGGTCCTGTCATTTGGGCCTCCCCAACTTCGGCCCAACAAACGGGTGTCCTACATTTTCTTCCGTATAAGGCCTCAAATGGAGCAGCCTTAATATTTGTATGGTAATTGTTGTTGTAGGAGAACTCGATCAGTGGTAAGTGACTATCCTAGCTTCCACCCAGATCGATCACACATGCGCGTAACATGTCTTCCAATGTTTGTATGGTACGTTCACTTTGTCCGTCCGTCTACGGGTGATATGTCGTACTAAAGTTCAACAGCGTGCCCAAGGCTTGTTGGAAGCTTTTCCAAAAATGTGAGGTATATCTTGTATCTCTATCGGACACAATGGATACCGGTACGCCATGTAAAGATACAATCTCGTCCACGTAAAGTTTTGCTAATTTTTCGGAGCTAAAAGTTTCCTTGATAGGTAGGAAATGAGCCGACTTTGTTAATCTATCCACGATAACCCAAATTGTGTCATTACCACGATTAGTCTTTGGTAACTTGGTAACAAAGTCCGTAGTTACACATTCCCATTTCCAGGTGGGAATTTCAAGTTGTTGTAGTAGTCCTGACGGTTTCTGGTGTTCGGCCTTGACTTGCGAACACGTCATACACTTGGCTATGTGTGTGGATATGGATTTCTTCAAACTCATCCACCAATAATTGGCTTTCGGGTCTTTATACATCTTATCACCTCCTGGGTGAACAGAGTATTTCGAATTGTGAGCTTCCTTGAGAATTAAATCTTTAAGACCTCCAAAGTTTGGAATCCAAATTCGTCCATTCAACCTGAGGATTCTATCCTTCCCATGTATTAAATGTTCAACAGTTTTACCCAATTCTTCACTTGAAAGATTCTCCTTTAACAACGCTTGCTTTTGCGCTTCTAAGATCTTTCAATTCAGGCTATTCTTTAATTTCATGCTCTTGGCGTTAACCCGAATGGGTTTAACCCTTTCCTTGCGACTTAGAGCATCGGCGACCACATTCGCATTGCCTGGATGGTAGCGGATTTCACAATCATAATCATTATGTGTTTCCATCCACCGGCGTTGTCGCATGTTCAGATCTTTCTGATTAAACAGATGCTGGAGACTTTTATGATCAGTGTATATAATACACTTTGTTCAAGAGATAGTGCCTCCACAATTTGAGCGCAAACACCACAGCACCTAACTCCAGGTCGTGTGTGGTGTAATTTCTTTCATGTACATTCAACTGTTGGATGCATAGGCGATTACTTTGCCTCTTTGCATAAGCACACATCCTATGCCCGTGTACGATGCATCACAATAGACCACGAAGTCTTCAATACCCTCCGGCAATGTCAGCACTAGAGCATTACTTAATTTCTGGTTTAAAGTCTCAAAAGCTTCCTGCTGCTTGGGACCCCAATTAAACTTAACATCTTTCCAAGTTAATTAATTTAGAGGGTAGCTATTCTTGAAAATTTTTCTATAAACCTCCTGTAGTAGCCTGCTAAACCCAAGAAGCTACGTATTTCTGACACGGTTTTAGGCGCTTGCCAGTTCATGACGGCTTCAACCTTAGCGGGATCCATTTGGATTCCGCGTTCACTAACCACATGTCCCAAGAATTGGACTTCACGGAGGCAGAACTCACATTTAGAAAACTTGGCATAATGTTTCTCCTGCCTCAAAAACACCTCAAATGTTTCTCGTGATCAGCTTGATTACGAGAATAGGTAAGTATATCGTCTATGAAGACAATGACAAACTTATCAAAATAGGGTTTGCAGACCCTGTTCATCAGATCCATAAAAGCTGCAGGTGCATTCGTGAGCCCAAAAGGCATCACTATTAACTCATAATGACCATATCTTGTTCTGAATGCTGTCTTCGGAGCATCATCTGTTCTAACCTTAAGTTGATGATACCCTGACCTCAAATCAATTTTGGAAAAGTAGCTTGCTCCTTGAAGCTGGTCGAATAAATCATGCCTTTTGGTTTGACCAACGCGCCTGCAGTGTTCATGGATCTGATGAACCGCGTGTGTAAACTTTTTCTTGATCGCTTCGTAATTGTATTCATTGACGATATCCTCATTTATTCCAAAACGAAAGAAGAGCACGAGCGAAATATGCATCTTATCTTTCAGCTTTTGCGTACTGAACGTCTTTACGCCAAATTCTCCAAGTGTGAATTTTGGCTAAAAGAGATTCAATTCCTAGGTCACACCGTTAACAAACTCGGTATTCACGTTGACCCCGAAAAGATAGAAGCTGTGAAGAATTGGATTACCTAAGTCTCCTTCTGAAATTTCTTTTCATCTCGAACTTTTCCAAGATCGTTGTTCCTCTTACGTCTTTGACTCAAAAGGATAAACCTTTTGTTTGGGGTCCCGAACAAGAGGAGTCTTTCCAAACTCTCAAGGAAATGCTTTGTAATGCTCTTATCCTTACACTTCCTGATGGGAACGACGATTTCGTCGTGTATTGCGATGCCTCAAACCAAGGTCTTGGTTGTGTTCTTTTGCAACAGGACAAGGTTATCGCTTACGCGTCGAGACAACTCAAAATCCATGAGAAAAACTATACTACGCACGACCTTGAACTTGGTGCAGTTGTTTTTACATTTAAGATTTGGCGACACTCCCTTTGTGGTACTAAGTGTATGGTCATCACCAACCACAAGAGCCTTCAACATATCCCTGATCAAAAGGAACTCATCATGCGTCAACGTCGTTGGGTAGAATTATTAAACGACTACGATTGTGATATTCGCTACCACCCTGGTAAAGCGAATGTTGTATCCGATGCACTTAGTCGTAAAACTCATGTAAAGAGTATGCGTTGTTACCAAACCGTGGCAAAACTTCACGAGCTAATTCGCCATGTGCAATTCTCAGCCATTAACGAGGGTAACCTCGATAACGAGTTGAATTGTGGAGTTGAAAACCCGCTCAAAGCTAAACTTGATGGTATTCTTTACTACCATAACCACATTTGGATTCTCGACCGTGTCAACCTTCGAAACACCTTGATGGATGAAGCCCACAAATCCCGATACTCCATTCATCCTGGCGCCGACAAGATGTACCATGACCTTCGAGAATCTTATTGGTGGCCGGGGATGAAGAAGGATATCACTCTTTACGTCTCGAAGTGCCTCACTTGTTCCAAAGTTAAAGCTGAACATCAACGCCCCTCTCGCTTGCTTGAACAACCAGAAATTCCTGTCTGGAAATGGGAGAGTATTGCTATGGATTTCATTACTAAGCTTCCTCGCACTTCGTCTGGTCACGATAGCATCTGGGTCATCATCGATCGATTCACCAAATCCGCTCATTTCATCGCAATTCGTGAAGATTACAAAGTCGAGAAATTGGCTCGTATCTACACGGATGAAATCATTTGTCGTCATGGTATCCCCAATGACATAATTTCCGATCGCGATGCTCGTTTTACCTCCCGTCTTTGGCAAACGTTTCAAACAGCTCTTGGTACTCAACTCAATCTTAGTACCGCTTTTCACCCTCAGTCCGACGGTCAAACCGAGCGTACTGTCCAAAGCTGGAAGATATGCTTTGTTAATGCGTAATCGATTTTGGTGGCAACTGGGATTCGCACTTACCCTTGGTAGAATTCTCGTACAACAATAGTTATCACGCTAGTATTCAAATGGCACCATTTGAAGCATTGTATGGTCGTAAGTGTCGTTCGCCGATTTATTGGCACGAGAACGGAGAAACTCAAATCACTGGACCCGAACTTCTACAAGAGACAACGAATAAGATCCTACAAATTCGTGATAATCTTCTCAAAGCCCGAAGTCGACAAAAGAGTTATGCTGACAAAAGACGCAAGCCTTTGGAATTTAACGTAGGTGATAATGTACTTCTCAAGGTATCCCCTTGGAAGGGTGTTGTTTGATTTGGCAAGAAAGGCAAACTCGCTCCTCGCCATGTAGGTCCCTTCAAGATTCTTGAAAGGATTGGCAAGGTAGCATATCGACTAGATCTACCTCAAGAACTCAACAACGGTCACCTAGTCTTCCATGTTTCAAATTTCAAGAAATGTCTAGCTGAAGAAGGACTTCAAGTTCCACTCGAAGATCTTCAAATCAAAACTGTCACCATGGGCCATGGTCAATGACCACGCCCCCGTGTCCAACCCCACTGACCTACTGTTTTTTCTGCATAACTCTGACCACGGGTCGTGGTCACCAGGCACGCCCCGTGGTCACCAGGCACGCCCCGTGGTCAGTCTTCTGTAAGTTTTGATACTGGAAATCTGACCATAGGGGAGTGGTCAGCAAGCACAGGGTTGTGGTCAGGTACCGAGTGTCATAAAATCTTGTTTGTAAACACTCTTTTATGCATTCGAATCAACCGAAAAACTTATTTTTGGACACATTGAGGACAATATGTAATTTAAGTGTGGGGGGAAGCTAAAATCTTGAATTTTGCAAGTCCTAAACAACAAGCCTTACACAAAAATCGTATTGGAACCGCTAATCACCTCAAATCTTTTCAAAAAATTTCATTTTTTACTTGTTTTAGTTTAAATTGGGAATAACAAGATCTAAAAAAGTTATGTTTTTACAAATTTACAACAGATAGCGTCGTGATAAAAAGAACCTAACAAACAAATTATAAAAAGGCATGACAAATCTTTTTAAAATTTGATTATATATACTTGTTCACACTATAAACTCATTCCCATAATAAGTGAGTTTTGAGCCTTTATTGAGCATACATGCATACATCTTTAAACTAAAATGCTCATTTTTGTTTCTTGTATGAATAGCCGCTTGGTTCTTACAACTCTAGAACTTGCCAAGACGATACATTCCTGGTCCTTACCAACTTAAACCCAAGTAAGTAAATGATGGAGGCATTAGGGCTAACCCATTTCTGTTCAACACCATTATTTTCCTTCTTTTTACTTCCCTACCAAAAATCCCTATAGTTAACCCTATTTGAGCCTAAACCTTTTCATTTCAAAAACCCATATCACAAACACTCATTACCTACTAACGCCTTTTTCTTTCAAAGCCATTTTTTTGATAAAAGCTCGGTTATCTTGTGACGAAAAAAAACACATAGTTTTTGCAATAACCAAACAAGTTCTCCAAAAAACTTGTTTGAATATGCTTAGTTTCAACCTCTGTTGCCTGATCCCTTTTAACCTCTGTTGACTAACCCTCTTTTAACCTTTGTTGACTAATCTGTTCTAACCTCTGTTGACCATTAGTTCGTATCACCAGCTTCCTCTCATCCGTTCTAACCTATGTTGACCATCATATTAGTAGTCTCAAGCAATCAATTCTATTTTTTTAGGCAAAAACATAAAGTTATAACTAAAGCCCAGATTGAGTGATATTTTAATAGTTGGATCAGTTTCATCCAAGTATTCGTTTTACCCAACTGAGTTAGACATTTGTGTTGATACCTGCTTTAGCCCATTGAGCTATAATTTGTTATATAAATATTCTTTTTGCCAAAATATATCATTTCTAAAATAAAAAAATAGAACAAATCATGTCATATTATCTAACAATCAACATATTCCAAAAAAATCATCAAATTAAGTACCCGAATGTCGCTTCGTCAACGGTGCTGGTATAAGCCCTTCCGGCTATAACCACTTCAACGGTAGCTCCTAAAAGTAACTTTCCTTACAGTTTCGAAATAAGTAGATTCAAAACTCTAAATCCATACAAATTCAAATAATCTCCTAATCTATAACTCTCTAGAAGCCGTAAAAATTCATCATTTATCTATCAAAACATGAGACAGGAACTTATTTTTATAAAAATAATTATCTTCCAAAGCATCAAAGTATTCACATCATCTTACATAAAGCTAAATCAAAAGTGAAAAGTCAAAAGGATTTAAATTTTTATAAAAATGTTACTTTAGAATGAGAAAGATTGGGTTTAACAACAGAGGTTGAGGTTAAAGAAGTATAATATCTTGCTGTAGCAACCATTGATTTCAACTTGATGTTTTCTTCCCTCTCTTTAAACCTGTAAACCAACTTCAGACAAGCCTACATGACATGCACCAGACAAATTATAAGTCAACATCCATAGCTCCAAGATTATTGTTTGTAGTATTACCTCATTATATAGAGTTAAGAGCATCTCGAGACGAGAAACAATTAGTGTTGCGAGGCATTTAGCAGCAGCTCTTCGAACCTTCCAGCTAACATCTTCATCATCTGTATATTCATCAGCACTATCGCTGCAGATAAAACAACCACGACACATCATATACAAAGTTCTTAATGAAAGATGCTCTTGGAAGAAAAACAAAACACATAACAATGCTCTAAGGTTAGAATACAAAAATCAGTAAAGAAACAAAATAATATATCTTACCCATATGCAATTATTGATCCAGAAGGTTGAATATCTACCGTTCTGACCCATTGAAAATGAACGATGCATCCTTTAACGAAACCTTCAACAATTATTTTTTCAACACAACATATCTACTAGTAGTAAACCCGTGTGGGACACGGGTGGTGTTTAGAAAAGCATGTTTATCATATTTTATACTTAACAGTAGTCACAAACACGGGTGGTTTTTAGAAATTTCACATAATACATTTTATTAAACTAACAATTTTTTCCAGCCATAATACAAATAATAATAACATATTCTAAATAAGATCTCAGGCAATAAGAACATATAAATAACAAACAAAAGGGAACATCTTTTAATTAACAAATAAATAACAATCGAGCACACATTATTCTTTATTCCATGATCGTAAATCTTGAAACATATCTTGATGTAAGATCGTCCATTGTTGCGATATAGCGTTCCATAAATCTTTCATCTTCATTTCTCATAATACAACCTTCACCACATGATCCTACACAAGGAATATGATAAAAATGGTTATGATATGCTTCAACTTATCGTTTAACATACGTGTTAAACAGATACATAGATCAAGACAGCTAGATTAAACAACAACAATTCATCCCTAAGATGAGCCCTAATTAGATAAAGAAACATGATGAAAACGAAAAGGATGATAGTGAGATTAGATCAAATATGCAGATAAAGAAATGAAACTCATAAAACAACAAATATAAGGATCGGAGGAAAATTGAACCTGGTTAATTTGCTTTCTTAAAAGAAAGAGAATTGCCCGCTCATGTCGGCTTCCAAGGTAGGCTATAAAAAGACCTAAGATGAGCCCTAATTCTATTTCCAGCTTTGGTTCCATTAGTCAATGGATGAGGTCGAGGAAGAAAAACTGCTGTGTGGCGGAAAGCTGTATATATACGTAAAAATAGTGTGTAAGATATAAAATTTAACTTATTGATGATTGAATATCACATGTGGCAGGTTTTCAAGTTATTTTTTATGTCAAATGCGTATATTTCAAAATACTTGCTTAAAAAATAAACAGGCCAAATGGGACGAACAGGTTTGAAACTGATATGAAGTGTGTATTAATGCGTACAAGTTACAACCTATTAGATTGCTTTATCTAACAAAATATTGGATCAAGATAAAATGGCCATACTAATATGTTCGAATGACAGTCACTGAATGCAAGTGGTCTCAGTATTTAGACTCTAATCAATCGTATGAAAGTGTCTCAGTATTTAATGTAAAGATGCAAGTGGTCTCAATGTTTAGTGTCTTTATTAGATGACAAACTAATATAACTACTCAACAGATAGTATTAAACCTGAGTCCAAGGGCTGCACACTGGAGATTGCCAAAGGAACATCACTCAGAAGATGTAGACGCTTAGATAGGTTACTGAAACTTTCAAGCAAACTTCCATCAGAAACCAGATCTGTGTCGCTTGATGAACTTCAATCACTTAAATCCAAGAAAATTACATGTCAAATATGATGTGCAACTATTTAATGAATTCACATTCACATTATACTTAAGAATACATTAAATTTATCGACTGATTAAGAGAAACATAACGAACCCACAAAACATGTTTAATTTCACTAAATGATTTAATTCCACTAACACAGAAAACGCAGTAATTAAAAATATATTATCTATTTAAATTACAAACGGGTTAACAAACCTTGTGATAATGATTTGTTCAATTCCACGAAAGAATTGGCTGCTGCAGGATGATTCCTTCCACTTTACATGGATCGAGTTTAATCAAGCTACTACATCATTATTTAAAATCCATGTATTATTTATAAGGCAGCAAACCTGAATATACGGAAAGTAAACATCTTTTAATTTGCATTTAAGCGGCCTTATGTTAGTGCTTCTCATTTCCGGCTAAAAAATCTCAACCTGTTCGGATTGAGATTTTTGAGCTGCAGATGAGAAGCACCAATATAAGGCGGCTTAAATGCAAATTAAAGGATGTTTACCTCTCATATATTTAGGTTTGCTAGCTTATATATAATGCAGAAGTATTAAATAATGATGCAGTACCTTGAATCAACCTACGATATTAAACTGCTACCGAGCGATAACACAAGCTCGTTATTAGTGGGGTCTCGAACACCAACACAGGTCTACATCACATAGTAGAATCTTTCCTGCAACATAGAGTATGTTAGGTCTTATCCAATAAAGATCAAGAAACGGATCAAATAAGAACTTACCATAACCCACAGGTCCTTGAGTTTTGTCAGGAACTGTAAGTCTCTATATCACCACATTCTATATTACTCACAACACACAGGTTATCAGAATTAGGAAACGCCTCTTCATTTACCATATGACCCATTGTAAACACTATAAAAGGCTCAATATTAGTTTAATTGAAAACATCTACAATATTTCTCCTTTTAAAAATCGTACCTGCAATTTCATCACATATTGTATTCATAAGAATTAAAATATGTATTCATTTTGGACGACTCGGACGATAAAATAAAAACATTATATATTTACGACTCGTTACGGACTCGACGCTGGTTACGGACAATTCGAACGATAAAATAAAAATATTATATAAGATGAAACTCTGTTTACATTGAAAAAGCATTAACTGTTCTAAGTAGAATACATTCCCATAAAGGTATCACTATAAGATGAAACTGAAAATAGTTTGATCTTACCTCTTCGCCGGAACCAGTTCTCGTGAGAAAAGGTGTCCCAATGCTTCTTCTTTGTATAATCTTGTGGTTTGCAGTTAGTAGCAAGTTTTCTGGAATACAAAATAAAGTAAATTATTACAATTTACGACTTACATGAACTTCATCATATATAATAAAAAACAACATGACTATCTCAACAGTTTACATAAGTTACTAGTTAACGCTTACGACCGACGATTTCAACTATTCCAACTCACCTAGCTTTAAGTCACGGTGAATGATTCCAGTTAACGCTAAATACGAAGCTCTAGGTCATTCGATCCTCTCCTGCACGTATGGCTTTCCAAATGAAGGAAATAAAATCTACATGTTTTATCTAAAAACTGAAAAAAAATAATAACTTCAACATTATTAGTGAACACAGTAGTATAAATAAAGATTTCATAGAAGCCACAGTAGTATCAACATTATTAGCTGTAGAATGAATTAAAATTCATTTCTAGAAAAAAATATATCATACCTGTTATCATTTTCATCTTCTTCACAAACGCCACAAAATCTTCTCCAATTATCAGCCTGAAACAACTCCGGATTCATCCTCGGATACGTAAAAGCACAGATTTCTTCTTTATCGGATAAAATAAAAATCATTATAATATTTGATTAAACATAAACTATAGATAAAACTATATGTATGACAGAATTGTACTATAAAATAATAATAAAAATGATAGTCCGATATGATGACTTACCTTTGTGTTGTATGGACTCGGATGACAAAATAAAAATATTATATATTATACATTTACGACTCGTTACAGAGTCGACGTAGGTTACAGATGATGCTCGTTACGGACGATAAAATAAAGATATTATATATTTACGTGATAATATGTTTTAAAGATATAACCTCAGGTTTAATGTAAGTAATTACCTTGTAAAAGGCATAAAGTTGTCGGTGGGTGACACACCTCAAATTGTACACGAACCGTAAATTGAAGATGAATAAGCGACATAGATCAACTTGATTAAGGTGAATTTAACCTGAAAAGTGATGTTTACACAATCAGCTATAAGTTCCATAAATTTAGTCCACTCGACTAATGTAAGTAATTAAATATGTTGTGGTGACGATAGTATGCTGGTGCCTAATCTTCAAGTTATTCAAAATCATAACAAAGTGGTTTGTTTTTATTGATTAATCACCACGATGGAACACCACCATGAGATCAAATGAAATTAAATCCTTATATAAAACATACAGGTCTATGGAATTTGGTCGAACCTGAGAAAGTAGAAGCTTTTAATGCATTTTAGTACACTTTTGAGGACTTTCAAAAAAAATGTAAATTCTTAATTAAATAACAAACCACCTGGTTCATTTGTTCGATTTGTTTAATTAGTCTCGAAAGTTCTCTTTTTAACATAACTTCATATACGCAAGTCCAATAGTGGAGAGCGGAGTCGACGCCAGTTACGGACGACGCTCGTTACGGACGACGCTCGTTACGGACGACTCGGGCGATAAAATAAAAATGTTATATATTTACGACTCGTTACGGAGTCGACGTGAGTTACGGATGAATCAGACTCATAATAAAAATATTATATATTTACTAATCGTTACGGTATTATTATCAAATGGACATTGAACAAAAGCTCTTGATTTTACCTTCTTGCAGCGTTTTCTTGTACATTGAAGCTTATCCAGGATCAACTCAAGAGTCTTTTTATCCCGCATCGGCACTCTCTACGGAACATCTGAAGCTGTCCCTAATCAACATCCAAACAGAACAATTAGTAACATAACAAATTAGAACAATTCTTGAAGCCATCCTCTTCACCCTAACTGTCGTTACCGTCGAGTTCTTGAAGCCATCCTCCATTGTCATTTGCAGAACTGGAAATTAAAATAAAATAGATAAAAAAATGCAATCTATTGTTTTGTATGGACTAATATAGTTTTACTAATCATCTTTAAGTGCTTGTTTATATGGACACTCGTTTGCATAGTCAACCTTATTTTCAGGTAACGCAACTTTGTGTATACAATCAAGACTACTGTCTTATATAGCAGAGCATTCAGAGGCCTAGATATTAGCTAAAACATTATAAATCTTTCCATAATCTCAAAGCAATTTCAGTCAATTTATAAGTTAACCATATTACATCTTTTTAATACATAGGATAATTATCAATGGCTTCCATTACACATACCATGGCTTCCAACGCCAGAGCATGGAATTAATAGTCAAAGGGTAGAATGGGAATTGAGGTTCTTTGAGAAACTTCTTCATAATTGTATGGCAGCTCAAACCCTTCAACCTTTGCTACATGGTCAAGTAAAGTAACATAATATTATGAATAGATAAGTAATTTAAAATCAATACAAATTTCTATAACCTATCAAAAACAAAACTGATACAAAGAGACTTCATTTTACACTTTAGTGAGCGCCTCGGAACCTAATCAAAGAAACTCAAATCCAACTCAATCCGAAATCAACTTCGAATCCTGAATCATCAAAAGGCCAGATCCATCAAAAATAGAAAACGTGATATGAAAGAAAATAAGTATAAACATGATATGAATTCTTCTAATTTGCTATGAATTCTTAAAACTAACGTTGCAGTATGATTTCAAAATGTCTGGGTAATTTTGTTTATGTTTTGAGCAATAGCGCCTCCATGGATCACTGATATGTTTACAATATCTTCATTAGCTTTCTAGTAAATAAATCATCAACTCTACTTTTGCTTCAATTCCTTCCAAAGACCACAAAATTGAGTCACGTAAACATAATTAAACTATAATTTCTAAATCAACAATAAAGTAAAACACACGTGTTCCAAAATCCATGAAAATTCCCAATTTCCTAAATGTGTGCAAATGTTAACACATTTCATAACTAATAATAAAATAAATCATAGTAGAAAAATGAATTGAATTGTGAAAACAACCATCTAAGAAATTCACTCACTGTCACATCCAACAATCAACAATAATCTACAACCACAACAAATCCTAGAGCTAAATTTCAACTAATAATGAAATAAATCATAGCATATCATTAAACTGAATTGTAGAAACAACATTGAAGCAATTCACTCATCGTCACATCCAACAATATCAACACTAATCTACAACAATATCAACAATAACTCCATCCTAGAGCTATAAACTTTGCAAACATCTCAACGATCTAACCTGCAAATCATCATCATAAACCGCCGTTGATGATCTCTGAGCTTCGATAACCTTCCGTCGTTCTTCCGATTTCTTCTCAATAACACTGAACACATTATTATCATTATTGTTATTACTATTGTTATTGTTGCTGGAGATTACGAATCCGTTGGAAACGGAGTTCAACGGTGCTGGATTTTTGGTTTTTTCTTGGCGTAGGTGACCTTCTGCCATGCATGATCGTTGTTGTGTTGTTCGGCAATGGCGGTGGTGGTAGTTGAATCGGACTCCATGTGTTGAGAAGATGAAGAAGATGAGTGTTGTTGAGTAGAGATTGGGATCAAGAGTTTTGTAGGTGAGAAGAGATGGAGGTTTGTATAATAGATAAGAGAGAAAAGAGATGTTGATATGAAGTTTCCTGAATCAAACAATAGCAAATGGGCACACACACTTGCCCATGAGCAATTGATTCTCCATTCACTAAAAATTAACTCTCTCCAATATTTTTAAAAGTAAATGTGCCATCATCTTTCACCATCATTTTAGTAGCCGGGTTAGACAAACATGTTGACATTTATTACAAAATGTGATTTTAGTTATTGACGTTTTGGTAACAAACCATGTTGTTACATAAATAGACATGCTGTAGATCCTTAAATAGTAGTATTTTAAAGATTCTCACATGTTGCCTAGATATAATGTTGTCATGACTTTCTTAGATCAATACCAACTCCAATTTCATATGTTGGTTTGTCTATTGTGACCTGGAACACAATTCAGAGGTTAGACATAATCTAGAAAATAGTATCAGCTTTGTAACCTTATATTACCTCTGTTTTCATGATATAGTAACTGAAATAGTGGTTGTAAAAGACAACAAAAGTACCTTGCGATGACATGACTCTTTGTGATGAAGACTGCTCCACTCTACTTATCGACTTGTTACACAGATATATTTACCCATTTTAACTGCAATCAATAACAAATCGAATGAGTAAACAATGTTATACAAAACTCTCATCATAAACTTAATGAAATACCAAGTTAGATGCCCAGCCAGCAACTCTTGGCCTCCAACCATGCTGCCTATATAATGCAGCCTTTCAATGACTCGCTGAGACTCCAAAGTATGCAACTTTAAGATGCCCAGAATCATACGTTTATTTGTGAGATTTCAACTTTGCCAAAAGTCAATATCAGACCATCGCGGGTCTGCCAGCCAAGATGCATAGACTTATTGATTTTCCACGTACGATCACTTTGTCCCAAACTCTTTTCTAGCTCAGCATACTTGATACACATCTTCGGCTGCACTGGCTATGTAAATTTCATACATTCTCGTCCCATTGCTTGATCATAAAACCTCATGGCTCATTTAGCTGAACCATAATCCTCTTCCAGTTTAGCATAATGTAGATACAACTTTACAACTTCATTAGGGGAACAATAGTAACAATCAGAATCAGAAATTGTGAATAAATCATTGACATTGTGAACAAAGTTTTTAAGGAAAAGTACCATTTATACCATTTCAACAGCATGCTTAAATAGCTCTCAAGATCTTTCAAATTTGGATTTCCCATATCCAAAAATCCAAAAAATAACAAGAAAGAATCACGGTTGAAGCTTCTGGCGGTGCGATTGTTTGTTGTAGGCTTCTTCAACTCAACTTTCTTTGCATATTTAAGTTACAACTTCTCTCTCAAGCATTTCGTCAAACACCTTATGAGCTTCATCAGTTCATCCGATTCTACCTTCTAAATACAAAAATATATGAGACCGCAATTTGTCATCAGATTTCTTAATCACAACATACAAACTTGAAAACCTAAATCCTATTAAAGTGATAGATAATCAGATTTTATAATCACAACATATCAAGTTCAAAACCGATAATCCTACGAAAGTGATAGGTAATCCAAAAAAATAACAATAAAGTCGCGTATACCTGATGAGAATCGACAACCATCATCAGCTACAATGGACAATGTTCCATCAACACACCGTTTGGGAATCTTGAAAATTCTCTATGCTTATTGAACCAAATTCATTTGTGACATCCACTTGGAGAGATACAGATGGACGACATGTAATTCCCTGCACATTACTTCATCTTCCCAGTTCCTCTTCATCATTTAAAATCTATTAATGGCCATTAATAAAGAAACGATAGACTGATCAATGACTGTACATGTAAACAATGCAAAAGACCAAAATAAGTAATGGATATAAGAGTCTTAAAATACTTCTCATATCAGATTGTAAAGAAACGTGTATCACCTGTTTCAACACTTGTACCAGTTTATGCTTCCTTTCATTAAAAATTTTCAACTTCTCTTCGACCTTTTTCTTCTTTTTTTTCTTTGTCATTTAAAGGGGATTTTTACATATTTCCCCCTGTTAAGTTAGCTTATTACGTATTTCCCCAAATCAAAAAAACAATTATATATTTTCCTTTTTTTAAGAATTGTAAAAACCTATCAGTTTGTTTCATATTCCCACTCGTTCGTATATTCACAACGATGCTAAACCCTACCCTACGCACGTCCTTTCTTCTTCTTCCTCTAGTTCACTGCCACTTTTGGACTTCCACCACTGCTAGTGTTTTTGCAAATGACCTCTAGCTCAAGTGGTAGGAGAGATTGAATTCTTCTATAAAGACTCAAGTTCAATTCCCACTTGGTGTAAAAAAATGAGTGAGGCACTAGTGGGCGATGATAGGAGACCCAGGGCAACCTGGGTTCGATCCTTGAGCCAAACGGGTTTTACCGGTAATTTTACTGTCGTGCCTACCGGCGGGTGGGTTACCGGGTTTTCCCCAAAGTGGTGGTGGACGACTTGGGTTACTCTCGGAGTACTCTGTTTGTCCAGTGAGTACCCCAAGAGTACTTGGGATTGATTTGTCGGACGTTAAAATTTTTTTTATCAAAACTATTATTTAATCATTACTTTAATTTGCTTTTTTGAATGACTGACAATCACAGTGGATTTTATTTGTTTTTTTTTTTTGGAATATGAGCCTTATTTAATTGATTTAGATTACCATGTTTTAATTTGCTTTTGAATGTCTGACAATCACAATCGATTTTATTTGTTGCTTTAGTTTACTTCTATTAAATAATTGCAACCAACTTTATTTTTATTATCACAGTTTATTGGTGGTATAATATATTTAGGATTTAGGATATGTATCAGCTTTAATATAATATTGGTTAATGCTACAATCTATTTAGTATATGCAACAGTCTTATGTAATGGTTTCAATGCTGAAAACAACCTTATTTAATTGTTTCAACGCATATGAATCTATCGTTTTCTTTTTTAGGTGATTCATGATGGACGATGATAATATGAATGATATGGAAAATCACTCATTTACATCAACTTGGGAGAATGGGGCAGAATCACCAATAGTTCATACTGATGATATATAATTGATTGATGATATTAAAATAGGAAAATATATAAAATTCATTTAATAGTTCATTAAGGGTAAAAGAGTCATAAATAAGAGTCATTTAAATGAAAAGAGGAAATATGTAATATATATAGGTTAGGGAGGAGAAATATGTCATTGTTTTTTTTGTTTGGGAAAATACGTAATAAACTAGCTTAGCAGGGAGAAATATATAAAAATCCCTTTAAAGAATCGTCTTTAGGGGTTAAGGAATGGATTTCTTATCTTGGTGCTCAAAAGTAGAATAAATAAAGAATTTATATATAGACTAACAACCTCTATTTACTTAAAATATGCCAGTTATAACACATGCATACACATATCCTTATTATCAAAAAATCAAATATATATATATATATATATATATATATATATATATATATATATATATATACTAACAACTTTCATAGCCTGTTATATCATGTCAAGCGTGACTTAAGCCTCATTTCAAAAAATGCAGACAAAGGTGCTATATGATCACCCTGAAACAATAAATTATTATTAATATTAGTTGTTTGAGTTTAATTAACTCTGATTATCTTAGAAAATAATGCATAAAACATAATTTAGTTGTCCGAGCCACGTTTCTCACTCGAACTCCAACACAGAGCCTAACTCAGTTGATGCTTCCTTGTTCGAGTCCTTCTTTCGTTCTCTCTTCTTTCTCTATCGTAGCCGGTGAAGAAGTGTAAATCACCAGGCGGAGAGGATTCTGGTTAAATCGCAAAAGTGGAATATCAAGATTTAGGGTTTGTGATTTGAAAAAACCTAAAGAGCATTTAAACAACTTGGATTACCTAAACCAAAACGATCGGAGATGCGGTGACGGAATGATCGGAGATCTTCGATGAAATGCGGTGAGGGAATCTTCGACGGAACAGCGTGATCTGATCGGAAATCTTCGACGGAGCACTGACGGAATGGGGTGGAGTATAGACCTTTTCTGGTCCATTTGGAGAGAGAGAATGATGTTCAGAGAATAATGAATAGAGAATGGAGAGGGTGAAAAAGAAGAGATAAACAGGAGAGAGAGAGAGAGAGAGAGCAAAGATTTAGGTTTTAATTTCAAATTTCAAATTCAAATGAAGAGGGAAAACAATTATGTATTATTATGTCACACCCCGACCCGTAGCGGAATAAGAGTCGGGGCATAATTGGGTTATCACCAAAGCTCATGATATTTACTAATATGTTTCATATTTATTAAAGTCAAAGTTTCATTTCCAAATATCCAAACATGTCCATACAATACAAAGAAAATAAACCAAACATAACAATCCCAAACTCTAAATCATTTTATTCTTCTAGTCCAATCCTATGTGTTTCTGACTGCAGCTGGCTCACCTGTATCATGTGTAAAAATAGGGGTTTTTGGGTCAACATAAGTTGGCGAGTGAACCTTGTTAGATAAACATTTATTATTGATTTACTTGTTAGTTTATCAATGAAAAATTGTGCATAATCATAAATGAGCAAATGTAAATAATCAAGCAGTGGCAAATAACAATCACAACTATAACATACAATAACATATGATAGCATACATTAACATACCAACATCATACGATAATAACATAAATGAAACTGTGCGATCAAGGCTCAATCAAACGGAGCCGATCGTATTGCATGTACTGAAAATGAAAATGTCTATGCGATCAAGGCTCAATCAAACGGAGCCGATCGTATGTGGGCACGCCAGGTTCACGCTCATAATGAAATGGGGAACATGCTCAACGCTCATAATGTAATGGGGAGCGGCGGCCTATGAAATTGCATGTACTGAAAATAATAAATTACATCTAACAATAACTACACAACAGTTGAAACAAACTGAATACACATGTTCTTGATATGATATATGCACAATGGTTTAAATATAATATATATAACAAGACACATGATACACCCCAAAACGTGATTAAACGGGGAATTTGTAAAGATTCACTCACATTGGGTGCGTTTGAATGGAGATGATGAGATGCGCACGAGTCGGGAGAGTTGAACAACGAGAATTACTAACCTAAATAATAACGGAAAAATATAGTAAATGAGTGGATTTTATTAAGGATTTTAATGGAATTTTTAGATATATTTTTGTGAGTTTAAGGCTATTTTCTATCTTTAAAAATGTTATTTTTAAGTATTTTTAATTGATTTTTAAGTTAAATTAAATAAATAAAAATATAAAAAAATTGTTTATTTTGCGTTGACCGTTGACCGTTGACCGTTGACTTGTTGACCTGTTGACCGGTTCGTATGTGTGTATGTATGCGCTGAGTGAGGCTCGAACCCGAGACCTCCCGTACGCGTGCACGCAGCTCTACCAACTGAGCTACGTGTCTAACCCGAAATAATCTTGTTTTTAATTATATTTATATACTAATTCGATTTAACCAAAATTCTTTTAATTTCAAAAACATTTTAATTCAACAACCCGGTGCCAGTAACAGGTTTCGAACGCTTGACGTGCGACTTAGCGTTGCACACAGTCCACCGCTGGACTGTGTGTCTAACCTGGTTAATACCTCGGTTTTTATTATACTTAACAACTAACGGAGTTAACCCGGTTCAGTTTTAAACAAAAAGGCATTTTATTACATAGGGAGTGCGTGTATCAGGGATCGAACTCGGGACATGCGTGTATATTTTGCACACAGTCCACCGCTGGACTGTGTGTCTAACCCGTTCATATTACTGATTTTAAATAAACTTATAACTTAACTAACTTCGTCTTCTTCATTCAAATTACAGTTGACTGAATCACTAATCCGTTTCTTGTTTTTACGATTAACAAACATTCTTAAGGCTAAAATGAAATGGCAGAGACGGTGTTGGAAGTTAGACATACCGTAGGAATGATTTATCACAGAGTCTCCGGAAATGCGTCGGCTCTGTTTTTGTGCACCTCAACTGAACCAAACAATTAACCATTTTGATTAGCCAATCGTGGAATTGCAGTGATAAACAAACGTTAACAGTGTGATTGAAGGTCCTTACCGTTTCACAGACGGAAATAAAGATTTCCAGGAAAATTCCGGCGAACTGGAATTATCTGATAACGACGCCTGAATTCGATCTCAAGTGGATGGTTTGAGTTAGAAACAGCTTAACAACTGTTAGACTACGATGGTATTGAAGAACTTACCGATTTGAGGACAAATACGGTTTTCCGGCGAACCTTACAGAAATTTCCGGCGAGTTGATTTAAGCGTTCAGATGGACTGAAAGTGTGACGAAAGTGAAATGGAATGTTTGCCTGATGTCTCTGAGTCGCGAGAAGGGTTTTGATTGGAGTAATCTGAACTTTGATTATTTTCGGTTATAAAAACCGATAATGATGAAAATTGATGTTCAATCAATTCCGAATTGATTAAAATCGTCGGTGCATCGGTTATAAACCTGAATGTGCGATTAATCAAACGATTAGTCGATTGATTTGCAGATTTCAGTTACTCAGTTGGCGCAACCGGTTTAACTATATTTGCGCATAAAAGTTATTTGTTTCCTAGAAATGACAGATAATAACAAGTGGCGGAGTGGTGATGTTGGTGTGTGCTAAGTCTTTGGATTTATAAACCGGCTGACCCGGGTTCGAGTCCCGGCAGCAACATTTCTTTTTTATTTATTTTGTTTTCACTTTTTATCAAATATAATTTTTATAGTTTAGTTTGTTTATTAATTATGTATCATTAAAAACCAAAATAACAATAAATACACAACGTGACATTTATAACTTGATATTCGATTACAAAACGGAGCGGGTTTGGAAACCCGTTTTTGACAAATGTTACATATTATGTATTTGAATTTGAAATATGTAAATGTAAATGGAATTATGATGTAATAATGACTTAAGATTTGCATTGTTGGATGGGTTCAACGGTTGATACGTAAGCAAATCTTAGGTCAGCGTCTTTCTCCTTTTACAGAGAGGAGAGATATTATACACCTTTAACCCATTTGATTATCATTTAATATAAATGTTATATTTTTTAATAACTTTCGTTTATTAACTTAAAAAAATAAACAAACAAGAAGTTGTGTTTATATTCCTTCTTTCACAACATTCTAATATAAATTAAAATTGAAAAAGAGCTGTATTAAAAAAAATATTTTTTATATCATTAGTTTTTACCAAATCAAATCAATAAACGTAATTACTATATCGCAATATATGTTAAAACTCACAACTTTATACATCAAATTTTTATTTGATAAGATATGATACTATTGTAGACATTATTTATGTTTTCGGCATATACCGAATTGCCATCTTGCTATACAAAAGTGTATACGAGTAAAACATAAAACAAAACGTATGTAACTAAACATATGTTAGGGTGTGGCTAGAAATAACATGTGACCAGAGTAATTTCTATTTTTAAACATGCACGTGGAAGGAAGTTGACAACTTCTGATTCGTTATATAAGACGACACTTTCATCTCAAAGAAAAAACATACACACACAATGGTTGCTCACAAAAACAAGGTGGCGGTAGTGATGGTTCCTCTTCCATTACAAGGCCACATAAACCAACTCCTCCACCTCTCCCGCCTCATCTCCACCCACAACATCCCCATCCACTTCATCGGCACCGCCATTCATGCCGGTCGAGCCAAACTCCGGCTACAAGGGTGGAACCCTAACACAATCCACCATATTCTTCCATGACCTCCCTATCCCACCCTACTCATCCCCCCCTCCCAACCCCAACTCAACCAACAAGTTTCCATCTCATCTTCAATCATTATGCGAAGCCGCCACCCATCTCCGCCACCCTATCACCTCCCTCCTCCGTAAACTCTCTCCCACCAGCCACCGTCTAGTTATTATCCATGATTCCCTCATGGGCTCCGTTGTTCAAGACTTTGTTTCTCTCCCAAACGCCAAATCTTACACTTTTCATAGTGTTTCGGCTTTCTCTATCGCGTTATTCATCTCTAAAGAGGTTAGAGAGCGAATCTGAAATCTTGTTGAACCTAATGAGCTTACGGAAGATGAGCTTGGGTTTGAGGGATGCTTCACTTCCGAGTTCAAGAAGTTCATCGCGGCTCAACACGAGTACGCGAAGCTCAGCTTGGGCCGGATACATGATACGTGTAGAGTCGTCGAACAACCGATCTTGGACATGCTTGAAACGGAAGCAAGAAAGAGAAACAAATTGCTTTGGGCTCTTGGTCCTTTTAATCCTGTCAACATTCAAAGGTGACAACAACCATTCAATATATTTTATATACTATATTCGCACGTTTTATATTTCTAATATGGTGATGCATTTCACCATAAATTTATTTATTTCACATAGTTACGTAATTATTTATGTGTTGTTTATCTTTATCCAGATATTCTTGATAATATTCTATTTAACTTTTGGATTTATTTATTCTTGGATCAGCTAATATATATATATAGAAGGAGGTTCATTTGAGAAGAATCTTCTTTTAAAAAGAAAAATAAATTAATCTAGACCCTCTATTTTTTTTATTAATGGTTATGATCAAGATATCATTTTTGTCTACTTTTAATTAATACTTTATTTAATAAAGATATAATAGACATTTTAATATAGAATACTAATAAATATAATAAGAGTTACTCAAATCTCATTAATGCCATCGTAATTTCCTCATTCACCACCATTGATGTATTGAGTCATACACCAATTTTATTAGGAGACAAAATTATTGAAAAGTGTTATATTCTACACATATGTTATTATGAGTTGCAAAATTATTTAAAATTGTTGCGGTCCTATACATTGTGTACCCTACGCTAAAACATTGATTTTATGGTGTACAAAACATTGAAAATGTGAGATCATGATTTTTTTTTATTGTGTAAGGTGGACAACTATTTAATATAATGGACTCATTAAATGATTAGCGTTCATTAATTAATCTATATTGAAAATAAAGTATAGAGTCATTAAACGATTTGTTTAAATTACCTTTGTAACCTTTATTTTTTTTATTCTTAATTTGTAATTTCTTCTCATTTAAACTCTTCACTATATATATATATATATATATATAGTGTAGGATTCATTTGAGAAACTACTCTTATTGCGAGAACCAGAAGAATCAATGTGAACACAATAAAATAAACCCACTTCACCACCCAAGACCTAAACACTTACTCCCACACAAAAACCTAAACAATCCCTTCCCCCCCCCCCTAAAAAAATAAAAAATTGTGTGTTTTAATTTTTAAGTATTTTTGGTTATGTTAACACTGATTTTCGTGGTTCTCGTGATAAATGGTAGTTTCTAACGGATCTTTATTATATATATATATATATATATATATTTACATAACCGGTTTTTTTCTTTTCTATCTCTCTCTAGCTGGTTTTGATAGTAGTCTATTAACTCTTGGATGAACTCCCAATCCTCCTCATCTCCTCAGTATTGCCATAAATATATTTATTTATTTCGCATATTTTTTTTGAACGTCCAACGAATCCTCCAAATGGGCTACTGGCGAAATTCACCACATCGGGATACACTCGCCTTCCGAACCGGGGAAAACCCTCACCTAGGGCCGAAGCCCGTGAACACTCGCCCGAAGACACGACACTACGGTGAGGTAAAACCCGCTCAGTTCAAGGATCGAACTAGCGATCGCCGCCTACTCGCCTAGTCTCCCATCATCACCAGGTGCCGCAGAAACTAAATGCTGGGAGAAGGAATTGAACTTGAGTCACTTGGGACACCAAGTCTCTCACTTTCGCATACCTATTCTGTCTTCTATTATCACTTTTATTTCTGATTTTTTGTCCAGTTGATCTTGATAATAGTCTGTTAACTCTTGAATATGGTAATCCTTAGATCAATTCCGTATATCAGTACTGTTATATAAAAACTTATTTGTTTCGTATATTTATGTCTAGCTAGTCTTAATAGTTAATAATAGTCCTGTTAATAATTCTTGGATAAGTCCCTTGTCACTATTGCCATAAATATATTTATTTAATTTCATATATTGATATAAGTTAATTATAACCAATAACAAGCATTGTGTATATGTTGTAGTGGCTCAAAATTTCCGGGAAAAGATAGTGGTCCAGTGGAGCGATGCCTTAACTGGCTTGACAAACAAGCCTCAAACAGTGTCACCTTCATTTCTTTCGGGACAACCACGTCGTTCTCCGAACAACAAATCATCGAGATCGCCATCGGGATAGAAATGAGCGAACAAAAGTTCTTATGGGTCCTGAGAGACGCGGATAGAGGAGATAGTACAAAAGATAATACCATTCTTGTTGAACTCCCAAAAGGGTTCGAAGATCGTGTTAAAGATCGTGGGTTGGTGGTTCGAGAGTGGGCCCCGCAGTTAGACATACTGGCCCACCCGTCCATTGGAGGGTTTGTGAGTTATTGTGGATGGAACTCGTGCATTGAAAGCATGTCAATGGGTGTTCCAATAGCTGCATGGCCATGCACTCTGACCAACCGAACAACGCGGTATTGGTAACCAAAATTCTTAAAGTTGGGATTGTTGTGAAAGATTGGTGCCACAGAGAAGAGGTGGTGGCAGCCGAAGTGGTGAAGAAGGCGGTGAAACGATTGATAGGGTCAAAGGAAGGGGAGGAGATACGGAAGAGAGCTGTGGCGATCGGCCGCCGGGTAAGAAAGTCGGTGAGAGATGGTGGTGTTACTCAAATGGAACTGGAATCGTTCATTGCTCACATAAGTCGATAGATTTTGTTTCTGGTGACTTCATTTTGAAACGTGATGAATATTTGTTATTAGCAGTTGTCATTCTCTGTTGTGTCAGTTGTTGGGGGTGGGGGCGAGTTATATGGAGTCCGGCAGCCACCCTACCATGTGTTTGTGTGTTTTGTCGATTGTCGACATATATAGATTTCATTTTCTAAATTGAGCTATCATGTTTCAAAACTTTCTCAAATGTTTGTTTTATGCATGGGTAGCAAATGAATGAGAGTTGAGGGTTAAACGTGAAATTTGAGACATGTATTGGCTTATGGTACTGGTTGTGAGATTAGTTAACTGTTTATTATTTTCTGAATGAATAACGTAAAGGGATTACATGTTTAAATAGAACAATGATAAATATAGACTAGAATATGATACTTGTAATTAAGTGATTATAATTAAAATAAATCTTCTCCTTCTTTATTCCCCCTTAAATTGGAGCATGAAGGTCACAAATGGCCAACTTGCAAAGAAGAGTCTGCAGCTGTTTAGCTCCTAAAGTTTTGGTGAAAGGATCGGCTACCTGCATATTTGTTTTGATATAAGTTGGCTCGATTTCATGGGACTCGACCCGTTCGCAAACGAAGTAAGAATACTTTCCCACATGTTTAGCCCGTTCATGAATAGTAGGACCAATTTGTCAAAAAAAAAGAGTAGTAGGACCAATTTGACGGCTATGTTGTCAAAAAAAAAGAGTAGTAGGACCAATTTGATTAACTACAAGGTCCTAAAAGAGCCAACGCATCCATAAAATTTCACTTACAGTGCTTGCCATAGCTCAATATTTGGTTTCAGCGGAAGATCGCGATAAAACTAATTGTTTCTTGGATTTCCAAGAGACCAGTGCCCCTCCAATAAACAATAAGTAACCAGTCCTTGACCTCCTAGTGTCGGGACACCCAAGCCAATCAGAATATGTTACAAGGTCCGTTCTTCTAGATTTTGGAAGAAGTATGCCTTGTCTCGGAGTAGCTTTTAAGTAACATAATACTCTTGTAACAGCGTCCATATGATGTTCGTGTATTGTCTGGAGCCTAGCCCCTTGTATGAACTTGTGCCCCACACGTTTGTTTTGTTTAATGAAATAATATATCTTCAAAAGAAATATATATATATATATATATTCATATGTCGTTCATAATGATTTCACTAATTCAATGGCTAACAAAATATATTTATTCTTACAAATCAATATGTTTATATTTGGCTCCCTTTGCCTTTGATACTTTTGGCTCCCTAGCGCCAGAAGCTATCCACTTCTTGACGAGGGTTCAACGGGTCGTCTACAGCAATTGTTCAACCCCAAGGGGGCAAGGGTTTGTATTTGGAAGGTTAGGGTTTGCAATTCAGAAAGAATTGGCGGCGCAGCTTGTTGCCCGGATACCTTCTGTTTTGATGTAACTTGGCAAGTTTTCTGAATTTAAAATAATATTATTTATTTCATAAAAAAAATATGTTTATCCTTGTTTGATTTTTGTTAAAAAATAATATTTTTAACATTGTCTTTGTATATGTATACATGTATATATATTTGTTTGTATACTTGTCCAATCCATTTGGTTGTTTTGTATTTGTACGTACACGTGTACTCATGTATATATATACTTATTTATTTCCCAAGTAGGTGCTTGTGTCGTATTTGTACATGTACGTATATATACGTATAATACATGTAACCTTGTATTCTACTAAGTGTGTTGTGGTATACGTAGACACGCATTTGTATGTTTATGAATATACTTGTATTTCTTGAATTAGTCCACACTTAGTCTTTTATAGGTTTTATGGAAATTGTATTCTAAGAAATACGTTGCTATGTTCTTCAAAAAATAATATATATTTGTGATTGCTTGTAATATATATATTTCTTATACGACATTGAAACTATATATTTTTACTATTTGTCCGAAATTATATATATTTTTACCACTTGTCCAAATTAATGTATATTTTTATCGAGCTTTGCTTATATGTATTTTTCGTTCAATATACATATTTATATTTATAACTTGTCCGATGTCCTCATGTTTTGTCACGGTTATGTATTTTTGTTATGTACAAATGTAGCATGCCTCTTGAGGATGTGTTTACATGTATTTAGATATCTTGCCTAATTTTTATCCATTTTCTTATAAGTATAAGATCCTTTGTATAGGTTTGGATATATTTTTCCTATATCATACTACCATATACATGTATAACATAAATTATAACACATTTTCCATATTGCACAAAGTATATATATATATATATATATATATATATATATATATATATATAATAACCAATTTAAGTGTCATGAAAACTCTAATCTATCATAAGTTACTTAACTTATATTATTCACCAAAATTACACATAAGCATAATTAGTGAACTTGATTCATTTTAACTTTATAAATCCTTTGTTAATCATGTCTTAACCATAACTTATACTTTTTGATATTTTGGCATGGTGTCCTCTAAAATATCACTAATCCCATTTTAACCATCATTATCAAGTTCCCAAATAATCATCATTAGTTATGTAATCAAGAACATACTTTTCTATATTTTTCACAAAACAAAGAACATGAACTTTATATAAAACCTTAGATCCTTTTAAAACATCCTACCATGATCATCTATATTTTGAAACAAGTTTATATCAACAACTTTTATTTACTTTTCAAAACGATTTTCTACACTTTTCAAACTAAAACTCAAGATCATGGAGTTTATTTAGTTTTACATAAACCCTAAAAATACTTGTAAACATCTTTCAAAATCATTCATCTTCTTAACAAGTTCATCAACACATCTATTACTTTAGATATCTTGATATATCATCAACATCATTATCAACACATAAACTATGAATATTTCATACTTTTTATTGTTTTCTTTTGAGATTTTGGTACTCTTAACAAGTTTTTGTTGGTGATTAACTTGTACTTTCAAGATCTACACTTAACCAGAAATCACTTACGACTAGCAGAAGGCTAGGGAGGACTCTTAGGAAGAAGATGAGAGAAGTAAAGCTTCAACAAGTGCAAGAACAAGCCCCTTGATGATCTTCAAGCTTTGCACCACCTTTGATCACCTTGAAATGCTTCTTAGTACCCTTAGAACTTGTTGTTTAGGATTGAAAATGAAAGGAAGAAGGAGAGGAGGTGGAGTTGTGGGTCAGAGAGAGAATAGGAGATGAGAGTTGTGAAATTTTTGATGTTTGAAAGTTTGATAAAGAGGTCTTATATCTTTGTTCCTTCACCCTTATAACCTTTCAATCAACTAAATTCCTTAAAGTCAATACCAAATCACCAAAGCCATACTATCTTATCCTCAACAATCAACACAAGGTGAGGGCATGTGGGGCCCTCACCAAACCGGGGGATCTTGGGTTGTTTTTGATTTGCTTGTCACATTAGACAGGTTGAATATGGTAAGTTAGATATTTATTTTGTTAGGATTAATTACATGTTTTGGATGTAATTCTAGCATCACTATACTAGTTAATACTAACTAGTTACGACAAAGTTTGGATGATGACTAGATGGTAATTCGGACACTTAGTTTAGCTTATAAGTTAATTAGTGTTTAAGTAAATGATATTAACCAGTATTTATAAGTTAGACGCTCTTTGGATATATGATAACCCTTGATAGCACTTTATGATAATTAACATTATCTAGTGATCATATATTATTTTGTTATCATGTATTAGTAACTGGTTTATTGGAAATTGTAAGTTTCATGGCTGGGATTCGGACAATTTATCACTCACATATTTTTCCGGAAAAATGATCACATGTATACTTGTTTCCCACTTAGGTTTTGTATATGTTTTCTGTTGGACATGATCTAATGTCCTGTGTGTGACGTTTCGGGGAGTACCGGAACCGTCCTGACATGAATAGTGTAACCGGATAATCGACCAACGGTCTTTGAAATTGTGCTTATCGTATCGTGACACTGCAAATACGATCATGTGACATGCAAATGTAAAGGCATTTCCTGGAGATTGCTGGACTTATGAGACTCAATTATAATGTAATTAAGTCTAATGCACGTAATTGTATAATTAAACAGTGATTTAGTTGTACGGAATTACCTATTATTTTGTCATTTGTTACAATTCGAACAAATTTCGGTTTGGTTCGATTGACAGTTTGTACACTTTGGACTGTTTACATTATTTTCGAACACCTTCTCATCAATTTTGGATTGTTTACAAAATTGTTTTAAAGTATACAACTAGACTAAAAGTTTGTATCTTTTTCGTGATATCATATTATACAAACAAATTGCCGAAAATACAAAGAATTCAACAATACGAATCTGATCTAATTATGTTTCGATTGAAAATAACAAACAAGAAAGAGATGAAATCAACAAGTTGAGCGCAACATTCATACAGGCTGAGTGTATCACTGACGTCATCAACACATTAAGGTTCATGGTTTCAGTTCTAAATCTGAGTTGCATGGGGTATAGATCTGAGTTGTGCAGAAACGAATTTGTGTTTCAGATCTGAGATATCCTGACTTGTTTAGGTTTAAGTTGCAGGTTCTATGTAGAAGTAGTGGCTGATTAGAATGGTTTCAGTTGTTGTATCTTAGATTGGAGAAGAAGTTGAGTTGAGTTGTTATATGAAGAAGGCTTGAAAGATCAATTGCAGGTTGTTTGTTTGTTTTGTGACAGAACGGGGTTAGAAGAAGATATAAGCTTGGTTGAAGTTGAATACCTTTAGGGGGCGTTTGGTTCGTCGGAATTTAATGGAATTTAAGGGAATTGGAATCTGTATTCCATCCCTTAATATGTTTGTTTCACAAAATTTGATTGAATTGGATTCTCAATTCCAATCTTCATGTACATGATTGACAATGGAATTGGAATTGGAATTAGGCATGTATTCCTTTAACTAAAGGAATTCAAAATTCTTCCTGTATGTGAAGGAATTTAAGTAAATTCATTGGAATCGTCGACCGTTTCGACCCGAACGGTGTCGACCCGAATGGTTTTGACCCGCACCGTTTCGACCCGTACCGTTTCGATCCAAACCATTTCGACCCGAACCGTTTCGACCAGTACCATTTCGACCCGTACTCGAACCACACCGCTTCGACGCGAACCGTTCCAACCCGTACCGTTCCGACGCATACCGTTTCGACGCAAACCATTTCGGCTTGTACCGTTTTGACGCGAACCGTTTCGACCCGTACCGTTTTGACACGAACCATTTCGACCCACCCGTACCGTTTCGGATCGAACTGTTTCGACCTGTACCGTTTCGAATCAAACCGTTTTGATTCGAAACGTTTCAACTCATACGGTTTTGACGTGAACCGTTTCAAGAAAAAAAACTCGTACCGTTTCGAATCGAACCGTTCGATCCAAACCGTTTCGCTCCCTACCGTTTCGTCGCGAACGATTTCAACCCACACCGTTTTGAGTCGAACCGATTAGACGCGAACCGTTTTGACCCGTACAGTTTGGACATGTATTGTTTCGACCCGAACCACGGGTTGAGGGTGACGGGGTGATGAATTCCAATTCATTTGATAACCAAACACAAAAACAATGGAATTGAGATTCCAATTCGAATTGGAATATTTAAATTCCAAATACAATTCCCTCGAATTCTAATTACTATAAAAATTCCAATTCTAAAAGATTCCGCGAGCCAAATGCCCCCTTAGGATGTTGAGATAGTATTAATGACTACTAGGTTTTTGTCAAGAAAGAAAAGAACGACAGTAGTTTGTGTTGAGAAAAGGGTTTCTCTATTGTGTGTGCAGCTGTTTTTGTTTGATAATTGGGTATTCTTGACACCTGATATAATATTGCGAGGTATTGTTGTGGGTGAGTAGTAATTATATAATAGTATAATTTGCAATACTTAGAGGCAACGTGGTGTTGTAAGCTATGCTTTATCTATTTTTCTTGCTTAGGTTAGTTGTACTTTAGGCTTATGTTGTTGAACATGCTTTGATTTTATTGGTATCAACATTGATGTGCATATTTAGGGATGACAATTGAACCCGAACCCGATGTTTAAACCCGAAACCCGACACAATTTGGACGGGTTTGGGGTCAGTTTATCGGGTTTGGGAATAGCTTTAATCTTTTTTGCGGGTTTGGGATTCGGTGATACACTCGTTTACCTGACCCAATTACCTGATAAATTGTACCCGTTTACCCGATTGTATACTCATTATATAATAGTATAATTTGCAACACTTATAGGCAATGTGGTGTTGTAAGCTATGTTTTATCTATTTTTCTTGCTTAGTTTAGTTGAACTTTAGGCTTATGTTGTTGAACATGCTTTGTTTTTATTGGTATCAATATTGATGTGCAAATCTGGGGTTGACAATTGAACCCGAACCCGATCGGTAAACCCAAAACCCGACACATTTTGGACGGGTTTGGGGTCGGTTAATCGGGTTTTGGAATAGTTTTTATCTTTTTTTGCGGGTTTGGGACGGGTTTGGGATTTGGTGATACCCCCGTTTACCTGACCCAATTACCCGATAAAGTGTACCCATTTACCCAATTGTATACTCATTATAATTTCTTTAATATTATTAAATATGCATACATATGATACATCCATTTTTTATACATGTAGGTATTTTATTCCGTATATATTGTAGTTATCTGATATAATTTTATAGTGATAATACTAAATGTAACTGATTACTAATGTTACCCGATAGATACCTGATGGGTTTTGGGTTGGGTATACCCAATGGGTAAGCTTTTTAAATAACGAGTTTACCCGAAACCCATGGGTATACCCGATGGGTATTCACCCGCTAAAAACCCAACGGGTTATGGGACGGGTTTGGGATTACCTAAATCCATCCCAAACCCGACCCCTTGCCATCTCTATGTGCAATGTTGGTAGTAATCTTTGTATTAAAATTTGTGCAACAATTTTAGTGGAAACCATTTGCTTGACCAATGGTTTTATTTGAGCTGTTTTCTTTGTATTTAAAACCTGTTCCTTATCTCACCAAAATCAGTTTTCTCTCTCTCATGCTTTCCATCTCTCTCTCTCTCTCTAAACTGTGAGATGCTCTTTTTATCTCTCTTAAAAAGCCGAACCACCCTATCTTTATTGTCGTAGTCGGTTTTACAAGCACCACGTCATCATTTTCTTGTTCACCAATTGGGTGGTGATGGTAGAGGCCTTTGGCAGGAGGTGAGGAACCAGTGCGCGGGTGTTTGTTGGAGCGCTGGTATGTTAGTTTGGAGGCTTTCGGAGGGTGGTGATGAACCTGCGTAGCATAAAGCATTTAGCAACATTGTTGTGCAATGTTGATTGTACCCTTTGTTTTACAATTTATACATCAGTTTTCTTGGAAACCATTCCTAGATGCGTGGTTTATTTTGTGTGTTTAAAGTTGATTACTTATTTCATTTTATCAAAGGTTCTCTAGCAGATTTGGGTGATGATGAAGCCGCCGGCTATTGGTGATGAACCCGGTTTGGAAAGTTGTTGCATGTGAGTGTTCTAGCCGGGGATGATGGTTGCCGCTACTTGGCATGGCAACTCTGGTTGCAGCCGTAGCGGCACTGAGTCGTGCTATCTTGATGGCGATGAGGATGTTTGAATCTAAGCCTCTCTTTTTTCGACTTTAATTAGGTTGTTTTCTCGATGGTGGTGGCTGGGTTGTTCGATAATGTTGGTGGGTGTGTATTTTATGGTGTTATTAGTGGCAGTTGTGGTGGTTGTGGACCGAGATGGTAGAACGTATGAATGGACGTTTGATACATGAATTAATAAAAAGAGTACATAAGCTTTCCAAAATGGGGTATACATTAATAGGTTTATTTTAATATAAATATGATGATTTCACCATAAGTAACCAATTTGGTAGCTTTACCTTTTACCCGGACATTATATGAGTAACAAAAATTAAATCAAAACAAACCAATTTTAGAACACGTTGAATCGCCGTGTAAATATATCGATTTACAGCTAAGAATGAATATCGATAAGAATTCATGGTTATGCTATTTGATACGGTTTAACGAAACCCGTCGCAATGCACGCCCCCGCCGCATCACGGTGGGTTACTCATCTAGTTCATATATAAAAAAACAACAGACAACAATAATAAATAAACATAACACATGTCTGTTGAATTGGTTTTCGAAAAAATATATTTTTAAAATAAAAAAATTGGTTGACGTTTCATATGTGTGTTAGTGTTAAATAGAATTAACATTGGACCGAAATTTTATTTACTTTTGGATTTTTTATAAGATTAAAATTCTAAATAAAAAAGAAGACATTTTATTTATTATATTTTATTATTATTTTTTTGAACGGTAAATTTGAATCACTGACGGACCACTAGAGTATTATCGTGCCACCAGCGGAATGCCTATACACCAATTCAGGAGGAAACCCAATAAATATGGAAAAAACCCCCTTGTGGGAATCGAACCCAGAACCTATTGGTCCTAAAGTCTCATCTCATCCTCAAGATGCCACTGGGCAAAAGAATATACAAAGGATAAGTGAAAAAGATGTTTCATAAATGATTTGAAATTTTGGTATTACGATATCAACGACTTCAATGTTGAAGGTTTTTTTCTCGTTTTGGCAAGTAGTATAAAGAAGAGGTTATTTTTTTTATTTTGGGCTAAATTTTTGGTGAATAATAATCTCTCAACCTTTAAGGGCCGTTTCATGTTTAGCAGGATTGGTTTTGCAATTCAAAAGGGGGTTACGGCACAGCTTGTTGCCCGTTTACCTGTCACCTGTTTGTAATTTGTTAGTTTCATATTTTAATGAAGTAACACTAGTTGAATTTGGTGAAAAAAAGTAAAGTTGGGCCGAGATATTTGGAATGTGATTGGGTTTACAAGTATTTTAAAAAAAAAGTTAAATGCTTGGTTGGTCCCTGTGGTTTGCGAAAATTGTAGATTTGGTTCCAATGATTCATTAATTACACACTTGGTCCCAGTGGTTGCAATTTTTGCACTCGGGTGGTCCTTATGACTAACCTATGTTAACTTTCTCAGTTAAGTCTATGTAAAATTACCACACTACAATTACTATTAATAAACCAAAATAAATAAACACATTCTTCTTCTTCACCCTGATCTCTCTCCCTCTCTCTCACTTTCCTTTTCTCTCTCTAAAACCACAAGACCACCGTCTCCCACCTCCACCACCGCCTCCACCGCCATCTCCTACCTTCTCCTCCCATTCACTGTTTCAGGTAATTAACCGGTTGACCTATTTTCCTAAACATAAAACAGGGGGTGGAACACGATTTTCAGATGGTGCTTCGGCATACCCCCCTAAATCGAGGCCTAGGAACACGATCCCGACATCTATTTTCCATTTTAAGCAACAATGATGGTAGTATCGACCTCCGGCAGCCGCGGTTTGAGTTTTTCTCTCCGGTAAGCCCTCTATCTCTCCTCCTACATCTTCTCTTTCAGATCGGTAAAAATCCATATCCTCTGGCCGTTCGATTTTCGTTTCAGGTAGAGATGGTGGTGGTCGGGCCGTGATGATGGCGGCTGCCGACAACGGCAGTCATAGTGGCAGCAGCAAACTGCCGCAGCCGGCGTTGGGGGCCGGCCGGTGGCGGCAGTGGTGGTGGTGGTTTTCATTTCGGGTCTCGGCTCGAGTCCCAGTCACTCGGTTCAACTTGGTTCGCTCAGTTTCGGTCAACCGGTTAATTACCTGAAACAGTGAATGGGAGGAGAAGGTAGGAGACGGCGGTGGAGGCGGCGGCGGTGGAGGCGGTGGTGGAGGTGGGAGACGGTGGTCTTGTGGTTTTAGAGAGAGAAAAGGAAAGAGTGAGAGAGAGATCAGGGTAAAGAAGAAGAAGGTGTTTATTTATTTTTGTTTTTTAATAGTAAGGGTAGTGTGGTAATTTTACATAGACTTAACTGAGAAAGTTAACATGGGTTAGTCATAAGGACCACCCGAGTGCAAAAATTGCAACCACTGAGACCAAGTGTGTAACTAATGAACCATTGGGACCAAATCTGCAATTTTCGCAAACCACAGGGACCAAACAAGCATTTAACTCTTAAAAAAACAAGAGTTTTAGTTTGCATTTGTGGGTCAAAATTGTTATTTGTGTTGAACTGTATTCAGATTGAAGTGTTTTGAACCGAGGTCAAAATCTAAAAGTTTTTGGATTTTGGATTACAAGTTTTAATTGGGACGCTTAAACCTCTGGGGGCGCTAAGAATAGAAGATTACGGAAGTTAGGCCGGTAATTTTGAAAAATATGTCAAGGTGAATTGTTGGAAAGCTTAGATACCAACGGATGAAGAATATGGGTGAAAAATGTACAATTTCTCAAATCTCACAGAATCACAAAATTTGGTATGAAAGAGAAACGAAGATGCACAACTTACTTCAACAAGCATTAAACGATGATATTTTGCATCTTCTACAACATCACTAGACATCACAATCCTTAATGATAGCTTTGATTCACAAGTTGTGAAAACTGAGACTTTTCAGGTTAACTCCATTAAAACAACTCTGTTATCTTTAACATTTTCAGGTTAACTCCATTAGCACAAAGGTGAATACCAGCCAAGGTATAACCAACCACCAAAACCAATCTCAAGAGAGCATTTGTGGTGTTTATTGTATTGTTTTTACGGTTGCAAATTGTCATTTTTTGTGGTCATAGGACAAATTATGTTTCTCAAGATAAAGAACGAATAGATGGAAAATGTGATGGTCTTAAGGTGGTCGGATTATCTTACAAACTATCACACTATCACTTACAAACCAACCAATCATAAAATATCACCTCATTACATCCAATTCTATCACACCATCAATAAATCACTTGCTATAGTCGTCACACCCATCACTAAATCATTCCCAACCAATCACAACAATGTATCTCATTCCCCACAAATAAATAAATAAACCACAACAATCCCAACTAATCACATAAACAACCATCAAATCCACCACTACCATGATGGCCACCACAATCACTACTGCAACATCATTCAAAAACAGACCCAAGAACTCAACCCGTTTGAAAACCAGATTCAACATATGATAAATAAATTGGGATTCCTTTTAATTCTTTCTATTATATTTATATTGAATGTATTAATATAGTTATTTAAAGGGTTAAAAATATTAATTGTATAAAACTTAGTTAGTTCCGTTAGTTATTGTAAAGAACATGGTTAAGTAAATTAATTTAGTTAAATAAACCAAGTTATAAATCCAAGGACTAAAACTGCCTCAAATTAAAAGTCTTAAAAAGAAAATGATAAAATTTTGAGGGAGAGGGGGATCGAACCCGGGTTTAGCGATTTAACCAAACCCGTTTCCCTTTTAACCTAAAACGCGTCGTGTCTTTTTTTTTTTTTAATTGAACTTGCCTCCAAAGGCAGCATCCATGAACATCCAGATCTTCCTCAATCTCCTCTGATCTTCGCCACAATTCATGAGATCTTGTTTCAATGTTCAAAAAATGAACCTAAGCGATAAATCAAACCACGTTGCACCTTATAATAATCGAATATCGTTGAACCCAAATCTTCTAATTCGATAAAAATATAAACCCGGATCAATCTACAATCTAGACTTGTTATTTTGTCAAATTTGTTATAAATTTTAACCGTAACAAATCCTCTGGTCGCTTACCCCAAGTAAACCCACTCGAAACACTCTAAATCTCGTTTGCATCATTCGCCAGAGTGCACCCTCGCCGAAGTTTGTCAGAACTCACAAAACCCGCTTGCCGTAAGTTCTCTAAGCATCATTCTTTTCGGTTTTAATAGTAGATCAAAAGCCCTTATAAGTTTCTAGTATCATCATCTGTATCATTGTAAATTTGGGTTGAAAGACGCTAGGGTTCCGGTTGGATTTTAATTGGAGAAGATAATATGCTTATGAGTCCACATAAAAAAAACGTCTCAGGGTCTTATAAATCACAAACAAGCGCGCTGGTCTAGTTGGTGGGTAGTTTAGTTAAGATACAGAAATCGCAAGGGGCACGGCTTCGTGTTAGGTGTCAAATCCAACAAATAAATAAATGATAAACCTACTTAACATACTTAAATAGTATGAATGGAAGTCAGGTTCAAGATACAAAATAACTTGTTATGCCAAAACAATTATAATCATGTATTGTTGTTTTGTAAGGGAGGATTTTAATTTTGACTAAAAACAAATTAACACAATTAAATTGTCAGGAAATTCAGATGTTATATACTATTTCCAACACTATGGCAATTTCTTGCTTTTATTCGGCTTACGATCATTAAAATTATGGTGCAATGATCCTTAATTAAACGGTTTGTATCAATATTAGACGTCACGCCGCTCGGACATCCACTCCATCTAAAGTCTAACCAAGCCGCTACTCTAAGCTCACGTCGTTAGGATCTGAGCCTGCGGGTTGCGTGATAGAAATATCTATTATAATTAAACACTCATGTCATTCAGAATGTTTAACTAGATTGTGTGATTCTATAGCGAGACCAAATTCATAGACAAACACAGCCCGTTATTTGTTCCTTTTATAAAATATCAAAATTGGTTAGGGTTTTAAAACATAATGAACTTTATTATAATAATTAACAAAGTGGCTAGTTTCATCAACAAACTAATATATATATACATATATATACATATATATATATATATATATGGTAAAATATCCGGATTTAAGATCAAGAAAGACACAAACAAACCATTCAATAATTGGATCTCATAAAAGTTTCACATAAGTTTACGAATCAAAACCAAAGAAAAAAAACCCTAGTGTCAGAATTAATATAGATTAGCCGCACATGACGACTAAATCAATCAACCCGAATACGAAACAACAAAAAAAATTAAGAACTTACTGAACCAAAATCAAATCAATTGTTTTAAAAATAAAAACTCAGTTCTCATGCTTCTTTGATCTCACAACCGTCAATTTTTTAGTTAGTTTTTGCCCCGCCCGCGTTGCGGGGAACTAAGCCGAACATTTCTTTTTCATAACATATGCGTTTGTGTTTCGTTACTTGTACATACTACTCATAACACACGATCTAAACAAAACTAAATCGAGTCAACCAATTAAAACAAAACACTACAATACTTTTGCTAAAAAAACTAAAACGATGGAAAGACTACAATTTTAAACTTGGGGCAAAATTGTAACTTTTCAAGATAAATAAGCGTGTGCGAGGCAACCGCCTGTCACAAATAAAAATTACTCTGAGTCAACTAATTAAAACAAAACACTAACATAGTTTTGTAAAAAAATAAAAAATAAACTAAAACAATTGCATTACTGTAATTTTACACCGGGGGCAAAATCGTAATTTGACAGGGATAAAAAACAAAAACGATGGCAAAATTGTAAATTTGAACTGAGGGCAAAATCGTGATTTGGCTCTGGGAAAAAAAAAAGAAAACCAATAGTAAAACTGTAAATTTAAACGGGGAAAATCGTAATTTAACTGGATCAATGGGGAAGTGCCAGGCAGCTGCTTGGCACCAATCCCATCCATGGTGAATGTAATATATAGAATTTTGCACTAAGGGCAAAATCATAAATTTATCTGGGATAAAATCGAAAATTTTCAAAATCTACAATGATGGCAAGACTGTAATTTTAACTAGGGCAAAAGCGTAATTCTGAACTAGGGCAAAATCATAAATTTTCCTAGGAGTAAAATCATAACTTGTCAAAGAGTTAATTACGTTTTTCGTCCCTGTGGTTTGTCAAAAATCACTATTTCAGTCCATTAGTTTAAAAATTGCCATTTCAGTCCCTGTGGTTTCACTTTCTAACTATTTCAATCCACATTCGTTAAATCCATCCAATTATTCTGACACTATATTGCAAACTAATGGACTGAAATAGTGATTTGACAAACTACAAGGACGAAATCGTGATTTGGCTCTGGGAACATTCGTAAATTTGAACTGAGGGCAAAATCGTGTTTTGGCTCTGGGAAAAAAAAAGAAAACCAATAGTAAAACTGTAAATTTAAACGGGGAAAATCGTAATTTAACTGGATCAATGGGGAAGTGCCAGGCAGCTGCTTGGCACCAATCCCATCCATGGTGAATGTAATATATAGAATTTTGCACTAAGGGCAAAATCATAAATTTATCTGGGATAAAATCGAAAATTTTCAAAATCTACAATGATGGCAAGACTGTAATTTTAACTAGGGCAAAAGCGTAATTCTGAACTAGGGCAAAATCATAAATTTTCCTAGGAGTAAAATCATAACTTGTCAAAGAGTTAATTACGTTTTTCGTCCCTGTGGTTTGTCAAAAATCACTATTTCAGTCCATTAGTTTAAAAATTGCCATTTCAGTCCCTGTGGTTTCACTTTCTAACTATTTCAATCCACATTCGTTAAATCCATCCAATTATTCTGACACTATATTGCAAACTAATGGACTGAAATAGTGATTTGACAAACTACAAAGACGAAAAACGTAATTAACTCGTTGTCAAAATATACAACTAGTGCAACGCTGTAATTTTAACTGGGGCAAAAGCATAATTTTGAAAGGATGGCAAAATTCGTAATTCTAAGCTGGGGTAAAATCGTAATTTGTTCGGAATAATGGGGAAGTGTCAGACAGCTGTCTGGCACTATTCCCCTCCATGCGCTGCCTGACACAATTCCCAATGCCTATTTTGTGTGTGTGTATATATATATATATGAAAGTTTAAATGAGAAAAACAAAAAACTAACTAAAAAAGCCAAAAAAAACATATCATATTTTTTATTTTTTTAATAAAAATTCGCTATGTATATTATATAAATAAACTTAAAAAAATAAAAATAAAAAAGCATATAATGCACATGTGCAACATATACATATAATGCACATGTGTAGTACACATATAGTGCACATGTGCAGTACAAGTTTTTTTATTGAAAAAGTTTTTTTAATACATAATATGCAGCGATTTTTTATAAAAAAAATTGTAAAAAAGTGTATGTTTTTTATGCTTTTTTTGTTTTTTTAGTTAGTTTTCTAGTTTTCTCATTATCCTCTCCCTATATATATACATAATATGGGCCATCACCTATTTTCCCCAAATCTTGGTCCATTAGCCACTAGTAAGCCCTACAAACTCTTGGTATTTATATGTTCTCCCAACGATGGTCCAAACCATGATATTAAATTTATCCCATATTAACTTTAGGCCACCATCCATTATCCACCACTTGTGTTTCAACTTGTTGTGTGTACGTCGGAGACTAAAAACAATTCAAGACAATATTCACCTGGTCAAATTTGAAGTTTGGACTCCCAAATAATAGCATCTCGTTATGTGATCTTCAACTCAATTGTATTGTTTGTCATTTTTTTCCCATAACCAATCATGACAAGATCGGTTTGAGTTTCTTTTATCAGTGTGAATCCTTCCAAAAAGTAGATTCGGTTCATTAAAAAAATACATGCGCATAAAACAATGAGTTTTATGTATGATAAATGCATTATATGTAATAAAAAAGGATATTAAAATCATGATAAATCACACCTAATATGCAACTAACAATTCGACCCGGCTATCACCTGAGTTTTCGCTTCTTTTTATTAATAGGAAACTTGTTGGGTTGGTTCTCTTTAAAACAAATAGCTAATATTTCACAAAAACAAGGTTAGTCCATTGGTTGATAATGAAGCTCTTATTTGAGAGGTCGCGGGTTTGACCCGGCTTCCCCTTATTTTTCGCTTCTTTTCCTTTATTTATGCAAACCTTATTTTATTATCTATTTTAAATTGATATAATAATCTAAAGTATCCACTTAATAAATATAAAACTATTAAATTATAACTAAAAAATTATATTAATTGATTTATTAAAAAAAACTTAATTTGTTTTTATGAAACATAACCTATTGTTATGTATTTTAACAAATCAGAAAATTTATTTTTAGAACTCTTGCAAACTTATGGTTGTCAAGTAAATCTTACCTGTACACTAAATTCAAACTTCAATTGTTTGCTAGTTTCCGTGTAAAGGTATAGTGTCAGGAAAGCTTCTAACATTCTAAGTGATGATGGTGAATCTCTGATCTCACTCGTATCTGGTGAAACAAGAGATACTTTGCAAATAATAAAAATTAATTAGTAAATAATAGGTGTCAAAATTAATTAATATATTATACGAAAATCCCCAGATCATAGGATTAAAAGTTTGTTATATTTTTGTCGTTTATTTACTACTTTTGTATTTTATATCTCTAGGTTAATTTTATCATTTGAAGTTCTCATTTTTGTGCGGTTAATCCAGAAATCATTATACGCAAACAGTGAGTAGATCTTCCTAATTTCCTTTTTTTTTTGCATTTTAAAAGTTTTTGGGGTGTATCATGTGTCATTTACCTCAAACATTTCATTTATCAAATACATGCAAAGTTCAGTGTGTAATTATGTGGAAGTTGTAACTTGTTTATTTGTTTTTGTATCCCTAATCATCATATACATGGATCCATCGGCTGATTAGGTTCCCTAAGGCCATGGGTTATAGTCTAGTATCGCCACAACATTAGATTCGCTCGTCGATGGGCTAGAGTCTCACATTTACTGCATTATCATATTTATCGCATTTATTATATTTACCAGAGTCTCACATTATCTCATCTTCATATTGGTTGGTTGTGGTTTTATTTAATTGTTGGTATTATTTATTTTATCACTTATTTACCATTGTATTGCATGTTAACACTTTTAAATAAATAAATAAACAAAACTGTTTTTATTTAAATATAGATTTACTCACCAATTTATGTTGACTCAAAATATTTACACGTGATACAGTTGAACAGGTTTGAAGAGTTGATGATGAGGACACGTAGGGACGATGCCTTAGAAAATAAACCAGATTTATCTTTTGTTATGTTTTGAATTTGTTGGATTATTTGAATGGTTTATTTGATTATGTTTCTTTATTTAATTTGGTTATATTTAATACTTAACTTTAAATTAGTTGTCATAAGTTATAAATAATCATCATGCCCTGATCACCTAATCCGTTACGCGTCGGGATGTGACAACTACCGTGATCACCCTACTTCTGGTGTTGTGGTCACAGTAATCACGCCATCAGGACTCTTGTGTGTTTTTATTGTAGGATGACTTGGTTACTATTATTATTACTTACTTTATTATGTGTACTTTGTTATTTTTATTCATGATAGGTAAAAACAATTATGTTCGTGTGTTCATTTATATACATTATGGTTTTCGTACATATTAACGAAAGAACACGAGTAACTTCATTTTGATCAAAATAGTTGTAAAGTTATTTGATTTCGTTGTTAGGTATTTTTTTGTGGTTTGCTGGCAGGTATCACAAAGTTAAGATAAAAACATAGTAATAAGACCCGCGCAGATATATCGCAAACGTCGAATGGATTAGCCTAAGCGTTATGTGATGTGTTAACCTTATGAAAATGTGTGTTTTGACCTATCTAGTTGAACTCAATGTAACCTATATAAGCATTGTGATAGGACCAAAACTAAAATAAGTCGAATTCATACCGTACAATCATAACATATTATATGCAACCTGACTAACTCGAATTTATACCGTCAAGTCAAACGTAATATATATGTGAACCCTATCATACATATGAAAATAAAGCACAAAAGCATACACCAAATTTACATCAAAAGGTAGGCAAATTCGAATTTATACGGAAAGTATATCAAATTTATCTCGAAATGTAGACAAACTCGGATATTGTACCGACTATGCTGCGTGATTATGTATAGATTATTATCGACCATTTATGTTAAAACGTAGATCAAATCAAATTCAGTCGACGAATCAAAATGTATTATATTTGACCTGACTTGTTTTCAAACAAAATTTACGTCGAAACGTTCATAAAAAGGAAGCATGAAAACGTATTATAAATGAAAACCAAATTTACATCGAAACGTACATAAAAAGTAAGAATGATAACGTATCATATTTGACCTGACTTGTTTCCAAATAAAATTTACGTCAAAATATAGATCAACCTAAATTTACACAGCCAAATCAAGACGTATTATATTTGATCTGAATTGTTTACGAACAAAATTGACTTCGAAACGTACGTAAAAATTAAGCATGAAAACGTATTTTATTTGACCTAACTCGTTTCCAAACAAAATTTTCGTCATAACATAAACCAACACGAATTTATACAAACGCGTACATAAAAATAAGCACACAACAAATTAAATTATTTTAAGTTAACGACCGAAGGAAATTAAGGAAAATAAGATTATGTATACTCTCGGGAAAGTCAACGTGACATTTTACAAAGTTTAAAGAAAGTTAAGAGATTGAAAATTACATTTCTTAAACTCAAGGGACTAAAAGAGGTAAAAATGAAAGTTGAAAAAGTTAGGGGTTCAAAGAAGAATGTATACCGACATTCCTATCTAATACTAATAAACAATATCATTTAAGAGTAAATTATTGTTTTGGCTCTTGTGGTTTAGTTTGTTTAACCATTTCAGCCTCAAAAGGAATTTTTTAACATATCAAACTACGAGGTTGTATTTTATAATTATTTTGGCCCCTGACAGTAACTTTGTTACCTTTTTGCAGTTAAATATAAGGGTAATTATGTAATTATATACCTTAGGGGCTGTTTTGATAATTACAAAGTTCTTTTAGTATTTAAGAGATTAATAATGCAATTACTCAAGTTTTTCTTATTTCCTTATTTGCATGATTATTGTTTAACAAAATATGTTTTTATATACAAATAAATATGTCTTTTTATTAAGCGTTTATTTTTTATAAACTTCGTTTTTAAAATCAGTTGTTTTTAACCTTTTTTTTAAATCGTCTATGGTTTTTAGAATTGTCCATTTTTAAACTGCTTGTTTATTCAAACGTTCTTTTTAAAGTTGTTTATTTTTAAAGTTTTTTAAACGATCAGTTTTTTTAAATAATTTTTTAAACTTTTTTAAATAATTTTTTAAACTTTTTTAAACAATTCGCTATTTTTAAGTCGTTAATTTTCAAAAGCGTTTCTTTTTAAACCGTTCCGTTTACAACCATTTTTGAAATCATTCATTTTTTAAACTTTGTATTCAGTTTACTTATAGTTATTAGTTCAAAAGAACTTCAGAAATGAACGATTTCAAAAACCGAAGGAATTTAAAAACGATCGATTTTGAACGAACGAGTGGATTAAAAAACGAAGATTAAAAAGAAGGACGTTTATAAAAAAACAAAACCTTAAAAAAAATAAGTTAACAAGTGTAAGGTACTAAAGAACGCACAAATTTAATAAACGAAAGGTTAAAAAATAACGAATTTTGAATAAACAAACGGTCTAAAATATTAAAAGAACTTGAGTAAGGAAATGTTAAATAAGGAAATTAAAAGAACTTGAATAAACAAATGGTCTAAAATGTTAACTAATAATCATGCAAATAAGGAAATAATAAGAAAAACTTGAGTAATTGCATTAATAATCTCTTAAATATTAAAAGAACTTTGTAAATATGAAAAAATAGCTCCTAAGGTATATAATGACCTAATTACCCTTACACTTAACTACAAAAATAATAAATTAGTGTTAGGGGCCAAAACCGTTATCAAATGCAACCTCAGAGTCTGATATGTTAAAAGATATCTTTTTGGGATGAAATGGTTAAACCGACTAAACCAAAGGGGCCAAAACAGTAATTACTCTTCATTTAATGTCACATGACAATTTCTCTTCATACTTCAAAAATATAATTCCATATTAATTAATTCATACATTACTTTTATTTCAAAATATTTGTTATATTTTAGTTACATAGATTTGTTATTTACATATTAGCAACTATTTCCACAAAATCTCATGGATAAGTTTAACACACACATATATATATATAGAGAGAGAGAGAGAGAGATAGATAGATAGATAATTATGTAACAAAAGCTCTTTATATATGTAACAACTTTCAGTATCAATAAGAATATATTTATGAGCTTCTCATGGATAATTCACAATTTGAATTCACGATATTAAGTTTTTCCGTTTATTTATCTACGTAAATATATAATCGTTCATAGTATTTAAGACATATATACACATGTGTATAGTCTAAAATTTACTATATACATATATGTATATTGTCAAATCTTGAGTTATACACATATGTATATTGTCAATTTTAAACTATATATATGTGTATATTACGAAAAACTTAATGAAAATGTGTGGTCCAAAATGTTCCTCAATTAGCCTGGCGGGTAGGGATCCTAAGAGAAGTCCACCCTATTTGAGAAACTTAAGAAACATTCTGGACGACACATTTCACTAAGCTTTTCGTAATATACACATATGTATAGTTTAAAATTGACCATATACATATATGCATATTGAATTATACACATACGTATATAGTCAATTTTAAACTATACATATGTGTATATTACAACAAACTTTGGGAAAATGTGTGGTCCAGAATGCTTCTTAAGTTTCTCAATTAGGCTAGTGCTTCTCACATGATCCTATCCACACACACACACACACACACACACACATATATATATATGTATATGTATATGTATATGTATAGGATTCATGCGAGAACCACCTTTATTGAGAGAACCGCGAGAACCAATGTGAACACAACAAAATAAACCCACTACACCACCACCCAAAACCTAAAAAATCATAAAAAAACCTAAACCCCCCTCCCCCCCCAAAAAAAAACCTAACCCCCCACCACCCAAAAACCTAACTCCTCCCCACCCAATCTAAATGCTAAAAAACTAAAGCTACCCCCCCCCCCCCCCCCCTCAAAAAAAAAAAAAAAAAAACCTAAAAAACTCTAAAAAAACATACAATTTTTTTTAATATTAAAAAAAATTATAAATTTTTTGTATGTTTTTTAGATTTTTTAGGTATTTTTTGTTATGTTTACATTGGTTCTCGCAATAAAGGGTGGTTCCTAACGGATCCTTCTCATAATATATATATATACACGATAATGCATCATAACCATTAATAATGTTTCAAAAACTTAAGATATAGAAAAAAATCAACTAAATAAATATATAATCTTATTTATCATCATAATCAAATGTATATCTTATAAATTCTAGTTTTTATGAGATTATACATTCATGTAACAATATTAATTAAAAGTAGTATTTATTTAGAATTTTAAGTCACTTAGATAAGATTTTTATTTTAATTATTACATGGTGTATGATTAATTATTTTGGAACCATTAACGGTCTAGAATTTCACGGAATAAACATGAGAAAGTATTTATAGATATAGTAATAAAAATAATTTGGTTTTGTAAATTTGTGTATTCTAAATCACTTAGATAATATTTTTATTATTATGTTTATGATTGATCATGTAGGAATTATTAACGGTCTAGAATTTCATATAAAAATATTTATAGAATTAAATATGTAATTTTAATCACTATGGTTTAAAGTAAATAATAAAATTAATTTAGTTAGGTAAATTTAGATACACCTTATTATATAATTGTATAATTTTATCATTAAATTCGTGTATTACACGAGGTATATACTCTAGTTATAAAAATATTAATAAATAAATGGGATGTGTTGCTTCGAATGGTATTGACATTGTAAATGTTTTGTTTTATTGTTGCTAATAAAACAAGTTGGCATTGTTAAAGAACGAAAGAAGACGAAAAACTTCATTTCCGATCCTTGAGATCTATAATAATCTAAGTGGGCCCCAATTCGACCCTAGACCTTGAACGTTACGTGATTGTCATATGTTGTCACATGCCAAAATGGCCCACCAGGTCGTGAAACCCATACCAACCGTTGCATCTTTCAAAAAATTGGCTGCCACGATCCATTTATGGAAAGTCTTTACGATTTTTGGACACTATTTGTCTATATCCGTCGGCCAGAATTACTATATATAATAATATTCTTAGCCTATAGATTGCTACACCACTTCCTTGTCTCATCTACCCCGATTCCTATAGATTAACTCATGGTAACCATAGGTCTCCTTTCCTTATTGAATATGTCATTTCCTTTCCAAAAAAATAAATTAAAATAAGAGAATAGTGGTTTGGATCATGACCACACTCTTAGGGTGGTTTTGGATGATGGATTAGAAGTAAGTGACATGACGCTGATGTGGAGGGTCATGGTGTTCATGCGGGTCATAACCACACCATATAGCCTTAAGGCTAAAGCGTGTGTGGGTTATGGTTGGGACATAATTCGTCACGTAGGAACATGAATGAAAGGTTACGCCACCCCATTGCCTGATCCACCATTGTTTGCATGGATTAAACCATGACAACCATGGTCTCCTTTCCATTTTTCAAGAAATCTTTTCCTTTTTTTTAGACAGATAAATTAAAATAAATAAGAGGATAGTGTTTGGGTCATGACCACACCCTTAGGGTAGTGGTTTTGGATGGTGGATTAGAGGTGGGTGACATGACGCTCACATGGAGGGTCATGAGGGTTATGAAGGTCATGGCCACACCCTACAGCGGCTGACCCAAGATTTTTTTCAACAGGATCCGTTTTTCTCAATGTTAAGATTTTTTACAACCGAACATCATAAGTTTCGGGTCAGTCGTTGTTTGGGTCGGATCAAGACGAGAAACATAATAAAATAGCCTAGCACAAAAGAATTTTGAAAACTAGTTATAAAAGGAGCATTTATTAATGCTAGAATATACGCATTTAAATAAAAATAAAACAACCTTTAGAATTTTGTAAACCGAAAATTATCTTTCGCAATACCAAAAAACTAGGAAAACTAAAGCAAAATTACTTACACCATTTGCTAAGGCACAAAGAATAAGATTATGACAAGAGTATATGGTTTTCACCTTTCAATATTCAAGAAAATCAATCACAACACATATTTAAACTTGAACAATTACATGCTTTTATGTTTTAACACCCTGAGTTTCAGTTTGGAATTAAAAAACACCGGAAAAGCAAGAATAGTAATACTTGAACTTGTGACTTTTAATATAGAAAGCAAGGAATTTCCCACTCCAATAGGCTTAATCTTGATAATATAGGTTCCATCTAATTAATTTTATGAGGGTCCTTAATATTTAACATACCGTCTCTATTATATTTTTAAAAAACATTGGGGTCCCGAGACCCGACCCACATAAGATGGCTCCGCCCTTGCTTATAATAACTCCGTGAAAGTTATGTATACAATATCTCTATCTTTATATAGGCATATATAAGAGAAAAAAGTTACGTCATAGCATTAAGAATACACGAGTCTACTGTCGTATATCTGGTTTTGCTCGTATATAATGCTTCACAGTAATACAATCCAAAAAGCAAGAACGCGAAACACTCATGTATCATCAACAAGCGTACATTCATCTCACACGGTCGACTTAATCTTTTTAGAGGCGTTAAGCGAATTACAAAGTTAAGTCGCAATAGAAATTCTCAAAATCAAATCGCAAAATTGCAAAAATTGATTTTTTTTATGATTACTCAATCGCGAACCACAATATATATATATATATATATATATATATATATATATATATATATACATATATACATATATATATATATATAGATTAGTATATTACTAAATACAAAAGATAGTTGTTATTTAGATAATCTTTGTGTCGCACACGATTGAGACATTGAGTAGCCATCGACAGTGATTGATTACATCTAATTTTCCCCCAACCGCCACGTTTGTTGCAATTAGCGAGGTCGCGAGTAATCAAGAGAGGAGCGGAGCGGATGATGCATTATTACATTCAACTAAAAAAGGATCGGATAACTTGTGGATTCAAGAAAAAAATGATTTGACCATTAATTCTAGAAGTTTTAGACCTAGACATTTTACTTATTTGGGTCATTATGTCTTTATTTATGTGTTTGTTCATTTGGGCCAAATGCACATGTAATATATTAAATAAAAAATAAGTTCGGATTCCTTATCTTTTGGGGACCCTAGGCCTTTGTCTAGCCTTCTAAACCTCTTGCACTTTTATTTTATCAAAAGGTGAGTTAGGACTAGTTTCCTATTGTAAGAACATGTGTAGTCTGCCTGCGGCTGGCCAAACCACATCATCTCTTTTCCATGTGAAATACAAATTTGGGGTTCTTTTGTGGTTCGAACCATGAGTTAAAGGAGATAGAGAGATTGGCTGGAGTTTGTCGTGACCAATTAATTTTTTTTATTTCAATTCAAAACACACTAATTTCACATATCTCACCACTACGCTACTTTACGGGTTTACGGGTTTATATTTAGTCTGCACGATTACAAACCAACTTCAGGTTGAACTCGCCCTTACGCTTTGCTACATAGAACATGTTCGGGGTTGATATGTTGGGTTTACAGGATGACATGTTTAGGCGGTTTAATTATATTCATGTATTTTAGAAATTGTGTTTTATGTCATCATTAAAGTATATGAGTATATTAAGACCATATTGCCATTAATTTAAAGAGAAATGAGTATCAAGTAACTTAGCAATTATGTTATATACATTTGCATTTTTTTAAATGTATATTTATGATTTTTGAGCAATAATAAAAGAAAAAATAAATTTTCATGTTGTATATGTTACGGTGGTGTTTAGTAGTGGAAAGTCGTGTTATTTGAGGCTAATATATTAGCTTCGTGTCAAATTCAGGTTCGTGCTAAATTTTACCTGTTAATCCACAAAACATGGCCTACTTTAACATTTATGTGAGCATAGACAGAAGTAACCAACAAGATGATTGAGCTGTTAAAGATAGAAGTTGCATATCTAAGAACAAAAAGAAAAATCAAGGTTTAAATCATGACATATAGATATAGTTTAGGAGTAAGAGTAGATCCAATATAATATTTGACGCTAAAAAACAACAACAATAATAATAGTTATAATAATAATAATAATAATAATAATATATATACTGAACTTAGAAATATTCAACTTAGAAATATGCAAGTTGCACACCTAGAGATAAAAATTAATAAACTTGTGAATTACGCGTCATTCATTTTTTTAACGGCTAACTGCTTTCCACGTGTAAACCCATCCTTTCGGAGCTATGTCCAAAGGCCGACTACTCGACCACCGCTAGAAAGCGTAGCACACCCCTGATATGCAGAAACCCTGTGGAATAGGTAAAACTGCACCCCCCTTGAACTCGAACCCGGGTAAAATCGCAGGCCAAACCTTCACCGAGATAGGACCACATTCCATTTATGGAAGATTTTGCTACTTTTGGATGTCTGGACAAATAATCAGTATGGAAGATTTTGCTACTTTTGGATGTCTGCACAAATAATCAGATTTGTCTGATACTGGTTGATGCCCCATTTGTGTTTGGGTCGGTTGGTTGTATATTTCTTAACCAATTAAAAATATTACCACAATTTTGCTAGAAAAGAAAAACTAAAAAGATGGTAAGACCACAATTTTGAGCCTCAGGGCAAAATTGTATTTGTCAGGACTAATGAGCGAGTGTTAGGCAGCTCTTTGACACGAAAAAAAATTAAATTGAGTCAAATAATTAAAACAAAACAATTCTATAGTTTGCTAAAAAAACTAAAACAGTGGAAATAATATAATTTTGAACTGAGGACAAAAATGTATTTTTTGACTGGAGGTAACACCGTAATTTACCAAAAGGTAAAACGATGACAATATTGTAATTTTGAACCAGGGTCAAATTCATAATTTTGAACAGGGGCAAATTCATAATTTTTAACCGGGGGTAAAATCGTAACATACTCGGGCTAATGGTGGAGTGCGATGTAGCAGCCTGACACTATTCACCCATACACCTTTAAAAAAAGTAAAAAGATGGCAATACTATAATTTTTAAATGGGGGCAAAAGTGTAATTTTGGGATGGGGTAAAATCGTTATTTGCCAAAAGCTAAAGCGATGACAATACTATAATTTGTAACCAAGGGCAAAATCATAACTTTGAACATGCGGCAAATTCGTAATTTTGAATTGTGGGTAAAATTGTAAATACTCGGACCAATGAGAGAATGCCAGACAAAAACCTGACACTATTCTCCCACATTTGTGATGCCATTAATGGCCGCCCATCTCAGCCAATAAGAGAGGTAAACTATTCTCCCTCATTCTAAATGTAGGAAATAAGTGTTTCAGTAACTACTTTATATTTAAGTGTTTCACTAATAACGTTAAAACTAATTTACAGTAAAACCTTTATAAATTAATAATGTTGGGATCGAGATATTTTATTAATTTAACGAGATATTATTATATCGGTAAATCAATAATATATTACTTTAAAGTGGTTTTACGTGTAACTTTTAAATTTCTAAGTCCGATGTACATTCACAAATTAATTGAATTTATCAAGCTCATTGTTTTTTAATACAAAAAGTTAGTTCATGGTACCAAAAATTAAAGTGAAAATCATTTTTGAGTCCTCGTGTTTTATAGATTTTAATTACTTGAGTCCAAAATTAAAATTTTTAATGCCCTGAGTCCCTACAGCCACTTTTCTTAACCATTTGAATCCAATTTTTTTAACACAGTTAGATTATTCTGTTAGTTTTGAATGAAAAGACTAAAATACCCTTTAAATAAATAATATCCCCATCTTATCTCTCTCTATCACACACACTTAACCTTCCATTACTCTATCTTCATCCTCTCTCTCTAAAGGCTGCCAGAACCACCATACACCACCACACTTACAGCCATAACCACCATACACCACGCTGCTGCCACCACCACAATAAAAACTCTTGCCGTCAACACCACCACAAACACAATAAAAATGAATCATTTATATTAATTTCCAAATTACAAAAACAAAATCTGACCTAAAAACTACATCACAATCAAAAAATGCAATTTATTTGCACCAAACAAAGATCATAATTCCACCACCACTTCGGCCCGCTGTCACCACCATCCCACAACCGCCGAAACCCTAACACCACACACTACCATTTGATCCACACCCCAACCAACCAGATCCCTCCGACACCGTTCCGGATCCACACCCCAACCAACCAGACGCCATCGTAGCCGCTGGGAGACACCACCTGGAGATCCTTCCGACAACGTTCCGGATCCAGATCTCGTTCCAGATCTTGCTTTGTTCCACATTCTTCTCTGATCCTCGTCTTCCTTTGTGGTTCCAGATCGAATAACTGCAATGCATGTGGGTTGGGCGGTGGTGGTGATGGTGGTACGGTGGTGAGGTTGATGCGGTGCTGCTTCTGTTGGCAGGGTTGGTGTGATGGTGGTAGGGTTGGTGTGGTTGGTGCGATGGTGGTGATGATAGTGCAATGGTGGTGCTAGGATTTCTAGAGAGAGAGAGAGAGTGTGTGTGTGAGTGTTTGAAATGTGTGTGTAATTAGTTTTATATATAGTATTAAATCTTATGCATTAAAGACTTGCTCATTATACTTTTTGTGCATATAACAGCAGTACTTTGTGTGTAAATAACTAAATTACCCTTGTAGCTAACAAACTTGGTGGATGTAGTTAGAAAATTGGACTCAAATAGTTAAGAAAAGTGGCTGTAGGGACTCAGGGCGTTAAACATTTTGATTTTGGACTCAAGTTGTTAAAACCCCTAAAACACAGGGACTCAAAAAGTAATTTTCCCAAAAATAAATTACAAAAACAAGTTTCATAGCACATTTCTTCTCCATTTACAATACATTAAATATAGATTTGAAGTTCAACAAAAAACAAGTGACTATATATTCATTTTTTACTAGACAATATTAGAATTTGAAATCTTTTAGTAATTATTAATAATAATTTATAGTTTCGTTGGTACCAATATATACACACTGGGATTTCAAAAAAAAATTATTATTTTATTATTTTATCGATTGGAGTCCAATTTTGTACTGGTTCCAAGTTGAGACTGGACAAATTATTAATTTTATCGAGGTTATTAATTTATAGAGGTTTTACTATACGTGAAATTTCAAAAATATAAGGAATTAGTGAATATAGAATATATTTCTTTTCAAGTTGCATAGTTTTAAGTAGAAGAACCAAACTATATATATATAGAGAGAGAGATAGATAGATAAATACTTATAAATATAGTTTTAAATACGTTTGTGTAATCATGGATCTGATCACTTTATTACATTATAACAAAAAAACACTGTGTGAAAGTATTCTATACGATTATTACTATTCTATACTTTATATTTGTTTTGTATCAACATGTCACTATATATGTATATTATATCACACTTCTTTTTAACGGTCAATAAATCAATCCCGAGTACTCTCAGGGCACCTACTGGACAAACGGAGTACTTCTAGAGTAACCCGCGTCGTCCACCACCAATTCCGGGAAAAACCTGGTAACCCACCCGTCTGTAGGCACGACGGTGAAATTACCGGTAAAACCGGTTTGGCTCAAGGATTGAACCCAGGTTTCTCTGGATCTGCTACCATTGCCCAACAGTGCTGTAACAACCCGCATTTTCACGCTCGTTACTCTCGTTACGCCTAGCACAAGAGATTTGGATCATAATGTGAACTATATCGCTTACGACGCTACATCGCATACTTTCGCACTACATCACTTATTTCAACACGACACATCGCACTTCACGACGCATTCACTTGCTCCCTCGCTTATACTAAGATACCGCGTGATTTTTTTTCCAAAGACTACTCGCTCGCTAACACACCAACACGACACTCACAAAACTTTGGAACTAAAACGCGTTGTATCTCACTTAATTATTCGTCCAAACGCATAATGCATGAAACGCTCAACGCAACGCAAACTCGAAAAGCAGTTATTTATGTTATTTAAAGGTATACATATATATATATATATATATATATATATACGCCTCGCTAAAACGCTTCATATAACTAACTAATACGAACGAAAGCACCAAACTGATCAACTTGTACGAATTAATCATTTTTCGTACGGCTTAAGCATTTTTTTGTACGGATTAGCATTTTTCGTACGTATTGAGCATTTTTCGTGCGGATTGACTATTTTTCGTACGGATGGAGCATTTTTCATACGGATTGAGCATTTTTCGTACGGATTGAGCATTTTTCGTGTGGATTGACCATTTTTCGTACGGATTCACCAATTTTCGTACGGATTGACCATTTTTCATACGAAATGCCAACTAGTGACTCTCCTTTCTGCTCTCCTATAGATACCACACTTAGCACACGTACTCCCACTTGTTGTCACTTGCACGAAACCCACTTTACACTTGTTTCTCTGCTCTTAAGTAAGAAGAATACGATTTCCACGCGAATCACAACGATTTCCACAATGATTTCACATGAGTTTATCTCCGATTTCATCTAAATCTCTCTGTTTACGAAAACCTCCATCTTTTTCATAAAAACTTCTGATTTTCATATGGAATCGCACTTAACCGAGCATGTCTGAGATAACTTTGGCTGCTCAAGACTAGAAACTTTGTTGTTTCAAATTCACCAAGTGTTGATCCTAAGAAAACTGTTTTAAAACTCAATTTTACAGTAAAACGGACAAAACCAACACAAGTTCGTTCACTACATAAGTGGGACGAAGCGGTGTTAAAATCATCATGAAAAGGATTCGAAACTACATCCGTTTCCGACGAAATCCGAGTTCCGGTTGCACAACAGACGCAAGAACAGTCAGTTGTGCAAACTAGACTGGCTCGCACGAAGCACTTTGGGTTCGTACGACCCAGTCCAAGTTTCCACAAACGACTCACTCGCTTAAAAGACCTCTCTGGCGTAAGGTTCGATCAATGTCCTAAGGCTGAGGGGATGAACACTCGATTTCCCGAAAGAATGACGCGAAAACACTCGATTTTGGACACGAAACAGACAATTTTGCACAAAAACACGTTTCGTACGAAAATACATTTTCGGACGAAAACATGTTTCGTACGAAATCACCCTTCGTACGAACAACCTGTTTCTCTTACGACTCTCCGTTTCGACCGTTTCAGCAACCTGGAAGACTAATGCACTTTTGTTTCTACGCGCACGCTGACCCGTCGTTTTTCTCACTACATTCCCGCTCTCAGTTACTCTTTACGCACTCGTTGTGAGTATACTTGACCCTTTATTCGCTTTAACGCACTTTTTGGGTGTAACATACGTTCATATTAAAATACACTACACACGCTTAACTGATTTATCACATGCGAATATCTGTTATACATATTTACATGTGATGCTTGAAACATATGTGCTAGGACATTGTCTGGTTAATTTCCACCTTAGCTAGTATGGTACTATAGTTCGACTCACACCCGACGGGGTCTAGTTAAGGACTTCACACCTCTCCTTCGTAGTCATCTCGGAACTTAACATGTGAAATGTTCGAATTAGTTTCTATGTTGTGTTGTGTCTCATTTTTGTATATGGTATTTCGCGACACTTTTATCTACTATGCTATTATATCAAAACCTGTATGCTCGCCAATACATTGTTATGTTGACATTATTTTAACGTATGTTGCAGGTTAAACGCAGGTTATCTCGAAACAAGATTAGGTTTTCCCTAGAAACTCGCAAAAAATCTAGTTGTCGGATTTTGTTTTGTTCAAGAAACTTGTAATTTGTTTGACTATTTTACGAATTTTTGTTTGATTGTATGGGAAATTGAACGTTAGAAATATTGTCATTGAAATAGTCGTTATGGGTTCTCTCGAGCAATCTGATTCGCTTAGTGCCGCGCCCCGATGATTCCTCCATCGGTTGGGGTGTGACATGTGTCTCACTCTTTTTTGCATCAAATAGGAATCGAACTTAAGGCTTCACAGAAAACTCAAATCCTTCTATCAGTTGAGCTAGAGGTCATTGGTGTAACAATCCAACTTTTCTGGTTGTTCTATTACTACCGTCATTTCTCTTGTAACCACTTTTGTAATCCGGGATTCGATATAATAATGGATTTATGTTATATTAAATACATTTTTATCACACTGCATAACATCACACTTAAAACGCTTAATACTCGCAGCGCTAACGCTACACGAATCACAATAGCTTATGCTACTTTATATGCCGAGTGTGTTTGTTTGTTCGGTAACCACTCGCGCCTATGACCTCGCTTATCACAATAATCGCAATCGCAGTTATTTACGTTACTTATGTGTTATGTGTGCTTTATATTTTATGGATTGTACTCGCTCTCGCTCACGCAACTCGCTTTATCGCATTATTACGATAACACAACGTTTAACGCTTCTCTAAAACGCCAAACTTAACTAACTAATACGAACGGAAACACCAAATGAACTGCCAATGCGTGAATTGGAAACGATTCGCACGAAACAAGCCAGTTCGTACGAATTGATCAATTCGTATGAATTGGGCCAATTCGTACGAACTGACCACTTCGTGCGAACTGACCACTTCGTACGAACTGACCAATTCGTACGAATTGGGCACAGTTCGTACGAATCAAACCCTTTTCCTTTCACCTCGTATAAATACTCAACATACTCATGCTCCCACTCTTGCTGCCACTTCGCACCGAAACTCTATCTACTCGTTTTCCCTGATTTCCAAGTAAGAAACAACTATTTTCCACGCAAACACAACGATTTCCACTATGATTTTTCACGAGTTTATCTCCGATTTCATCTAAACTTTTCTGTTTATGAAAACCTTCATATTTTTCATAAACCTTCTGATTTTACCTTGGATTCACACTTAAACGAGTGTATTTGAGTTAGTTTGGGCTTCTCAAGGTATAAACCTTATTGTTTCAAGCTCTCTAAGTGTTTTATCCGAATAAAATTGTTTTAAACTCGATTTTTGCACTAAAACAGATCAAAACCGACTTATGATTCATTCACTAAACAGTGGAATGAAGCGATGTCTAAACCGTCATGAAAAGGACTTGAAATCACATCCGATTCAGACAAAAACTCAGTTCTGGACGCATGAAGGCGCAAACATTCAGCTTGTGCGAACTGGACTAGCTCGTATGAATTGGCTTAGTTCGTACGAACCAGCCCAAGTTCTTATAAGTGACTAAACTGCTCTAAAAGAACTCCCCAGCTTTTGGTTTACTCAGTAACTTGAGGTTGGAAGGATGGACACTCGATTTCCCGAAGAAACGACACGAGAACGCTCGATTTTGGACACGAAACAACCCAGTTCGCACCAACTCAATTCGTACGAATTGACGAACTGACCAGTTTCTCCCACACCGTACTCCGTTTCGACATGGAAGACTGATGCACTTATGTTCCTGCTTACAGGCTGACCCGATACTCTCCCTGCTCTCCTCTATACCTCTGTTTACGCACTCATTGTGAGTATACTTGACCCCTTTTTGCTTTAACGCATTTTGGGTGTTACATACGTACTCTATATCAAAACACAACACACAACGCTCAAACGCTTTAAAACGCAACCCGCACATACATGACTATACGTGAATCGCTGAATTGTATGTTATTTGCTTGATGAATTGTATGCCACCCTTAACATCATAGCTTGCCAGAGGTTGACCTGCCACCTAGAGGCTCGGGGTTGTTAAGGCTCACACTCTTACATTTCGCCTTATTTTTTCTCTTTAGTACGTTGACAGTTGTTCGCGTGACTCGCACTCGCAGTTTGTTGGTTACTTGTATCAATGTTGTTAAGATAGTTCTCATCTCTTATGTATGTTCATGCGGTTTATGCGAAACGCTTATCTACTATAATTATGCAAACCTGTATGCTCACCTTTACATTATTGTGTTGACTTTTATTTTAACGTATGTGACAGGTTGATGAATTATCTGCGCTGAAAAGAGATAAGATTGCTAGAAACTCATCTAGAAATCTAGGTTGTCGGATTTGAATTGTTTAAGAGTTATGTAATCTGTTTTGACTATGGTGATATATTTGTTTAATTGTATGGGAAGTTAAACCTTTAAATATGGTCATTTAAATAGTTGTTATGGATTCTCATGAACAATCTGATTCGCCTAGTGCTACGCCTCGATGATTCCGCAATCGGGTGGGGTGTGACAGATTAGTATCAGAGCCATAACTATAGGGAATTAGGTAGAATTGCATGATTCGGCCTAGTCTATAGTCTAGGAAACCAAAACGGACCTCGACGTGCAAAATTTACCTCAATCCGTACGAACTGACCAGTTCGTGCGAACTGGCCACTTCGTACGAAGTGTGTCTACTCAGAACAGAGAAGGCGCACTTTGTACGAATTAGACAATTCGCACGAGGTGGGCACTTCATACGAAGTGAATAAATACTAGATCGAAAACGAACAAATTTACTCCTGTTCTGATTTTGTTCTAGCTCTGTTAACTAAACTACATATGCTTTTCCTAAAGCTACCACAATACACGCTCGAAGATACTCCTATAAAACAAACGAGTGATTGTGTCGAGATTAGGTCTGAAAACCAAGAACTCTCGATAAGATCACCCATCCCGCGTATTACTCTCTGCACGAGATTCTTTCTTTGAGTTAGGAGTGACATCCACATCTCGACGGAAATCTCCATCTCTATCTCGTGGTTGTTCTTACCACAGTTATGGTACGAAGTTGTTAAGTTAGGGGTGAAACCTGCTTCTTAATAACTAGTTCCACTCCTCGATTTTCAATCTCACCAAAGTCTCGATTGTTTCACTAGTTTGGAACGCGTAGTAACCGAAAGGGTGATGTCGTTAGGCGCGAGGCGGTGAGAGCATTTACCTTATTAGGACAAAGCGTGTGACCAAACTCAGAGGAACGAACAAATCACTTTGGATAGTCAACGTCTCAAAACCCAGGATACTCCGAATTGTTTTAAGCATACAATCACCGATTTCGCATCATCGCATTTTATGGTGTTTATATGTTTTAAGTTGTGAATTTTTAACTTTTACGCTTTATCAATTTCTCGATTTATTGGTTTTCGCTCCCTAAACGTACGCACAACTCGCATAGCTCTCGTAATCTAGAACTCTAATTATAATCACAATCCAACTAACCGCATGACTATTTCACGCGCATGTACCCATATGCAGGTTTACACGCTATACTACTCGCTTATATATACGCTATACAAAACACACATCTCATACGCGCTACGCTTGGTTTAATGAAGGTGAATACATGCAAAATATGTGCTTACGTACTTATGTGCTTACGTGCTTATGTGTTTATGTGCCTATGTTGATACGTGTCTACGTGATTCTGCGCCTTATGTGAATAATAATAATAAAATATATTGTGTAAACGCAAAACTTTTAAACAAAACCCATTATAATCGAATCTCATCTATCCTTTCCGTGTAGAATGGATTGCATGGGATCTCACACCCGCCGCACCGCCAAAGGAACAACGCCAACAAGCGAATCGCCCAAGGAAATGGCCAAGGTGATCCCTCAGATCGTCAGTGAGATTCACGCCGTCAGCAGCAACTCTTCGGTCGATTCAAAGAATGACACTCCGAAAGCCTCGTTCAGCTTCAAACAGTTTAAGGCATGTGGTCCAAGGACCTTCACAGGCGAAGAAGGTCCGAGCAAAATGTTTCTATGGTTTGATGCGATTGAGGTCACTTTCCGCCAAAGCGGATGTCAGGAGAACCTCCGCACCGTCAATGCGACTGGTGTTTTTCAGTTAAGGGCACTTGACTGGTGGACAGCCGAGCGCAACAGGCGCGGAAACGATGCAGCTTATGGGCTCGCATGGGAGGAGCTAAGGGAGCTAATGATTAAAGAATTCTACCGTCCCCACGAAGTTCGGAAGTTGGAAAATGAGTTCTGGGATATCAAGCTGGTGGGAGGTGATAACGCAGGTCTCACCGCCCGATTCAAACAGTCGAGTATCGTCTGTCCAAGCCAAGTGGATACTCCAGAGAAAACCATCAAGAAGTATGTTCGCGCTCTCCCCGACTGTGTCGCCGATTTTGTTCAAGAAACAAGACCGGCTACTATTGAGGAAACCTACCAACTCGTAGCCAAGATCAACGACAAACAAGTGTTGGCTGGAGCTTTCAAGGTTACAACCAAGAACCTCAGTCAGGCTACTGTTGAGCTAGGCAGCGACACCACACCATCTCAAGCCTCCAAGTCAAACCGTCAGAATCGCAAGCGAAGGAACACTGGCAAGAACAACACGGCAGTCACACAACCGAAACACCAGTCTCATCAGCTTACTGCTCCCAACGCACCTCCTACAAAACGTGCGTATACTGGTCCTCATCCTTTGTGCCCTAAGTGCACTTATCATCATGCAGTTCGAGGCAACTGCCGCTTTTGTGTGAACTGCAACATCTATGGCCACTACACCGTCAGCTGCCGTTCAGGCCCTCGCCAACAAGCTCCTCAGCCTCTCACAACACTGCCAGCTCCACCTCATACTCTTCAAGTCAAGTCAACCCAGCTCCACAAGCACTAGTGGCTAATGCCCATGCTTGCTACACTTGTGGTGATCCCAGCCACTTCAGCAATGTCTGCCCTCACCGTGTTGTGAAACAAGAACCGCAACACAGCCTCAGCCACTGCCACCACAACCACAACCGCAGCAACAACCACAGGCTGTGCGTGGAAGGGCTTTCAACATCATCTACCGCCAGGCTCAGAACGATAGAAATGTTGTCAATGGTACGTTTCTTGTTAATGGTATCTATGCTTCTTGCTTATTTGATACTTGAGCTGATAATTGTTTTGTATCGCTTGAATTCGAAAAACTTTTAAAATGTAAACGCGCTAACCTTCCAAAGACCTTTGACATCGAAATCGCCACCGGAATAACCGTTACCGTCAACTCATTCCTACGTTATTGTACTCTCGAACTCAACAATCGTAACTTCCCGATCGATCTCATACCTATGCAGTTAGGTAGTTTTGATGTCATAGTAGGCATGAATTTCCTTCGCGAAAATCATGCCGAGGTCGTTTGTTTGATAAAATGATTCGTTTCCCACTTCCTAACGGTGATCAGCTACATGTTTATGGCGACGTACCCTCAAAGAAGTTGATGCTTATGTCATGTATTCAAGCGAACAAGTACTTGCGCAAGGAGTACAATGCTTTCCTAGCCCATAATGTGAAACCGAAAAACGAGAAGAAAACCTTGAAAGACGTACCCGTTGTTTACGGATTTCCTAAAGTTTTTCCCGACGATTTACCTGATTTACCCCCTACTCGTGATGTTGAGTTTCGTATTGATCTAGTCCCCGGTGCTACACCTGTCGCTAAAGCTCCCTATCGCCTTGCATCATCCGAAATGCGCGAGCTATCTAGCCAACTCCAAGAGTTATTTGATAAAGGCTTCATACGCCCGAGCACGTCACCATGGGGCGCACCCGTGCTTTTTATGAAAAAGAAGGATGGATCGTTCTGAATGTGCATCTATTATAGGGAGCTTAACAAGCTTACGACTAAGAACCGCTACCCTCTTCCTCGAATCGACGATTTATTTGACCAACTTCGAGGAGCCACTTGTTTTTCAAAGATCGATTTACGTTCCAGATATCACCAGTTACGTGTACATGAGCATGACATTCTGAAAACCGCCTTTCGTACTCGTTATGGCCATTAAGAATTCGTGGCCATACCTTTTGGACACACAAACGCACCCGCGGTTTTCATGGACTTGATGAACCGTGTGTGCATAGCCTTTTTGGATCGTTTCATCATTGTTTTCATCGATGATATTCTTATCTACTTGAAGTCGAGAGCTGAGCACACGCGACATCTTCGTTTAGTTCTCGAACTTCTCCAAGGAAACCATCTTTACTCCAAATTCTCCAAGTGTGAATTTTGGCTTAAGCAAGTTCAATTCCTCGGTCACATCGTTAACGACCAAGGAATCTACATCGATCCCGCCAAGATTGAAGCTGTAAAGAGTTGGAATACTCCGAAGAATCCGTCCAAAATCCGTTCATTTCTTGGATTGGCGGGTTACAACTGTCGATTCATCGCCAACTTTTCAAAAATCGTTGTACCGCTTACCTCTTTGACTCATAAGGATAAACCTTTTGTTTGGGGTTCCAAATAGGAGAAACTTTTCAAAATCTCAAGCGTATGCTTTGCGACGCTCGCGTACTCGCACTTCCCGACGGGAACGACGATTTTGTTGTTTATTGCGATGCCTCTAACCTTGGTCCCGGTTGTGTTCTCATGCAACGAGACAAGGTTATCTGTATCCGTCTCGACAACTCAAAATCCATGAGAAGAACTACACCACCCACGATCTCGAGCTCGGTGTAGTTGTTTTTGCATTAAAGATGTGGCGACACTATCTTTATGATACAAAGTGTACGGTCTTCACCGGCCATAAGAGCTTACAACATATTTTTAATCAAAAGGAATTGAACATGCGCCAACGCAGATGGGTTGAACTTCTCAACGACTATGATTGTGAGATATGCTACCATCTCGGCAAAGCAAACGTCGTAGCCGATGCTCTCAGTCGACAAAGCTATGTGTACAGCTTTCGTGACATCCAAGCCTTGAACGAACTCGAAACCCTGATTCGCGAAACCCATCACACATGTTTCATTGAGAATACCTTGTATGAGGAAATGAAATGCGGTGTCGATGCCCAACTGGAGGATAAATCTAACGGTATCTATTAATTTCTCAATCGCATCTAGATCCCTAGCCGCAATAACCTCCAAGAATTATTGATGACCGAAGCCCACAAGTCTCGATATTCAATTCACCCCGGTGCTGACAAAATGTACCAGGACCTCCGTTCCAGGTATTGGTGGCCGGGCATGAAAAAGGATATCGCTCTGTATGTTTCGAAATGGTTAATGTTAGAAAGTTAAAGCCGAACATCAACGAACCTCTGGCTTACTCGAGCAACCCGACATCCCGATGTGGAAATGGGAGAGTATAGCCATGAATTTCATTACAAAACTTCCTCGCACCACTTCTGGTCACGATAGCATTTGGGTTATCGTCGATCGTCTCACGAAATCCGCTTACTTTATTCAAATATGTGAAGACTATAAAGTTGAACGATTAGCACAAATCTATACCGACGAAGTTATTTGTCGACACGGGACGTCTCGTGACATCATCTCTAGCCGCGATGGTCGATTTACGTCACGTCTCTGGGTGACATTCCAATCCGCTCTCGGTACTACTATTAACCTCAGTACTGCTTTTCACCCTCAGACCGACGGTCAGACTGAGAGTACGATCCACACCCTTGAAGAGATGCTTCGACCGTGTGTCATAGATTTTGGTGGTAATTGGGATTCGCATTTACCTTTAATAGAATTTCGTACAATAACAGTTATCATACTAGTATTCAAATGGCACCATGTGAGGCATTATACGGTAGAAAATGTCGATCGCCTATTGTATGGCACGAGACCGGAGAAGCACAAATCACTGGTCCCGAGTTGATACAAGAGACAACCGACAAGATCCTCTAAATTAGAGAAAATCTCCTGAAAGCTCGCAGTCCTCAAAAGAGTTACGCTGATAAACGCCGCAAGCCCCTACAGTTCAAAGTTGGAGATCACGTTCTCTTAAAGGTTTCACCTTGGAAAGGAGTGATCCGATTTGGAAAAAAAGGGAAACTAGCGCCACGATACATAGGTCCCTTTAAGATTTTGGAAAGAATTGGCAAAGTGGCCTGTCGATTCGAATTACCGACGGAACTCAGAAACGTACATCCGACTTTCCACATCTCAAACCTCAAAAAGTGTCTAGCTGAAGAAAATCTTCGTGTACCTCTCGAGGATTTACAAATAAATGAGACTCTACATTTTGTGGAAAAGCCAGTAGAAATCATGGTCGAGAGACCAAGAAACTTCGACGCAGTCGTATTTCTATTGTGAAAGTCCGATGGGAAGGAAAACATGGTGCCGAGTTCACTTGGGAACTCGAAGGTGATATTACAAAACCTAAATATCCACAACTCTTTGTTACTTCTACTACTTAAATTTCGGGACGAAATTATCTAAAGTAGGGGGTGACTGTAACAACCCAATTTTTCTGGTTGTTCTATTACTACCGTCATTTCTCTTGTAACCGCTTTTGTAATCCGGGATTCGATATAATAATGGATTTATGTTATATTAAATACATTTTCATCATACTTAAAACGCTTAATACTCGCAGCGCTAACGCTACACGAATCACAGTAGCTTATGCTTCTTTATATGTCGAGTGTGTTTGTTTGTTCCGTAACCACTCGCGCTTACGACCTCGCTTATCATAGTAATCACAATCGTAGTTATTTATGTTACTTTATGTTACCTATGTGTTATGTGTGCTTTATATTTTATGGATTGTACTCGCTCTTGCAACGCTCTCGCTCATGCAACTCGCTTTATTGCATTATTACGATAACACAACGTTTAACGCTTCGCTAAAACGACAAACCTAACTAACTAATACGAACGTGAAACACCAAACAAACTGCCAACGCGTGAATTGGAAACGATTCGCACGAAGCAGGCCAGTTCGTACAAATTGACCAATTCGTACGAATTGGGCCAATTCGTACGTACTGACCAATTGGTGCGAACTGACCAATTCGTACGAATTGGACCAATTCGTACGTACTGACCAATTGGTGCGAATTGAACAATTCGTACGAATTGGGCATAGTTCGTACGAATTAAACCCTTTTCCCCTCACCTCTTATAAATACTCAACACACTCATGCTCCCACTCTTGCTGCCACTTCGCACCGAAACTCTCTCTACTCGTTTTCCTTGATTTCCAAGTAAGAAAAAACTATTTTCCATGCAAACGCAACGATTTCCACAATGATTTTTCACGAGTTTATCTCCGATTTCGTCTAAACTTCTCTGTTTATGAAAACCTTCATCTTTTTCATAAAACCTTCTGATTTTACCTTGGATTCACACTTAAACAAGCGTATTTGAGTTAGCTTGGGCTTCTCAAGGTATAAACCTTATTGTTTCAAGCTCTCTAAGTGTTTTATCCGAATAAAATTGTTTTAAACTCGAGTTTTGCACTAAAACGGATCAAAACCGACATATGTTTCATTCACTAAACAATGGAATGAAGCGGTGTCTAAACCGTCATGAAAAGGACTCGAAATCACATCCGATTTAGACGGAAACTCAGTTCCGGAGGCACGAAGATGCAAACAGTCAGCTTGTGCGAACTGGACTGACTCGTACGAATTGGCTTAGTTCGTACGAACCAGCCCAAGTTCCTATAAGTGACTAAACTGCTCTTGAAGACCTCCTCAGCTTTTGGTTTGCTCAGTAACTTGAGGTTGGAAGGATGGATACTTGATTTCCTGAAGAAACGACGCGAGAACACTCGATTTTGGACACGAAACAGCCTAGTTCGCCCCAACTTAATTCGTTCGAATTGACCAATTCGTACGAATTGGTAACAGTTCGTGCGAACTGACCAGTTTCTCCCACACCGTCACTCTGTTTCGACCATTTCAGCACTGTGGAAGATTGGTGCACTTATGTTCCTGCTTACAGGCTGACTCGGCACTCTCCCCGCTCTCCTCTACTCTTACATCTCTGTTTACGCACTCACTGTGAGTATACTTGACCCCTTTTTTCTTTAACGCACTTTTGGGTGTTACATACGTACTCTATATCAAAACACAACACACAACGTTCAAACGCTTTAAAACACAACCCGCACATACATGACTATACGTGAATCGCTGAATTGTATGTTATTTGCTTGATGAATTGTATGCCACCCTTAACATGATAGCTTGCAAGAGGTTGACCCGCCACCTGGAGACTCGGGGTTGTTAAGGCTCACACTCTTACATTTCGGCTTATTTTATCTCTTTAGTACGTGGACACTTGTTCGCGTGACTTTCACTCGCGGTTTGTTGGTTACTTGTATCAATGTTGTTAACATAATTCACATCTCTTACGACGTTCATGCGGTTTATGCGAAACGTTTATCTACTATCATATGCAAACATATATGCTCACCTTTACATTATTGTATTGACTTTTATTTTAACGTATGTAACAGGTTGATGGGTTATCTGCGCTGAAAAGAGCTAGGATTGCTAGAAACTCATCTAGAAATCTAGGTTGTCGGATTTGAATTGCTTAAGAGTTATGTAATATGTTTTGACTATGGTGATATATTTGTTTAATTGTATGGGAAGTTAAACCTTTAAATATGGTCATTTAAATAGTTGTTATGGATTCTCATGAACAATCAGATTCGGCTAGTCCGACACCCCGATGATTCCACTATCGGTTAGGGTGTGACAATTGGCTATATCATGCTTTTAGTTACGAAATTCAGAGAAAAACTAGCTGGCAGTGGATCAATGGTGGGTGGTGAGGCTAGCCAGCTAGGCCTTACAATATGCGTCCATCATTGAAACGACTTAATAAAACTTGCAACTATCACATGACGTGAAGAATACATGCAGCAGCCCAATTTCTATAATTATATATTACAATGTTAAAAAATATTATATGGGTTTTCTTATTCTTGTACCCTTAAATCTTATTTTCATAACATTTTTTACTCTATATCTCTTTATATATGTTTATAAATGTATAGAAAGTATATCTCTTTATATATGTTTTTCAATGTAAAGAAAGAGATAGAAGAAAGAGATCTATGAATATTAACAACCCTATTTATATAAATAACTAGATTTTGCCCCGTCCGCGTTGCGGGGCACTAAGTCAATATTTCTCTCTGATACTTGTACTTCTGTCTTTCGGTTACTTGTTCATACTACTCATAACATGATCTCAAAAAATTACATTGAGTCAAACCAATTAAAATAAAACATTATCATACTTTTGTTTAGAAAACGATGGAAAAACTATAATTTTAAACTGGAGGCAAAATTATAATTTTTCAGTATAAATGAGTGTGTGTCAGGTGCCCATATGGCACGAATAAAAATCAAACCGAGTAAACCAATTAAAACAAAACACTACCACAGTTTTCTAAAAAAAAACTAAAATAATGACATAACTGTAATTTTACATTGGGGCAAAATCGTAATTTAACCAGGAAAACAAACAAAAACGATGGAGAAAATATAAATTTAGGTTGAGGGCAAAATCCTAATTTGGCTGGAAGAAAAAAATCAAAACTAATGGCAAAAATGCAAATTTAAACGTGGGAAAATCGTAATTTTAAACCGAGGGCAAAATTGAAAATTTTACCTTGAAGCAAAAGCGTAATTTTATTTTTAACTGGGGGCAAGTACGTATTTTTGAACAGATAGGAAAATCGCAATTTTAAAGCGAGGATAAAATCGTAAATTAATTGGGCCAATAGAGAGGTGCCAGACATCTGTCTGGCACTATTCTTTTTGCCACCCATATGAACCAGTAAAGGGCCAACACTATTCCCGCCGACCATATATTTTTGTTGATATTGGAAATGACTGCATAGTTATAGTTGAATTTCTATATATTTATTTTATTCCATTTCGATTATGTTAACTTTGAAGAATCAATTTCGTTCTCAGTGTCCAATCAAACATTAATCAAACTAGTTAGATGTTTGCCAGCGTTGTGGGACGATGGCCGAATAATGAGCGAGTGTTAGGCAGTTCCTTAACACGGAAAACAATTAAATCGAGTCAACAAATAAAAACATAACACTTTTATAGTTTTGCTAAAAAAACTAAAAAATGGCAATACTGTTATTTTAACTAATGGAAAGTTATATTTTTTCACTGGTGTAAAATCGTAATTTGCCAAAACCTAAAGTGATGGCAGTACTGGAAATTGAAACCAGGGGCAAAAGTGTAAATCTACGCAAGAGCGAATTCGTACTTTTGAATCTAGGGCAACACAGTAATATAAATTTAAACTAAAGGCACAACCGTAATTTTAGGTCGGAGGCAAAACCATATTTTTATTTTGAACCGAGGGCATAATCGTAATTTTGAGTTGGAGCCAAAAGCGTAATTTTATTTTGAACAGAGGCAAAAAGGTAATTCTAACTAAGGACGAAATCATAATTTTTTAAACGGGAAAATATATATTTTTGAAGAGAGGGAAAAATCATAATCTTAAGGTGGGGGCGAGAACATATTTTTTCAATTTGAAGAGGTGCGAAAACGTAACTTTGAGCTGAGGGCGAAATCGTAATTTTGAGTCGTGGGCAAAAGCGTAATTTATGGCTAGGGCCAAAAGCGTAATTTTATTTTGAGCAGGGGGCAAAAACGTTATTTAAAAATAGGGGCAAACCCGTAATTTTAAACCGTAAAGAAATAATTAACGGTTGGTCCAATAGGGGAGTGCCAAGCCAGCTGGCTGGTACTATTCCTTTGTTTAGATTATAGTTACTGTATTGGAAATTGAAACCAGGGGCAAAAGTGTAAATCTGCGCAAGGGCGAATGTCACACCCCGACCCGCAGCGGAATAAAACTCGGGGCATAATTGGGTTATCACCAAAGCTCATGATGTTTACTAAAATGTTTCATATTTATTAAACTCAAATTACAAATTAAATATCCAAAACAAAATTCATACAATTACAAGAAAATGAAACTACATAATTATTCCAAAACTTAAACTTGTTTAATCTTCTAGGCCTTCCTATGTGTTTCTTGTCTCAGCTGGATCACCTGTATCATGTGTAAAACGGGGGATATTTTGGGTCAACAAAAGTTGGCGAGTGAACCTTGATAAAACATTGTTACTAATTTCTTGTTTTATTTAATAAGGAAAATTTGTGCAATAATCACATGTGAGCAAACATATATAGATAAACAAACACAAACCACTTTGGATGAGTATATGATATGAATGATGATGTATGTGAGATCAAGACTCAATCAAACAGAGCCGATCTACCCGTCTCCCACGGGGAACTGATGGGCCTAATGAAATGCGTGCACTGAAAATGATAAATCCAATCTACATATAATCCACACAACAATTGATACACATTTGATCACGGATATGATGTATGCACAAGTGTTTATATATATAATAAAAGAATTATACGACACATGATACACCCCAAAACATGACTAAAACGGGGAATTGATAGAGATTCATTCACAATGGCTGCGTTCTTTGATGACGATGTATGCGCACGAATTTATGATTCAATCGACGAGGGAAGAACTAACCTAGATAATAACAAAATGATTCGATAAATAAATAAATTTTATTTGAGATTAATATTTTTACTTGGTGCTCTTAAATGAGATTTTTAGATTTATTTTTGTGAGTTTAAGGAAATTTTGTAACCTTAATAATCTTATTTTTAAGTATTTTTAAATAATTTTCCAATTAAATAAATTAATAAAAAGAAATAAAAAAAGATGACTTTTTGACCGTTGACCATTGACCGTTGACCCTTGACCGGGTCTTGACCGGGTCTTGACCGGTCAGACTGTGTTTTCTATGCGCTGAGTGAGGTTCGAACTCGGGACCTCTCGTATACGTGCACGCAGCTCTACCAACTGAGCTACGTGTCTAACCCGAAATATTCTCTGTTTTAATTATATATATATACTAATTAACCTTAAACTTATTTGGTTTTTATTAAAAATGATTTATATGACCGAACCGGTTGCAGAGACCCGGAGTCGAACTCGTGTCCTTTGGTTCGAGTGCGCACAGCCCAACCAGTTGGGCTGTGTGTCTAATCTGCTTAACTACTGAACTATATTCCTCTTATAAACATTCTGTGACTTGATCTGATTAAGTTCTAAAAATGTTGGTTTTATTTCTGAAAGTCGGTAACATGTGTGATTCGAACTCGGGACGTGCATATTGTATTTGCACACAGTCCACCGCTGGACAGTGTGTCTAACCCGTTTGAATATCCAGTTTTAATTATATTAATACATATACTCGACTTCATCTTCTTCGTTTACAAGAACACAGAAAAGCGAAATCCAACTGTTTGTTTAATTGACCAACAACACTTATAATTGATTGAACTGGAATAGAAGAAGAAAATTAAGGAATAAGATGTACCAACACAGAGTGTTTTCTTCAGATTTTTCGGCAGAATTCGTCGGTTCTGATTTTGCGATATCCGGCTGTATGAACTGTTTTAACAGTTTTGATTACTGGTTTGAACAATCAATGTATAAATTAAGAGATAGCAGGAAAAGTTTAGACAATTATACCGTCTGATGAACGAATGCGGTTTTCTGATCAGGGATTCCGGCGATGTTCCGGCGAGATTGGAAATCTCCGGCGATGAGCTTTTGAAATGAACAAAGCTTCGGAAACGAACGTGGTTCTGAGCGAAAGGATTTTCAGGAAGTTCAAGTGGGTATTTATAGTGGAATCAGGTTGAATTGGGTTTGATTTAAGGTCAAAGTTCGCGTTTAAGGATTTCCATCGGTTTTTTACTAAAATTGATTGCCGGCAACGGTTATAACCGACGTCGAGATCAATTTGTGCGTTTCAGTCAAAAGAGATATAGCCAAAACGCGGAGTGCCGGATTTTCCGGTGATTGCGAGTTCTGGCGCGTTGATTGCAGATTTGACTTTCGGTTTTATTATAAATCTTATTTGTTTCCGTGTTTATCACAAAAGCAGTGTGTGGCGGAGTGGTGTGGTGTGTGTTTGTGTTTGTGGGTGACCCGGGTTCGAAACCCAGCTGCCCTATTTTATTTTTTTATTAACTTATTTTTATTATTAATTATGGTTTAAAATTCTAAAAATATTTATTAGTTATGTATTGTTTGAAATTAATATGAACCATAAATACGCAACGAAACTTATAACTGAATATTTGATTGATAAACGAAGCGGGTTTTGAAAACCCGTTTTTCGACGAATGTTACAGTATCCCCTACTTTTAGGAATTTCGTCCCGAAATTTAAGTAGTAGTGGTATGTCACACCCCGACCCGCAGCGGATAAGGTGATCGGGGCATGATTGGGTTATCATCAAAGCTCATGACATTTATTATGCGTTTCATATTCTTTAATACAAATTAAATGGAAATTTACAATAAAGGTTACAACTGTTCTAACTAACAATCTAAACTTCTTTGTTCTCTTCTAAGGCATATCCTATGTTTTCCTTGCTTCAACCTGTTCACCTGTATCATGTGTAAAAGGGTTTTTGGATTAACATAATGTTGGCGAGTGAATCCTATGGAAAACATTTGAACAAATATATTTAAATTGATTATGAAATATGTGCACAACCAAACATGAGTAAAAATAAATGTAAACTTAATCAACAATCATAAGATATTAAGTGAAACACACATGAACAATAATGGAACATTTAGAGGCACGCGATGCTCAACTCGTCTCTTACGAGGAACTGAGGGGCCTAATGAATGAATTGCACAACCATGATAATATGAATGACACAACTACAAACAATACAAACTCAATGATATACACATAAACAATAATGAATTTGATTTGTGGCACGCGTTGTTCAACTCGTCTTCCACGAGGAACTGATGGGCTTAATGTATGAGTTTCATATGATATGACAAAAGGAAATAAGCAAATCACAACAATAAAAACAATCTAAGTTTAAGTCATGATGTGGTATGGCACGAGTTTAAATAAATAAATTGATTATTTTCATAACACATGACACACCCCAAAACGTGTAATTTAAAAGGGGGAGTTGTAAGATTCACTCACAGTGGGTGCGTTCGGTTGTTGATGTTGAAAGTACGCGAAGTGGTTTTAACCACGAGTGAGATTAACCTAGATAAATCGCATTATGGTTTGGTAAGTAAACGGATTTTATTAATTTATTTTAGTAGGATTGTTGGGTGTATTTTTGTGAGTTTGAGGCTATTTTCTAACCTTAAAAATGTTATTTTTAAGTATTTTTAATTGATTTTTAATTAAGATAATTAAATAAAAATAATAAAAAATTTGATTTTTTTCTGACCGTTGACCAGCCCGTTGACCGTTGACCTGACCGTTGACCGGTTCGAATGCGGAACACAAGTGCGCTGAGTGAGGCTCGAACCCGAGACCTCCCGTACGCGTGCACGCAGCTCTACCAACTGAGCTACGTGTCTAACCCGTTATAAATCTGATTTTAATTATATATATATATATTAATTAATTTAAACCGAAAATCATTTTATTTTAAAAACAGCTTTAAGCGAATCGGACATACACTCCACAGGTCTCGAACCCGGGACCTGTGGTTTAATCTAACACACAGTCCACCGCTGGACTGTGTGTTTAACATGTTATATAATTCGATTTTTATTATACTTAAATACAAATTATTTGTTTCCTTTTCTGCCTTATTTAAAAAGACTAGATAATTGTCCGAGTCGGTGCAGAAGACCGGACTCGAACTCGTGACCTGTGATATAAACAAACACACAGTCCACCGCTGGACTGTGTGTCTAACTTGGTTATTATTCCGGTTATCAATATACTTAACATATACCAGTGGCGACTCCGGTTCAGTTTAACAAAAAATGATTTTTATTAAGGCAGCGTGTGTGAGACGGGATTCGAACTCGAGACCTTTGCGTTTTATGTGCACACAGTCCACCGCTGGACTGTGTGTCTAACCCGATTAATAAGTTGATTTTAATTAAACTTATATGATAACGAATACATCGTCTTCTTCACTGAAATATAACCAGAGGTAAAGTCTGACTGTTTCGAGTTTTATTCAGGTTCCTTAGCGTCTTACAGTTCATTAAGGTGAGATATGAGTGAAAAGAAAAAGAATTTAGGCGAAGAGATATACCGACTGGACTCTCTGTTTTCCGGCAGAAACTCCGGCGACAGAAATCACCTCCGGCGACGTGTTCCTTGTAGTAGCGAGTCTCCAGGAAGCTTATAAAGGGTGTGGGTATCTCCGGTATAAGCTCAGAGGCTCAGTGAGGTTCAGAAATGAGGAAACCGGTTTTCCGGCGACGAACAGAAAATTTCCGGCGAGAGAGTTTTCGCCGAGAAAGGGTGTGGTTTTGAGCGAAAGTGTCTGCAGTGGGTTGTGGGTGAATTTATAGTGCAAATCGTCAAAGCACTTGGTCTGATTTCCGACTGTATTCATCGATTTAAATTTTCCGGCGGTTATGGTTTGGTCGCGGACTTCAAACATCGGTTATAACCGATGTCTTAATACTAGTTTACGTTATAACTGAAAGTGGTGTTAAAAGTTCGCGAGATTACCGGGATTCCGACGACTGAACTATTGGGCGCCGGTTTTGAATTCGTAACGTCATTATATCAATTAAATGATTTCAATATATAACAAACAAAATCCGTGGCGCAGTGGTTTGTGTGTGTGTGTTAAGACATGTTTCCGGAATCGGTACTGACCCGGGTTCGAAACCCGGCAGAGGTATAATATTTTTATTTTGCGATTTTTGACAGTTTTTCAAAAACTAATTATATATTCTTGTATAATAATTGATTACGTATCGTTTAAAAAATATTTTGGGCATTTTAATTCGCAACGAAATTTTTGACTGACTGTTCGGTTAATAAACGGAGCGGGTTTGGTAAATCCGTTTTTGACGGATGTTACATGGTAACTGGAAAAATATGCGGATATTTTTCGCGCATTGAGTTTTCACGTTCCCAAGTAAACTCGGGTCCTCGTTTTTACTCCCAACGTACCCTGACAATTGGAATACGAATTCGTCTTAAACGCTTCTCTCCGAAGTCCATGATTTCTACCGGTCTTTCAACGAAGTGCATCGATTCATCGACTTGAATGTCTTCTAGAGGAATGTGGAGATTTTCATCGGCGAGGCACTTTTTCAAGTTTGATACGTGAAATGTGGGATGAATTCTGTTGAGTTCTTCTGGTAGGTCAAGCTTGTATGCTACAGGACCTACTCTTTCGAGTATCTTGAAAGGTCCTACGTAGCGTGGTGCTAGCTTTCCCTTTTGGCCAAAACGAATCACTCCCTTCCACGGTGATACTTTTAATAGTACTTGATCACCAATGTCAAACTCCAAGGGCTTTCGTCGTTTGTTTGCATAACTCTTTTGACGACTTTGAGCCGCTAGAAGATTGTTTCGAATTTGAATGACCTTTTCGGTTGTTTCTTGAATTAATTCGGGACCGGTGATTTGTGATTCCCCAATTTCGTGCCAACATACTGGAGATCGGCACTTACGACCATATAAAGCTTCGAAAGGAGCCATGCCGATACTTGAATGATAGCTATTGTTGTACGAAAATTCTACTAATGGTAGATGAGCGTCCCAGTTCCCTTTAAAGTCTATGACACATGCTCGAAGCATGTCTTCAAGAGTTTGGATGGTGCGTTCAGATTGACCATCAGTTTGAGGATGAAAAGCAGTACTGAGGTCTAATCGTGTACCCAAGGCGGTTTGTACGACTTGCCATGTTCGTGAAGTGAAACGACCATCACGGTCTGAAATGATGCTTAAAGGTACACCATGACGGCTTACGATCTCGCTGATGTAGATACGAGCTAACTTCTCGTTCTTGAAGTCCTCGCGAATTGGAATGAAATGAGATGACTTTGTAAGACGATCGATTATTACCCATATGGTGTCATACCCACTGGAGGTGCGAGGTAACCCAGTAATGAAATCCATGGTTATGTTTTCCCACTTCCATACAGGTATTTCGGGATGGACTAGAAGTCCTGAAGGTCTTTGATGTTCAGCTTTTACTTTGGAACAGGTAAGGCACTTGGAAACAAAAACAACGATATCCTTTTTCATGCCAGGCCACCAGTAGGTGTATCGTAGGTCTTGATACATCTTGTCGGCTCCTGGGTGTACAGAGTATCGTGTTTTGTGCGCCTCATTCATGAGGAAATCACGAAGTTTATCGCGATCAGGAATCCATATGCGATTTAAATAGTATAGAATACTGTCGGATTTGGTTTCGATTTTTAGTTCAGCTCCACACGACAGCACATCGCGTACGTCATTTTCTGTTACAGAAACATGTTGAGCTGCTCGGATTCGATCTTTGATGTCGGTTATGATTTGCGAACATAGAAGACGAATGGAGTTCGCATAACCTTTTCGACTGAGCGCATCAGCCACCACGTTTGCCTTGCCAATATGATACCTAATTTCACACTCGTAGTCATTGAGAAGTTCGACCCATCTTCGTTGTCTCATATTCAACTCCTTTTGGCTGAAGATATGTTGGAGACTTTTGTGGTCAGTGTATATTTCACACTTGGTACCGTAGAGGTAATGTCTCCATATCTTGAGAGCGAACACAACGGCTCCAAGTTCCAGGTCGTGGGTGGTGTTATTCTTCTCATGAACTTTGAGTTACCTAGAAGCATAGGCTATCACTCTTCCTCTTTGCATTAATACACAGCCTAGCCCGTGCCCTGATGCGTCGCAATATACTACAAAGTCATCGCAACCTTCAGGGAGTGTGAGGATAGGTGCGTCACAAAGTTTTTGCTTTAGAGTTTGGAAGGCCTTTTCTTGCTTAGGTCCCCATATGAAGGGTTTTCCTTTATGAGTCAAGGCCGTGAGTGGGACAGCAATACGAGAAAAATTGGCAATGAAGCGTCGATAGTAACCAGCCAAACCAAGAAATGACCTTACTTCGGTAGGGGTACGTGGCGCTTGCCATTCTTGCACTGCCTTGATTTTTTAAGGATCAACATGAATTCCCTTGTCATTGACGACATGTCCAAGGAATTGTACTTCTCCTAACCAGAATTCGCATTTTGAGAACTTAGCGTAGAGCTTTTCAGTCCTTAAAAGTGTAAGGATGAGGAAGGTGTCGCTCATGATCGGATTTAGACTTGGATTAGATAAGGATGTCGTCGATGAAGACGAAACGGTCGAGGTAGGGTTTGCATACCCTATTCATTAGATCCATGAAGACAGCGGGGGCGTTGGTTAAACCGAATGGCATGACCATGAATTCGTAGTGACCATAACGAGTCCGGAAGGCGGTCTTTGGGATATCTTCTTCATGTACTCTGAGCTGATGATAACCAGAACGAAGGTCGATTTTTGAAAAGCAGGTGGCGCATTGAAGTTGGTCTAGGAGGTCATCAATGCGAGGTAGTGGATAGCGATTCTTAACCGTTAACTTGTTGAGTTCTCTATAATCGATGCACATGCGAAACGTTCCATCTTTCTTCTTCACAAAGAGAACAGGTGCACCCCAAGGCGATGAGTTAGGACGTATGAATCCTTTGTCAGTCAGCTCTTGCAGTTGACTGGCCAGCTCTTGCATTTCGGATGGGGCTAACCTATAAGGAGATTTTGCGATTGGTGTAGCGCCAGGTACAAGATCGATGCGGAATTCGACTTCTCTCACAGGAGGAAGTCCTGAAATATCGTCGGGAAAGACTTATGGAAATTCTTTCACAACTGGGATATCTTCGAGTTTCTTCTCCTTGTTTCCCTTTTCGACGACGTGAGTTAGGAATGCGACATAGTTCTTGCAGAGATATCTTCGGGCTTGAAGGCAGGACATTAATTTGAGTCCTTTCGAAAGGATTTCCCCATAAATACATAGGGTCTGACCGTCTGCAAGAGGGATGCGAATGAACTTTTCGCGGCACACTACTTCACCGTGATGCTGGCTGAGCCAGTCCATACCGATTATAACATCGAAAGTTCCCAACTTCATAGGAATGAGGTTAACTTGAAAATCGTGATCGTTTAGAGTGAGGGTACAATCGCGTATAATAGAATTTAATGAAACGGGTTTTCCGTCAGCAACTTCCACCGTTAGAGATTCCATGAGATTAACACGAGTTTGGTTGAGGATAGGTTCAAACTCTAAGGACACAAAGCTCTTATTCGCACCAGTATCGAATAATATGGATGCATAACTACCATTGATGAGAAACGTACCGTTGACCACGTTGTTGTCAGCCCTAGCTTGGTTGGCATTGATGTTGAAAGCTCTTCCTCTGGCAGGTGGAGGAGCTTGGTTAGCTTGGTTTACCGGTTTCTTGAGCTTGGGCATGGATGATGTTCACCAAGCGTGGACAAGTGTTCCTGAAGTGGTTTGGGTCCCCACAGTTGTAACAAGCTCGCATGGGTTGCATCATGGGGTAGTTGGGTTGGTAGTAAGTTTGGGCTGCGTGTGGTACAGGTGGTAGAAGTAAGGGTTGTTGGGCTTGACCCACTATCTGATGGTGGGTTTGGGTTGGGGGTTGATTGCGGTTCATTCGTTGAAGAGTACGGCAGGTCTGTCACACCCCAACCCGCATCGGAAAAGGTGATCGGGGCATGATTGGGTTATCATCAAAGCTCATGACATTTATTTTAACGTTTCATATTCATTAATACACTTTAATGGAAAATTACAATCAATATTACATCATGTCCTAAATATCAATCTAGGCTTCATTGTTTTCTTCTAAGGCATTTCCTATGTTTTCCTTGCTTCATCCTGTTCACCTGTATCATGTGTAAAAAGGGTTTTTGGATCAACAAAAAGTTGGCGAGTGAATCCTATGGAAAACATTTGAACAAGTTTATTTACTTGATTATAAAATAAAGTGCACAACCACACATGAGTAAAAATAAATGTAAACTTATTCACCAATCAATTTAATATTAAACAATACACACATGAACAATAATGGATCGTTTAGAGGCACGCGTTGCTCAACTCGTCTCTCACGAGGAACTGATGGGCCTAATGAATGAATTGCATAAACTTGACAATATGAAATACATAACTACAAACAATATAAACTCAATAATACACACACGAACAATAATGGATTTGTTTTGAGGCACGTGTTGCTCAACTCGTCTCACACGAGGAACTGATGGGCCTAATGAATGAATTGCATATAAATAGACAAAATGAAATACATAACTACAAACCATATAAACTCAATAATACACACACGAACAATAATGGATTTGTTTTGAGGCACGTGTTGCTCAACTCGTCTCACACGAGGAACTGATGGGCCTAATGAATGAATTGCATATAAATAGACAAAATGAAATACATAACTACAAGCAATGTATACAATCTAAGTTTAGATCACAATATGGTATGGCACAAGTTTAAATAAACGAGTTAATTTTATGACACATGACACACCCCAAAACGTGTAATTAAAAAGGGGAGTTGTAAGATTCACTCACAGTGGGTGCGTTCGGTTGATGATGTTGAATGCGCACGAAGTGGTTTTAACCACGAGTGAAATTAACCTAGATAATGGCATATGGTTCGGTAAGTAAACGGATTTTATTAATCCATTTTAGTAGGATTGTTGGGTGTATTTTTGTGAGTTTAAGGCTATTTTCTAACCTTAAAAATGCTATTTTTAAGTATTTTTAATTGATTTTTAATTAAAATAAATAAATAAAAAAATAAAAAAAAATGTTGACTTTTTGACCGTTGACCATTGACCATTGACCATTGACTTTGACCGGTTCGTATGAGTGTATGTGTGCGCTGGGTGAGGCTCGAACCCGAGACCTCCCGTACGCGTGCATGCAGCTCTACCAACTGAGCTACGTGTCTAACCCGAAATATTTCTGTTTTTAATTATATTTATATACTAATTAGATTAAATTAAAAATCATTTATTTTAAAAACAATTTTAAAGCATCGAACCGGGGCGCTCCACAGGTCTCGAACCCGGGACCTGTGGGTTGAGTTAACACACAGTCCACCGCTGGACTATGTGTCTAACTTGTTAAATAAACCGATTTTTATTATACTTATAAACAAACTAAATATTTTCATTTCTGTCTTAAATAAAAAGTTTAATAATTGTCCGGACCGGTGCGGTAGCCCGAACTCGAACTCGTGTCCTGTGATTAAACATTCACACAATCCACCACTGGACTGTGTGTCTATCTTGGTTATTATTCCGGTTATTATTAAACTTAACATGTAACAGCGGTGACTCCGGTTCGGTTAAAAAAAAAAAGACATTTTTATTAAGGCAAGCATGCGTGGGACAAGTTTCGAACTCGAGACGTAAGTGTGTTTAATGTGCACACAGTCCACCGCTGGACTGTGTGTCTAACCCGAGTTATATCGTGATTTTAATTATACATATAGATAACGGAAAACTTCGTCTTCTTCGTTAGACTAAACCAGAATCGGAAGTCCGACTGGTTCGAAGTTTTAATCAAAATCGTTAGTGTGTTTCAGTTAATTACAGGTGAGATATATAAAAGAATGAAAGATTAAGTGTTAGATATACCGAAACTGGACTCCTCTGTTTCTCCGGCGAAACTCCGGTGACAGCAGAACTTCCGGCGACGTGTGTCCTGCGGCAGAGAGTCTTCAGCAAGCTTGAGATGGATGTGAGTGGCTTCGGTATAAGTTCTGGGTGTTCAGTAAGGCTCAGAAGTGAAGGGCTCGGTTTTCCGGCGAGGTGCAGAACTTTTCCGGCGAGTGAGTTTTCGTCGAGAAAGGGTGCGGTTTTGAGCAAAAAGGCTACCAGTGGATTGTGGGTGAATTTATAGGGAGGAATCGAGATGTGTAGAGTCGGAGTTCAGGCTTGATTCAAAGTCATTACGTTTTCCGGCGGTTATAGCTTGTGTCGCGGGTTCAGGCGTCGGTTATAACCGATGCAGTGATTAGAGTTTACGTTATAACTGAAGTAACCGTTAATTCTTGGCGAGTTAGTCGGGATTTCCGACGACTGCAATTGGGCGCGCCGATTTTGAATTCGAGAATTATAATATGTATTAATTGTTTCCATTAATTAACAAGAAACACTAGTGGCGCAGTGGTTGGATGGTTATGTGTTAATGCTGTATTTGAATCGCTGGCTGACCCGGGTTCGAAACCCGGCAGCAGCTTTTCATTTTTATTTCCTTATTTTTAACAGTTTTTCAAAAACAAATTATATATTCCAATATCCTTATTAATTATGTATCGTTTAAAATTAATTTGGGCATTAAATATGCAACGAAATTTTTAACTGATTGTTCGGTTAATAAACGGAGCGGGTTTGGTAAAATCCGTTTTTTTTTACGGATGTTACCGTATCCCCTGCTTTTTAGAAATTTCGTCCCGAAATTTAAGTAGTGATATATTTGACTAAAAGAATGATGGTGTTTAGTTTGACAGTTACATACTTAGAAGAAGAGTAAGAGTTTAAATTTTTGTTTGAGGCGGTAACGTCCCTTGTAAGGGTTAAGTACCCTGTTACAGGAATCGCTTTTTGTTGCCTACGGTAAAATATTGATAAGCAGAGTTGATTCACTAAATATGATATCATGCGTAAGAGTTTTGATATGTTTGGAAGGATATGGTTATATCCTAAAGCAAAACTTCTAATACTACAACCTACATGGAACTTCTCATAACCGTCTAACAATACCTCTGATCCTTTGACAAGAATACTTATATATAGGAAGTACCAGCGGCGTATCCACCATATTCTTGTCAAATTTTCATTGGTTTTATCAGTAAGTTATGATTGGTCCTATGATGTATCTCTAGAACATAAATAACACAACAACCAATATTTGAATCCACATTCTGATAGCATATATGTTTGAATGGTGACAGTTCCTCTCTCGTTTGTTATGATGGAGAGGTTAGTTTATGTAGAAATAGAACACAATCCAATTTCTTTAACTGACGAGATGATATGAATGTAACACAAATTTCAACCAAGACAATACTAAATCCTACATGGAACTTCTCATAACCGCCTGATAATGCCTCTGATCCTTTGGCAAGAATACTTATATATAGGAAGTACCAGCGGCGTATCCACCATATTCTTATCAAATTTTCGTTGGGTTTATCCACAAGTTATGATTAGTTACCAAGAAACTACTAAATCCTACATAGAACTTCTCATAACCGCCTGACAATGCCTCTGATCCTTTGACAAGAATACTTATATATAGGAAGTACCAGCGGCGTATCCACCATATTCTCGTCAAATTTTCATTGGTTTTATCAGTGAATTATGATTAGTCCTATGTGACTCTACAACCAATACAACAAACACAAGATACTGAAAATGAAAAATGTCTGTGCGATCAAGGCTCAATCAAACGGAGCCGATCGTATTGCATGTACTGAAAATGAAAAATGTCTGTGCGATCAAGGCTCAATCAAACGGAGCCGATCGTATTGCGTGTACTGAAAATAATAAATTTAATCTAAACAATAATCACACAACAGTTTATACATGGAACCTCTCATAACCGCCTGATAATGCCTCCGATCCTTTGACAAGAATACTTATATATAGGAAGTACCAGCGGCGTATCCACCATATTCTCGTCAAATTTTCATCGACTTTATCCACAAGTTATGATTAGTTCTATGTGACTCTACAACAAACACAACAACCACAAGATACTGATAATGAAAAATGTCTGTGCGATCAAGGCTCAATCAAACGGAGCCGATCGTATTGCATGTACTGAAAATGAAAAATGTCTGTGCGATCAAGGCTCAATCAAACGGAGCTGATCGTATTGCATGTACTGAAAATAATAAATTTAATCTAAACAATAATCACACAACAGTTTATACATGGAACCTCTCATAACCGCCTGATAATGCCTCCGATCCTTTGACAAGAATACTTATATATAGGAAGTACCAGCGGCGTATCCACCATATTCTTGTCAAATTTTCATCGACTTTATCCACAAGTTATGATTAGTTCTATGTGACTCTACAACAAACACAACAACCACAAGATACTGATAATGAAAAATGTCTGTGCGATCAAGGCTCAATCAAACGGAGCCGATCGTATTGCATGTACTGAAAATGAAAAATGTCTGTGCGATCAAGGCTCAATCAAACGGAGCCGATCGTATGTGGGCACGACGGGTTCACGCTCATAATGAAATGGGAACATGCTCAACGCTCATAATGGGGGAGCGGCGGCCTATGAAATTGCATGTACTGAAAATAATAAATAATAATTACTCAAACAGTTTACACATGGAACCTCTCATAACCGCCAGACAATGCCTCCGATCCTTTGGCAAGAATACTTATATATAGGAAGTACCAGCGGCGTATCCACCATATTCTTGTCAAAGTTTCATTGGCTTTATCCTTAAGTTATGATTGGTTCTATGTGATTCTAAAACATAAAGAAAAACATAAAAATTAATCGATTGGAGTTGAATCTTGATTTCCGGTGAAGAGGACTAGTTGGGTGGTTTCGTTTGGGCCGTCATTATCTTCGTCAGGGTTGGCGTTGATGTTGAAAACTCTTCCTCTTGCTGGTGGCCTAGCGATTGGGTTTTCTTGGTTTACTTGGTTAACTGGGTTTGATTGAGCTTGAGCGTTTATGATGTTAACCAATCGAGGGCACGTGTTTCTAAAGTGGGTAGGGTCGCCACAATTGAAACAAGCTCGAACATATGGGAACATGGGGTATTGGGGTTGTTGATAGGTTTGGATCATGTTTTGAGTAGGGGGAGAGATTTGGTTTTGAAAGGTGCGGCAAACCTTGCTCAAATGACCATAGCGTCCACAATTTGCACATAGTCGACAAGGTAAGGTAAGGGGATGGTGATAGAAACAGGTGTTACATCGAGGGTGAGGTCCAAGATATGGTTTCTTATTTGGGTAAGTTGAGTTGGGTGCCACTTGAGTGATTGGGATAGCTTGGATTGGTATGGCTTGTAAAACTGGTTGATTACGTTGGGTAGTAGCGAAAAGTTGCCCGTCTCTTTTTCTCTTAAAAGTGGGTTGAGAAGGGGATTCGGTTTGGGTGGAGTTTGAAGTTTCAGTCGATGCTTTATCCTTCTTCTTCTCCTCCTTGAAGTCTTTGTTCCGGATTCGGTTCTCGGTGAGCTCTGTTGCTAGCTCCATTGCTGCTTCCAAAGTTGCAGGCGTGGTACTTATTACAGAGTCTTGAATCTTTGACGGAAGACCTCGAATGTAGTGCTCGATCAACCGGTAGAGGGGAGTGAACAAGTTGGGAACCATCTGATGTAACTCGAGGAATCTTTTGTTGTATGTGGTGTGGTCTCCTTCCTTTTGCTTCAACGAATAAAATTCATCTTCTAATTTCTTGATTTCGCTCCTTGGGCAAAATCGTCTGGTCATGATTTCCTTCAATTCATCCCAAGTTAAAGTCATAGCATCTTCAACACCTCGTTTGGCCTTCTCTGTATTCCACCAAGTAAGTGCTATTCCATATAAACGACCGGTAGCATATCGCACTTTGCGATCATCGGGGCAATCGCAATTTAGAAAAGTGTTCTCCATTTCTTCAAACCAATGGAGGAGAGCGGTGACACCTTCAGTCCCTTCGTATTTTGGAGGTCGCATGATTTGAAATGCTTGTAGGTGCATTTAGTGGTATTTGGAGGAGAGTTGATAACGTTTTGATTTTCTTGATTGACAGGATTAGCGGTAAGTGCTTGTTGGACTTGGATTACAATGTTGGGTATTACGGCATCCATTTGTTGAGCGATTAGGGCAGCCATGTGTTCGCGGGCTTTTCCTGCTTTCATCTTCCTACGGGCGTGGTTAGAAGACATCTACAAGGAATACATGTCAAGAGTATGAGTTGGATGCTTTTGGGATCATGGGTCGCACTTAGGAATGAACATTCATAAAATAATTATAGAAAAATAAATCTACTACATCCATAGGATGTCTTGGGCTTTGCTCGTCATTAGGCCCTACATGCCGCCATACTTCACCTTCGTAATCATGTGGGCCCCCATGAATACTGGGTTTTTCATATGGTTCGCATGTGTTAGCCTGGTTACGTACACTAAAACCCAGAGAAAATCGAGAAACATGTATATAACGTGTGATATTCGGAATGTGTCCAGGTGTAGACACGGTGACACCTCAAAGTGGGGTTAGTTCGAACGACGTTTGGTGTGACATGCTTTGGCCTAATAGGTCCTTCGTACTCTCATCGTTAGTCCCCAGGTAGGCAAACTGGTCCGTTATATTGGATTTATACGAATGCCAACCTAGACAGGACGTTCCGACTACCGGTACTTGTACCCTTCCAGTTACTACATGCCCGTCGCAGAACTTACTTTGATGAGATTGAAAAATTGCAACAAAATCTTTGAATAACAAAAGTATGAAGATGAATTGAATATATGAACATTGATATATGTATGATAAATGTGTATATAAGTATGTATGTTTGACTGTAAGTATAAACAGATATGAAACAAATAAATATCATAAGTTTGTATGTAACCACCTAATCAATTAAAATTTTAGGCAAACTATAGTATAGGCTCTAAGGGTCTAATAACCTATCCTATATCCCTATAGTCATGGCTCTGATACCAATCTGTCACACCCCGACCCGCAGCGGAAAAGGTGATCGGGGCATGATTGTAACATTTGTAAAAATCGGGTCTCCAAAACCCGCTCCGTTTTGTAATCAAGTACCAAGTTATAAAAGTTGCATTAATTATTTATGATTATTTTGAGTTAAAATGATACATAATTAATAAATAAACTAAACTATAAAAATTATATTTGATAAAAAGTTAAAATAAAATAAATAAAAAATATATGAAGCTGCCGGGACTCGAACCCGGGTCAGCCAAGGCAATGCAACGACTTAACACTCATTCCCTAAACCACTCCGCCACAATGTGTTTTCTGTTAACTCTAGGAAGACAAATGAAACTTATACACAAACTCAGTTTAACCGATGATGCCATCTGAGAAACGGTAATCGGCAAACCAATCGTCAAATCGATTGTTTACCTAACAAATTCAGTTATAACCGATGCGCGACGGTTTCTAATCAAGTTAGAATTGATTGAACTTTAAGTCTAATCATTTTCGGTTTTTGAAACCGAAAACTCATCAAAGTTCTGATTTAACTCAAGCTTCAGACCATTCTCTCGATTCAGAACTATCATAACAATACTCCATTCCAATTTCGTCGCATTTTCGGACCCTCAGATCATCTAAATCAGCTCGCCGGAAAAACTCTGCAAGTCACCGGAAAACCGGGACTCACATCACACGGTATTTCCTCCGACTCTTTCTGTTTAAATCATGTGATTAATCAGTCTCTAACACAACTCCTCCATCAGAATCGATCCTAGTCAACGTTTATCAGAAATCTTATCTTCGCCGGAAAACTTCTGGAATTGCTGGAAACTCGTTAACTACCGGTATGCACATTCCAACATACTGATAATCGATACTCACTAGTTTAATTTCATATCTAATCCCTTAAACCTGTTGATAGATCCTCTCAGCCGAAGGTTCAAAAACAGAGCCGACAAGTTTCGCCGGACTCTCTGAAGAAGACAACCTGTTCGGTATCTTCTTTCCCCAAACAGTTCGGTTTAATGCGTTCAAGCTAGACATCATGTTTATTAACTAATTTAATCACGAATCGGATTGTTGATTGATGTCTGCGTTTCGTAATGAAGAAGATGAGTTCGGTAATGCCATAAGAGTAATTAAAATCAGGATTATAAACGGGTTAGACACACAGTCCAGCGGTGGACTGTGTGCAAATTTCACACACACGTCCCGAGTTCGATCCTTGCTACACGCACGCCTTGTGTAATAACATGCCTTTTTGATCAAGAACTAAACCGGGTTAAAACAGATAGTTGTTAAGTATAATAAAAACCAAGATAATAACCGGGTTAGACACACAGTCCAGCGGTGGACTGTGTGCAACATAAACTGCACGTCGCGCGTTCGAAACTTGTCACGAGCACCGGTCCAATTGAATTAAAACGTTTTTGCAAATAAAGGAATTTTCGGTTAATTCAAATGAGTGTATAAATATAATTAAAAACGAGTTTATAACGGGTTAGACACGTAGCTCAGTTGGTAGAGCTGCGTGCACGCGAACGGAAGGTCCCCGGTTCGAATCCCACCCGGCGCAGGTATATTCGCTGACCGAACCGGTCAACGGTCAACGGTCAACGGTCAACGCTTAAAAAAAATAATATTTTTTTATATTTTATTTATTTAATTTAATTTAAAAATCAATTAAAAATACTTAAAATAACATTTTTAAAGATAGAAAATAGCCATAAACTCGCAAAAATATATCTAAAAATTTCATTAAAATCCTTAATAACATCCATCCATTTAATATATTTTTCCATTATTATTTAGGTTAGTATTCCTCGTCGACTCGCTCATCTAAATCGTGCGCATCTCACCATCTCCAATTCAACGCACCCAATGTGAGTGAATCTTACAAATTCCCCGTTTTAATCACGTTTTGGGTGTATCGTGTGTCTTTGTTTATTTACATATTATAACTAAACCATTGTGCATACATCATATCATGAACATGTGTATTCATTTTGTTGCTGTTAAGTAGTTATTACTGGATGCAATTTATTATTTCAGTACATGCAATTACCGAGGCCGCCGCTCCCCATTATGAGTGTTGAGCCTGTTCCACATTTTATTATGCGGTTGAACCTGGCGTGCCCACATACGATCGGCTCCGTTTGATTGAGCCTTGATCGCACAGTACATTTTACATTTTCAGTACATGCAATACGATCGGCTCCGTTTGATTGAGCCTTGATCGCACAGTTCATTTTACATTTTCAGTACATGCAATACGATCGGCTCTGTTTGATTGAGCCTTGATCGCACAGTTCATTTATGTTAGCTATCGTATGATATTGGTATGTTCATGTATGCTATCAAGTGTTATTGTAGGTTATAATTGTAACTGCTATTTGCCAATGTTTGATTACTTACATTTGTTCATGTATGATTATGTATAATATTTCATTGATAAACTAACCATAAAATCTTTATCAAATGTTTATCTAATAAGGTTCACTCGCCAACATACGTTGACCCAAAAACTCCCATTTAACACATGATACAGGTGAACCAGCAGCAACTAGGAACACATAGGACCTGGATTAGAAGAATAAAACGATTTAGTATCGGGATTGTTATGTTTGGTTATTTCCTTTGTATTGAATAAACATGTTTGGATGTTTGAAAATGTAACTTTGACTTTATTAATTATGAAACATAATAGTAAATGTCATGTGCTTTGGTGATAACCCAATTATGCCCCGACTCTTATTTCCGCTGCGGGTCGGGGTGTGACAATGATTGGGTTATCATCAAAGCTCATGACATTTATTTTAACGTTTCATATTCATTAATACACTTTAATGGAAAATTACAATCAATATTACATCATGTCCTAAATATCAATCTAGGCTTCATTGTTTTCTTCTAAGGCATTTCCTATGTTTTCCTTGCTTCATCCTGTTCACCTGTATCATGTGTAAAAAGGGTTTTTGGATCAACAAAATGTTGGCGAGTGAATCCTATGGAAAACATTTGAACAAGTTTATTTACTTGATTATAAAATAAAGTGCACAACCACACATGAGTAAAAATAGATGTAAACTTATTCACCAATCAATTTAATATTAAAATACACACATGAACAATAATGGATCGTTTAGAGGCACGCGTTGCTCAACTCGTCTCTCACGAGGAACTGATGGGCCTAATGAATGAATTGCATAAACTTGACAATATGAAATACATAACTACAAACAATATAAACTCAATAATACACACACGAACAATAATGGATTTGTTTTGAGGCACGTGTTGCTCAACTCGTCTCACACGAGGAACTGATGGGCCTAATAATATTGATATAATTAGCATACAAAATGAAATACAGAACTACAAGCCATATAAACTCAATAATATACACACGAACAATAATGGATTTGTTTTGAGGCACGTGTTGCTCAACTCGTCTCACACGAGGAACTGATGGGCCTAATGAATGAATTGCATATAAATAGACAAAATGAAATACATAACTACAAGCAATGTATACAATCTAAGTTTAGATCACAATATGGTATGGCACAAGTTTAAATAAACGAGTTAATTTTATGACACATGACACACCCCAAAACGTGTAATTAAAAATGGGAGTTGTAAGATTCACTCACAGTGGGTGCGTTCGGTTGATTATGTTGAATGCGCACGAAGTGGTTTTAACCACGAGTGAAATTAACCTAGATAATGGCATAATGGTTCGGTAAGTAAACGGATTTTATTAATCCATTTTAGTAGGATTGTTGGGTGTATTTTTGTAAATTTAAGGCTATTTTCTAACCTTAAAAATGCTATTTTAAGTATTTTTAATTGATTTTTAATTAAAATAAATAAATAAAAAAAATTAAAAAATGTTGACTTTTTGACCGTTGACCATTGACCATTGACCATTGACTTTGACCGGTTCGTATGTGTGTATGTGTGCGCTGGGTGAGGCTCGAACCCGAGACCTCCCGTACGCGTGCATGCAGCTCTACCAACTGAGCTACGTATCTAACCCGAAATATTTCTGTTTTTAATTATATTTATATATTAATTAGATTAAACTGAAAATCATTTATTTTAAAAACAATTTTAAAGCATCGAACCGGGGCGCTCCACAGGACTCGAACCCGGGACCTGTGGGTTGAGTTAACACACAGTCCACCGCTTGACTGTGTGTCTAACTTGTTAAATAAACCGATTTTTATTATACTTATATACAAACTAAATATTTTCATTTCTGTCTTAAATAAAAAGTTTAATAATTGTCCGGACCGGTGCGGTAGCCCGAACTCGAACTCGTGTCCTGTGATTAAACATTCACACAGTCCACCACTGGACTGTGTGTCTATCTTGGTTATTATTCCGGTTATTATTAAACTTAACATGTAACAGCGGTGACTCCGGTTCGGTTAAAAAAAAAAAGACATTTTTATTAAGGCAAGCATGCGTGGGACAAGTTTCGAACTCGAGACGTAAGCGTGTTTAATGTGCGCACAGTCCACCGCTGGACTGTGTGTCTAACCCGAGTTATATCGTGATTTTAATTATACATATAGACAACGGAAAACTTCGTCTTCTTCGTTAGACTAAACCAGAATCGGAAGTCCGACTGGTTCGAAGTTTTAATCAAAATCGTTAGTGTGTTTCAGTTAATTACAGGTGAGATATATAAAAGAATGAAAGATTAAGTGTTAGATATACCGAAACTGGACTCCTCTGTTTCTCCGACGAAACTCCGGTGACAGCAGAACTTCCGGCGACGTGTGTCCTGCGGCAGAGAGTCTTCAGCAAGCTTGAGATGGATGTGAGTGGCTTCGGTATAAGTTCTGGGTGTTCAGTAAGGCTCAGAAGTGAAGGGCTCGGTTTTCCGGCGAGGTGCAGAACTTTTCCGGCGAGTGAGTTTTCGTCGAGAAAGGGTGCGGTTTTGAGCAAAAAGGCTACCAGTGGATTGTGGGTGAATTTATAGGGAGGAATCGAGATGTATAGAGTCGGAGTTCAGGCTTGATTCAAAGTCATTACGTTTTCCGGCGGTTATAGCTTGTGTCGCGGGTTCAGGCGTCGGTTATAACCGATGCAGTGATTAGAGTTTACGTTATAACTGAAGTAACCGTCAATTCTTGGCGAGTTAGTCGGGATTTCCGACGACTGCAATTGGGCGCGCCGATTTTGAATTCGAGAATTATAATATGTATTAATTGTTTCCATTAATTAACAAGAAACACTAGTGGCGCAGTGGTTGGATGGTTATGTGTTAATGCTGTATTTGAATCGCTGGCTGACCCGGGTTCGAAACCCGGCAGCAGCTTTTCATTTTTATTTCCTTATTTTTAACAGTTTTTCAAAAACAAATTATATATTCCAATATCCTTATTAATTATGTATCGTTTAAAATTAATTTGGGCATTAAATATGCAACGAAATTTTTAACTGATTGTTCGGTTAATAAACGGAGCGGGTTTGGTAAAATCCATTTTTTTGACGGATGTTACATTTGGATGGTGTGACCTGCACGGCCACAGCTTGTGCAATGTTGGCAAAGAGTTTCGGGAGGGTGATGGTATTGACAACGGTTGCATTTTGGGTGTGGGCCGGTGTATGGCTTTTTAAATGGCGCAGCTGAGGGAGCGATTTGGGTGATTGGTGCAGCAGTGGTAGGAGGGTTGGTTTGAGTGACAACAAAATTCTTGCTGTTTCGTTTCCTCTTACCAGCAAACTTTGAGGAGGAGACTGAGTGGTTTGTAGTTGAGGTCTCTATGGGTGCTTTCTTCTTTTCATCTTTGAATTTGCTGTTTCGAATACGATTTTTAGTGAGTTCTGTAGCTAACTCCATCGCGGCTTTAAGTGTGGCAGGCGAAGTGCTTAAAACCGAATCTTGGATTTTCGAGGGAAGACCTCGAATGTAATGTTCAACCAAACGGTACACGGGGGTGAACAAGTTAGGGATCATCTGATTCAGCTCGAGAAATCTTTTGTTGTATGAAGTATGATCTCCTTCCTTTTGTTTTAACGAGTGGAATTCATCTTCCAACTTTTTGATTTCGCTTCTTGGGCAGAAGCGTCTTGTCATGATTTCCCTTAACTCTTCCCATGTTAAGGCCATGGCATCTTCGACTCCTCTCTTACCCTTTTCTGTGTTCCACCAGGTAAGGGCTACCCCAAACAGTCTTCCAGTTGCATAACGTACCTTGCGATCCTCGGGACAATCGCAATTGAGGAAAGTGTTTTCCATTTCTTCAAACCAGTGAAGGAGAGGCGGTAACACCTTCGGTCCCTTCATATTTTAGGGGATCGCAAGATTTGAAGTGTTTGTAGGAGCACTTTTTGGAAGGAGGGTTGGCGACGCTCTGGTCTTCTTGATTGGGAGGATTGATGGGATTTGCGGTGAGAGCTTGTTGAACTTGAATCACGATGTCAGGAAGCACTGCGGCCATTTGTTTAGCAATTTGTGTGGCCAAGCGTTCATTTGATCTTCCTGACTTTCTACCTCCACGTAGTTGCCTAGCCGACATCTACAGGAACATACATAGGAAGATTGTGAGTTTAAGAAGTTTCTAGGTGTCATGTGTCGTAAAAAGAATGAAAAATAACATAACTGAAAATAATTCAACTACATCCATAGGATGTCTTGGTTTTGCTCATGTTTGGGCCTCCAATGTCCCCCATACCATCGCCTGTGTAGTCATGTGGGCCCCCATGACTATTGGGCTTGGTAGGTTTCACATTGGTGTTGGCGGATTAACACTCGCACCACCCGAATGAAAATCGTAAAATATGATTGCGAGATGTATGGTAGGAGGGTGTCCAGGTGTAGACACAATGACAACTCAAAGTGGGGTTAGCTCACACGACGTTTGGTATAGCATGCTTTGGCCTAATAGGTCCTTCGTACTCTCATCGTTAGTCCCCAGGTAGGCAAACTGGTCCTTTATTTTGGATTTATACTAATGCCAAGCCTAGACAGGACGTTCCGACTACCGGTACTCGTACCCTTCCAGTTACTACATGCCCGTCATGAGAACTCACTTTGATGTGATTTGAAAAATACAAAAATCATTGCAAAAATCATGGTAATCGTTAAGTGTGTGCTCTCATGGATATGATATGTTATGAGGATATGATTCATGATGAGCATTGTATAATAACACGTATTTGTGAGCATGCTTGCATAACATTGCGTGTAAAAATAAACATAAAGCATATAAACATCATGAATTTTGTATGTAACGCATATACAATTTAAAATTTTAATCAACTATAGTATAGGCTCTAAGGGTCTAATAACCTATCCTATATCTCTATAGTCATAAGCTCTGATACCAATCTGTCACACCCCGACCCGCAGCGGAATAAAAGTCGGGGCATAATTGGGTTATCACCAAAGCTCATGATGTTTACTAAAATGTTTCATATTTATTAAACTCAAATTACAACTTAAATATCCAAAACAAAATTCATACAATTACAAGAAATTGAAACTACATAATTATTCCAAAACTTAAACTTGTTTAATCTTCTAGGCCTTCCTATGTGTTTCTTGTCTCAGCTAGATCACCTGTATCATGTGTAAAACGGGGGATATTTTGGGTCAACAAAAGTTGGCGAGTGAACCTTGATAAAACATTGTTACTAATTTCTTGTTTTATTTAATAAGGAAAATTTGTGCAATAATCACATTTGAGCAAACATATATAGATAAACAAACACAAACCACTTTGGATGAGTATATGATATGAATGATGATGTATGTGAGATCAAGGCTCAATCAAACGGAGCCGATCTAATGAGGCACCTGATGCTCAACCCGTCTCCCACGGGGAACTGATGGGCCTAATGAAATGCGTGCACTGAAAATGATAAATCCAATCTACATATAATCCACACAACAATTGATACACATTTTATACACATTTGATCACGGATATGATGTATGCACAAGTGTTTATATATATAATAAAAGAATTATACGACACATGATACACCCCAAAACATTATTAAAACAGGGAATTGATAGAGATTCACTCACAACGGGTGTGTTCTTTGATGACGATGTATGCGCACGAATTTATGATTCAATCGACGAGGGAAGAACTAACCTAGATAATAACAAAATGATTCGATAAATAATAAATTTTATTTGAGATTATTATTATTAATTGGTGCTCTTAAATGGGATTTTTAGATTTATTTTTGTGAGTTTAAGGAAATTTTCTAACCTTAATAATCTTATTTTTAAGTATTTTTAAATAATTTTCCAATTAAATAAATAAAAAAAGTTGACTTTTTGACCGTTGACCGTTGACCGTTGACCGGGTCTTGACCGGTCAGACTGTGTTTTCTATGCGCTGAGTGAGGTTCGAACTCGGGACCTCTCGTATACGTGCACGCAGCTCTACCAACTGAGCTACGTGTCTAACCCGAAATATTCTCTGTTTTAATTATATATATATACTAATTAACCTTAAACTTATTTGGTTTTTATTAAAAATGATTTATATGGCCGAACCGGTTGCAGAGACCCGGAGTCGAACTCCAGTCAAAGATAATATTTATAAGGGATACAGTTGATTGAGAGGTATAAAGCCAGGTTAGTTGCTAAGGGATACAGTTGATCGGAGTGTCGCGCCCCGGTCAAAGATAATATTTATAATCCCAAACCTTAACAATGTGTTAGTGGTAGTAAGGGGTCGAACCACGAAGAGTTTGTAGTTTGCGATCGGATGTGATTGATTTAAACGAATGTGTCACTAATTATGAAGCTTGCTATTAAATTGATTGATTTGTTTTTTTGGAAAAGGTTTCAGAATGAACCGACAAGTTTTGGTTTAATTACTTAACTACTAATTTGAACAATTGCACGAAAACTTGATTAAACGATTGAAAACAATATTTGAGGACAAGGTTCACACTCGGTTCGTTAATTGAAGTTCTAGGGTTCCTACACGTTTTAGATTCAATTCAACTTTAAAAATGACTAACGAGTTTAGTGTTACGTGGCTTAGGTGCCAAAAGCTATCGACGTTATAGACAATGGACCACTATGCACTTCGTTACCAAGAATATGTAAACTCTAACCTAGATAAGGCATAATTGCACATTAACATTTTGCAAAGTCAAATTTTATAATCACTCGACAATTCACGAATTCAAAAAAAATGCAAGACAATTATCTTAGGTTTCAAAATCAAACTACAACTTGTCACAAATCAAAACTCAAAACAATGTCAAACCCTAGAAACTTACAAAAAACCTACACCAGGGTGAAACCCGAAGAGACTAGCCACTCATGATGAACAGAACTTGATAAATGATGGATGGAAGCTCGAACTTGGACATCTTGAAGCCTTGAATGATGATGGTGATAATAGCTAGTGTTTATGATGAAGGATGGTGATGGAAGGTTGATGGTGATGATGATTAGGGGTAGGATGATGCATTCAGATGAATGGAAGATGATGTTGTTCTTGGCTCCAAGGTGAGGTTCCAAACTTTAAAAATACATAACCCCTCGAAAAATGGTCAAAACAAGTGATATAACCCGTCCCCAAACATTCAAGATTGAAATTTCGCGATTAGGATAAGGAAGGGGCGTCGGCGATGGCCTATCAGGGCGTTAGCGACTGCCCATCAGGGCATCGGCGACGACCCCTGGTTGGTCAGAAAGCTCACGACGGCCCCTGGAGGGTGTCGCGGACGGCCCAAGTGGGTGTCGCCGACGACCCCTCAAAACCTTGTTTTCTGTTTTTCCATTTCTTGCTCCCGATTGACCCGTTTTCCGTTCCGGTGCTCTGTGTAGCTCCCGAATAGCTCCTTAAACTCCATTAGACCTGTAAAACACAATTCCAATTACAAGTAGGCTATTCGAAACTAAAAGTTATGTAAAAACATAATATTAAACATACTAAAACACCGGTTTTCGACCACACATCAACAGTAAAAAAGAACGAGTTAATTTTGAAGAAACTTTTGTACCTGTTGTAAAAGGAATAAAATGCCAAAATAGTCCCTAAGTTAGGTTACTTTTGCCACTTTAGTCCAAAAATGAAACTTTGTGTATCTGGGTCCCTAAGGTTTCATTTTTGTCACCCTTCCCATCCAAATGGAAAATTGGGTTATAAATTTCAGTTAACCTTTCCCCTTTTTGTCGTTTTCCTCATTAATAAACACATACAATGACCATTATACCCTTCATTTAAATGGGTACAACGACAAAAAAGGGAGATATTAACAGAAATTTCTAACCCAGTTTACCATTTGGATGGAAATGACAGCAAAAATGAAACCTCGGGGGATCCAAATATAAAAAAGTTTCATTTTTAGACTGAAGTAGCAAAAGTAACCTAAACTTAGGGACCCTTTTAGCATTTTACTCATTGTAAAAATGATAACTGTTAGGTGTATTCTTTAACTTACAATTCAATATGATTCGTAGTTATTTCAACTTGATGTTAACATTCCTTTACATATGGAGAATTGCATGAAGATGTTTATATGTCATTACCTAAAGGTTATTATTCCAAAACTGAAACTAGAGTTTGTAAAGTCACTTTATGGTTTAAAACAAGCTCCTAGAATATGGAATGAGAAACTTGTTGAGGTATTACTTGATCTTGGTTTTGTTCAAAGCATGTTTAATCATTCTTTATTTGTGAAAAACAAAAACAAAGTTACTGTTGTACTTCTTGTTTACGTTGATGATATTGTATGTACTGGCAATAATTTGGAAGAAATTAACAATGTAAAAATTGCTTTGAGAACAAGTTTTGTGATAAAAGACTTGGGAGAGTTAAAGTATTTCCTGGGTATAGAAGTGTTAACGAATAAATATGATTTATGTTTGTCACACATAAAATATTGCATGGAGTTAATAAGTGAGTATGGCATGTTAGGGTGTAAACCTATTAACTGTCCAATTGAACAAAATCATGTTGTTGCTAACATATGTAAGAAAAAAAATCAAGTTTTACCTAATTTGACTTATTATCAAAAATTGGTGGGTAAACTTAGCTATTTGTCCCATACACGTCCAGGAATACATATAGTGTGCACTTCTTGAGTCAAGATATGTAATGTCCAACTCTGGGACATCAAGATATTGCTTTTAAGTTATAGAGATACTTGAAAAGGCTCCTGGAAAAGGAATAATGTTCAAGAGGTGTGAAAGCCTTGACTTAAAAGCTTTTGCTGACTCAGATTGGGGAAAATCTATTAATGAGTCTAGAAAGTCTGTGACTCGCTTTTGTGTGTTTCTAGGAGATAACTTAATTTCTTCAAAGTGTAAAAAAGCAGAGCACTGTCTCAAGATCCTCAGCTGAGGCTGAGTATAGAGCTTTGTGTGATGTTGCTTGTGAGGTTTTGTGGCTTATTAATGTGTTAAGTGAAGTTGGTGTGACAGTAAAATTGGTTGTGTTTGGCTTGTGATAGCACATCAGCTTGGCAATTGCTGCTAATCCAGTATTTCATCATCAAACTAAGCATTTTGAACTTGATCTATTTTTTCTGAGGGAAAAATATCTAAAGGTATAATAAAGCCAGTTGGAATTCAGTCAAAGGATCAAGTAGCAGAGTTATTTACCAAAGGTATGTTGGCTACTCAACATAATTTTTTGTCGAGGGGTTGTTAAAAGTTGATTTTATTACTCATTTCATCTCAATGACTTATATTAATGTTGTGTAATACATTACACATGTATTGTGTTGTGTATAGATTTCGTTGTTGGGCTGTGAATGGATGTACATGTGGGCTTGTACCGGCTGAGCTAATACTGCAAGACTTTGAAGATCGGCCCGAGGTCATGCTATATAAAGGAGTGAATGAGTTAATACAGTCATTCACTCCCTAACACATTTTCTCTCACTTTCAAATTGGGCGATTAGGGTTTTCTCTTTTTTGTAGTCACATATTCCGTATGAATATGTGAAGCTAGGGTTGAAATGTGGTAGTCGTTTAGAGATTATCTCATTGATAATCTTTAGGAGTAGTTTGATAGTTGTTTGTGGATCATTTACATGTTGTATTCATTCAGATTGTTTTCTAGGGTTTCAATAATATCTTGCTTTGGGTATCATGTGTTATCTTGGAAGATCTGAGTTCGGATCCATGTTTTATAACACCACCAACAACACACACTCCCATTAACGAATCTAAGGCTACCCACACTCATACCTTGATTTTTTTTCACCCCAGCCACATGAAGACAGACTTGCTTAATCTGATTGGCGATGAGAATTTAAGTGATAGTGGTATATCTTATATTCAGAAAGACTTGCATAGACAAGTCTCTCTAGACAACTTCATGGATGGATTTAAAAAAAAAATGAAAACCCATAGGGCACAACGTTGTATATGTTTTAAATGACCTTTGATGTGCTTTTGATGATTATATGAATTTTAGTTTGATTTTCTTTTTTTACATGATCCGACCCGCTACGAAACAAAAAAAAATTATATATCTAAGGGCCTAAAATCCTTTAAATAATGTCGCACTCTTAGAAAAAAATTCCTGGGTGTGCCACACTTCCGGTTGTGATTCCCATGTACGCTTTCTTACTATTACTGATTTTTTAAGCATTACTCATTCGAAATATAAAAACTAAAAGGGTGAGGATTAGTACCTTACTCTATTACCGAAAGATAAATGAAAAGTAAAAGTTCAATGTTTATGGGTATGAGTTCATGAAATGAAGTCTTCGCGCAGAAACAAAACCTATTGACTTATGTGAGCAATGAACGATTCAAGTTCCATTTGACTAACGCCACCGTCTCTAGCCGCCGACTTCCTTAACCCGCAGCCGATCGCCGCGGCTCTCTTCCTTATCTCATCTCCTTCCTTTGATCCCATCAATCGTTTCACCGCTGCGGCCACAACAACCTCTTCTCTCCGGCAACAATCTTTCACAGCTATCCCTACTTTAAGAATCTTGGTCACCAACACAGCGTTGGTTGGTTGGTCTGAGTGCATGGGCCATGCAACTATTGGAACACCCATTGACATGCTTTCAATGCACGAGTTCCATCAATGACTCATAAACCCTCCAATCGATGGGTGGGCCAGTATGTCTAACTGCGGGGCCCACCCTCGAATCACCAGCCCGTGGTCTATAACACGATCTTCAAACCCTTCTGTGAGCTCGACATGAGTAGTGTTATCTTTTAAATTATCTCCTCTATCTGCGTCTCTCACCACCCATACGAACTTTTGTTCGCTTTTCGCCAACCCAATCGCGATCTCGATGATTTGCTGTTCGGAGAAAGAAGTTGTAGTCCCGAAAGATACAAAGATTACACTGTTGGATGCTTGTTTGTCAAGCCAGTTTAGGCATTGTTGGACTGGACCACCATCTTTTCCCGGGAATTTTGATCCTCTAATCAAATACAGTATGTGAATGTGTGAAAAAATATAGTAATATGCTCATGTCATGCATTACAAGAACCTTATCTATATGACTATATATTTGAATGTGTGAATAAATATAGTAATATACTAATGGCATGCATTACAAGAATCTTATCTATATGACTATACACATTACTTACTTGAGGGTTTTTTTAATTAATTAATTAATTTATTTATTTATTTATTTTTGTCATTTGTAGGTAGTTTAATAAAACCGTAAACATTTATAGATTTGTAGGTAGTTTAATCAAACCGTAAACATTTATAGATAGTTTTTAAAAATGTTTTGGGTTTTAGAAAATCCGTTCGTTGAGGAGGTCATGAACACAACAAATCCTCCCGTTTGGAAGCGAATTGAACACAACATTAATTTTCCTCTTTTTTTTATCTTCTAATAATTCATGTATCACATAACTTGGAGTTTATTTTTTTCATAATGGTGTTAATGGAAAAAGTATTTATCAAAATAGTGTTAATTGAAAAGTATTTACTGAAATGGTGTTTTGAAGATTTTTATTATTCTCACTCCTAATTTTAGTGGATAAATCCAATTCATTATATATTTGTTAAGAATGTTAAAAAAAACTATTTTTTTTATAAAACCTACTTTAAAAAAAACCTATTTTAATACTCAAAAAATTTGTATTTGATACAAAAAAAAAACCTGAGTGTACCCTCATATTTATGCTTATGTTATTCAGCAATAAAAGAAAAAAATTACATAAATCGATCATTGATATATTTCCTTTAACACGTAAAATCATTTAAGTTTAACCGGTAAATAAAATACTTTTCTCTATTATCATTTTTTTTCAAAAACAATATTTGTAATTACAACATACAAATATTTAAAGTCTAAATCGCGTTCAAAGACACAGAAAGTTTGTAAGTTCGAAGATACTAAATTTAATTTTCTTGTTTTACAAATGGAGGGAATAAAAATCCCCTAATTCACACCTTGTAAACATGATTTAGATAAAAATAAGTTATCAAACGAAATGAGTGACTAAAAAAGATTTTTAGAATATTTTATATGGTTTTAATATATTATATTTAAGTTAATATAATAAGATATCAAATAATTATAAAGTCCATTTTCAAAGTGTTATAAATATCTTAAACTTGTGTAGTCAGTTATTCTTTTAAGAAAAATATAAACAATAATGTGTGATTTATATTAAAAATGTCAAAAAATATGAACAATAATGTGTGATTTAATTAAATACATATTATGAGGGTAAAAATTATAAGACACGTAGTTTTTTAAAGTAGGTTTTCTAAAAAAAATAGGTTTTTCAAGATTCTTAAATAAATTAAGTGATGAGAGACACAATACCATGATTAAATCATTAGTTATTTAATTAATTAGACTTATCGAATAAGGTTAGGGTGAGAAACAAATAAATTTTCAAAAACACTGTTTTGTTAAATATTTTTCTATCAACACTTGGTAAATACTTTTTCCACAAACACCATTATAGGAAAAAAAACTAACATAACTTGTTTTTTCTCATAATATTTGTAAATTTAATATTTTAAAAAATTATAAGCATATAGTTTTGTTTGATTTTATTTATTTACGTTCTTATATGAACTTTATTAAAAACGACGTTCTTTTAATATAAATTTTTTGTGCCTCATAAATATAAATATAAATATACTTTATCTCGAAAAAGCTCGGTAGTTAATAATTTTTTTGTCGGAGTATTGATGGAACGTATATAAAGGAAACTCTGTGTAAGAATTTTTAGAAGTTAAATGTTAAAACTATGGAAGGAAAATCAACTTAACTTATATGTTAAATGAATTATGAAGAATAAAATTTATTTTCTTCAAATCGATCAAAATCAAGTGATTCTCTTGTCACCTTTGTATGTTCACAGGATTAAAAGGTCCAAGAGCCCAAAGTAACTCATTTCTCTTTCTTGCTTCTGCTTCAAGCAGCTCCAAGATCGGTTGTTCAATGACTCTACACGTATTATAGATTCGACCCGAAATGAGTTTCGTGTACTCATGTTGAGTCGCGATGAACTTCTTAAACTCAGATGTAAAGCAGCCCTCAAAGGCAAACTCATCTTCCCTAAGCTCATTTGTTTCAACAAGGTTTCGAACTCGTTCCCCAACCTCTTTGGAAGGGTATAACGCGATAGAGAAAGCCGAAACACTATGAAAAGTGTAGGATTCCGCATTTGGGAGAGTAACAAAGTTTTGAACAACAGAGCCCATGAGGGAATCATGGATAATAACAAGACCGTTGGTGGTGGGGGATAGTTTATGGATGAGGGAGGTGACAAGAGGGCGGAGATGGGTGGCGGCAGCTTCGCATAGCGGTTGAAGATGAGAAGGAAACTTGTGGGTGGAGTTGGGGTTGGGAGGGGGGGATGGGAAGGGTGGGATAGGGAGTTCATGGAAAAAGATGGTGGAGATGGTGTTAGGGTTCCACCCTTGTAGCCGGAGTTTGGCTCGACCGACATGAATGGCGGTGCCTACGAAGTGAACGGGGACGTCGTGGGCAGAGATAAGGCGGGAGAGGTGGAGGAGTTGTTTATGTGGCCTTGTAATGGAAGGGGAACCATCACTACCACCACCTTGTTTTTGTTAGTGACCATTGTAGGTGTAACTATGAGTGTTGGAGAATTGTAGATGTGTCTGTTTTTGTTTGGAGATATGTATATGTGGATTGGGATGTAGTTGCCATTTTATATAACGAATCTAAAGTTTAACTTTCTTCCATGTGGATGTTTAGAAATAGTAATAATACACTAGTCACATGCTATTTCTAGTCATACACCTTGGCATAAATGTAGAGTTGTTTTAAGTTTAACTAGTGGTATATTAATTGTGCGCTATGCAGTTAAAACCTGTAAGACTCGATTTCAATGATCTATATGTGATATGTCAATATTTAGCCCAAGGAAAATAATTACGTCGAAACTGCAAACCTGAAATTTAATAAAACATCAAATATTGAAGGTTTTAAGAGGCGATAAAAAAAACTAATATCTGGAAACCTTTGTTTTGAATAAAATTTATTTCATGGGAGATTAGCTATTACGAATCAGCTCCTTAACAGATGGTGGCATTACCCATATCGGAAGCGTTCAATGCTCATATAAGTCCATATATTTTGAAGAAGAAACACTAATGATGAGCGCTATTTTTACTGTATCAATGAAATGAAAACCAAGTATATTATTTATAGTATATAATAAAAGAAATCAATTTATGACAAGTTTCATCTATTGAAGGCAACTACTTTTTTTATTTTCCCGTAATGAGCGATATTTTTATATTTTTACTGCATCAAAGAAATGAAAACCAAGTATGTTTTCATAGTATATAATAAAAGAAATCAATTTATTATAAGTGTCATCTATTGAAGGCAACTACTTTTTTTATTTTCCCGATTTCTTTCATACTTATCTTATATTAATTAAATAAATAATAAATTAATATTAAATCTTATCTTACTTTGAATTACAATAGTTCTTTTTATTTTTCTAAGAACATATTATCCTCAAATTTAAATAGTTAATTTAAGATGTTTTTAAATAAAACAAATTATTTATAACGAAAATCAAACTTTGTATTAATACATTATTTATTTTGATTATTAAAAAAATATTATATTGATCTTATTACATAATATATAAATCAAATTGTCGGAATTGGTACCAAAATTTTTCACTCAAATGGCTACCGATTTGCTTCTTAAATAACATATTTCTTTTTCAAGAACCATCTCCGCAACCACCCTATTCATTTCGTATCAAGTATATCCGTTATTTTTTTAGAAAAAATATATATAACTTTTTTTTTGTTTTTTTGGTATATAAATTAGATTTATTCAACTCGTGTACTAAACAAGGTTTTTTAAAGATATCACAATTTTTTATTATTTACCATACAAAATTACATGTACTAACCCTTGTAATAAACGAGGTTTTTAAGGATATAATATATTTATTATTTAGTAAATAAAATTAGATTTATTCAACCCGTACAGTACACGGAGTTATTTGAAGATATAACTTTTTTATTATTTACCATACAAAATTACATTTATTCAACCCGTGTAATACGCAAAGTTTTTAAGATATAACATTTTAATTATCTGGTATATAAAATTACATTTATTCAATCTGTACAATACACAGGGTTCTTAAAAATATAACGTTTTTAGTATTTAATATATAAATTATATTTATTCAACTCGTGTAATAAACTTGGTTTTTTAAAGATATATTGTTTTATTATTAGTATATAAAATTAGATTTATTCAGCCCATGTTACATACGAGGTTCTAACCTAGTATAGAGATATTAGAAAAAATAAACATAAAGCTAACCAATAAAGTGTAAATAAATATCATAATATTAGGTGTGTTAAGTATTCGAATCGATTAATATCATAAATTTCTGATTTACTATATGATTTAAGATTAGAATTCAAATTATACACTTTTTTTTATTTTATATATACACACATAATTAGATACATATATAGACACAAAAAAGTTTAGAAGTGTTTACATGAATTTAAGTTCTAACATTTAGGTCCACAAACATTAAATATAAACCCAATAATTAATTACTCTAAAATCGCTACATGGCTAAAGTTCTATAACTCTAAGTCAATAAGCATATTTAAGTCTCTAATATCTCTTGTCTCTCTTTCCACTTTTCAAAAATCAAAATCCACATTGTCGCTAACACAGTTCCATTCCATTGAAGTAATGATAAACGATTGAACAACCATACCTTACCGTTATTTCAACCCTCGAAGCTAGTCCACAAATCTACTTCCACAGTTCCACTCTAGTCAACAGTCAAAATTGAAGAATATCATGTCAATTTAGAGTTTATGTATTTGATTCTGAGTTCATTTAGTCTATGACTTTTTAGATTTCTAGTACATTCAGATATTATTTTTCTCCTTTACAGTTTTATCATATTAAAGTCGACGACTTCATTGTAATTGTCAACAGCCTCATCTAGGGTTGTTAAGAATTTGAATCAAACTCGAAAAACCAAAATTGAACTCAAATTTAAATTTCACATGCGAATTCAATCCAAATTTCTCATTCGACTGCGATTCAAATTTCAAATTCGAATCCTATTTTAAAATTAGAATAAGTTAATTCAAGTATTCCAAATTCTAATTGTTGAACACCACTACTAAATATTCTAGTTAGATATAGAAGTATGACTAATAAACAAACTTATAAATAAACAGTTAATTAAATAATAAGAAAACATTTTAACACGTTTTCTTTCTACCGACATCATTTCAAGATGTGATGAAAACTAATTATTGTAATAACAGTCTTGTTTTTCTGTTGTGTTTGTGGCTGGGGTGGGGACAAAGAAATTATAAGAGGGTTCGGCCGCTACCGCCGCAGTGTGAGTTGATACAAAATCACAAATGAAATTCTTTTGTGTGTGTTGTTGATAGTCGACGTAGATTTCAGTTTCTAAATCGAGCTTTCATATGTCTATTAGTACTTTATCCAAACAGAAACATTTGAAGTCGTTTGTTTTTCATGTTTAGTCAATTGCAAAAAGTTATTTGATTTGTCATTAGCATGCTTTGTTAATATGGTTTGATTAAAAAAAAAACCTTCAAGATTCATATGCTATTAACTTGTTGTCTAGCAATATCAAAACCTCAATCAAGTTTAAAACCACTCCCCAACTAATTTAATCATGAAAATATACGGGTAAATTGAACCTTATGTACTTGAAGTTTCAACAAAATTTCATATGTTGTTCTTTAACTAACGAAATTATAGTGGATGTCCTTTATATTCTAATTTCTTTACAGACGATGTCCTTTCTCCTTAAAAACATAATAAAAATAAATGACATCTGTTATAAAGAAACTAAAACATAAATGACACCACCTGTAAAGAAATTAGAATATAAAGGCTATCTGATGTAATTTCGTTAGTTAAGAAATATCGCTTGAAATTTTGCTTAAATTTAAAGGACGTAAAATGCAATTTACATAATATAATAAATTTTAGTATAAACCCTCGGTCCATTGGTTGCTTTCCCAATCTCCATCGTCACCATATCGTGAAAACATTATTGCGACTGAACCCCATGTAACATAAAATAAAGGGTAAATTGCAATTTACATCCTTTGAATTCAAAATTAATTGCAGGCGTTTTCCTTTAACTAGCGAAATTACATTGGACGTTCTTTATGTTAGAGTAAATTATAAAAATCGTCGTCCTTTAGCCCTAACTCAGCCAGTTTTCATGGTTAAACCTGATCAAGTGGACCCCACATAAGGGTATTTTGGCCATTCCACAAATTCAATTATAATTTCTTTAAACAAAACCCATTTAATCTCACTCAACCCACCATCAACAAACGCAGTCCAATCTTCTGCCCATTTATCTCTATCTCTATCTTTGACTACCAGATTAAAACGGCTGACCAAGAAACCACCATCTATCTCCACCACACCAGCATACATCATCGTTGCAAACAGCCATCCACCTCGTCACACCAACATCCATCATCTCTGCAATCCCCCATCCAACTCCAAACATCCACCTCCGCCACACCAGCATACACCACCTCCGACCATCAACCACCGCAAACCCTAAACTCCGTTACACCACCATCTCATATGTCTAGACGATTAGAAATCATATATGGGTTGGATTAGAGCATAGATCGAACTACTTGTGTCAGAAGGTATGCCCAAAATTCTCTGAACAACACCGTTTTCTTCTCCGGTAACACCCCTACCGTCCACCAATCTTTCTTCTCCGACCAGATTTGACTCAGATCTTAGATGGTGAGTTCAGATATGAAGGATGGTAGGTATAGAGGCTTTGTTTTTTAAGATGAGGGGTGATAGTAGGCGGTGCTCGCGATGATGGTTGTTCGATTTGGTGTTGGCAGATGGTGCTTGTGATGGTGGTTGTTAACCAATTTTCCGGAGTTGGTGAGGAAAGTTATGAGTCTGTTTTGAAGTTGTCAACAGATTTTCCAGAGTTGGTTGATGTGTTTGAGTATAGATAAATAAAAAATGGTGAGATGGGTGAGGGCAGGTGGTGGTGGTGCCAGAAATTAGAAAGAGCGTATAGAAAGGGAGAGGCAGGTTGTGTTTGTTTGATGGAGGGTTGGGTGAGATTAAATGGGTTTTGTTTAAAAATAGTAAATGAATATGTAAAATGACAAAATACTCTCTCATGGGGTCCACTTGGTCAGATTTAACCATGAAAACTAACTGAGTTTAGGCTAAAGGACATAACGTGCAAGGGTTTGCAAACATCGAGTATTGTTTTTTTTGTACTCCTTGACGACAAAGGACACACTTTGCAATCTAGTGTTAATATAAAGGACGATTTCTGTAATTTACTCTTTATGTTATTGTTTCTCATCAGGCGATGTCCTTTTACCCTAACTTAGTTAATTATTTATGTTCACTCTTAACAAGTGTCACTCAAAGGAGGCGACGATGGTCATTTTCGTTTAATATATTTATTAAATTGCGTTTACGTCCTTTAAGGTTCAAGCAAATTTCAGGTGTTATCCATTAAAAATTATAGTGGACGCCCTTTATAATTCAGATTCTATACAGGCGATGTCCTTTTGGTGTAACACATTTACGTTTTAATGTTAACTCAGGTCATGTGCCACTCAAATGAGGGCATAATGATCGTTTGGGTGTTGTTTTAAAATAAATTAGAGTGTTTTTGTTGGTGGGTAGGAGTGGATTGTTGGTATCAACCTCTGTGATTTGGGGTTTCAAGCGACGATGACGGTGGGAGTTGATGGTAGTATCGACAGGAAAGAGAGACGATGAAGGTGGTGGTCGGCGATCACACTTTTCCGACGTTGGTGGTTTTGCGAAAGAAAAAGAACAGTAAGGGGGCTTATTTTGTTGTATATGCGTGTAGGGAGATGATCATGAGAAAACTATATATAAATGAGAAAACTAGAAAACTAACTCAAAAAGCCAAAAAAAACATAAAAACATATAATTTTTTTTATAAAAAATCGCTACACTTTATGTATAAAAAAACTTTTTTTTCAAAAAAAAAAAAAAACTTGTAGTGCACATGTGCACTATATGTGTATTACACATGTGCATTATATGTTTATGTTGCACATGTGCATTATATGCTTTTTTTATTTTAAATTTTTTTTTATATAATATATATAGCGAATTTTAATAAAAAAATCAAAAAAAAATTGATATGTTTTTTGGCTTTTTAGTTAGTTTTTTGGTTTTCTCATTTAAACTAGTTTTCTCATGATCCATCCCCTATGTGTGTATTATATATATATATATATATATAGAGAGAGAGAGAGGCCGGTTAACATACTAGAGTGCCTTAACGTGTGCAGCGTACGCGAGTAAATTACGCATGTTATAGAACTCAAACCTTAATCACGCATGAAAACACATAATCACGCATAGCATCACATAATCACGCATAACATCACAAAATCATGCATGAACAATTACCTAATTACCCTGATCATGAACGTTAAAGGATGACACAAGACGCAATCTCCTACTCGCGTAAACTTCGCACGATAACCATTCTTGTATTAAAGGAGATGGACTCCAAATATCACAATGAACCCCATGTAAAGGTAGAACATAATGTGTAACAATAGTCTCAAACGGTAAATGTTATGATTTTGAGATACTACATGCAATACAATGTGAAAACATGGATTTATTCGCGCAATGTAAAAATGGAAATCTAGCTAAAATAACATAAGAGTGATATCCAAGTCAAGAGTGCCACGTCTCTCGAGGAACTGAAGCAATTGCAGTCAAAGAATACAACTGATGTGGGCTACCACGCGTGTGGTAGAGGAGCCGTCCATTGAGCGTCTGAATAGACAATCCAGAATGTGAAAATATGTCAGCAATAGGATAATCAATAACAAGCTGTGTAATAGAACGCAAGTTCTTGGAAATTCCAGGAACTACTACAATGTGTTTAAGCAAAATAGTACGACTAGATAAATAAAGAGAAGCATAACCAATGCGGGTATAGTTAGTGACGTACAATTGCCGACAAAAACACATTCAGAACCAGTATAAGGAATAACTCCAAAAACAAGTGAGGAATCGACCGTCATATGAGCAATCGCTCCAGAATCATATATCCACGAGTTTACTTTTTCACAAACACTAAAAAGATCAGCCATAAGCCCATAATGTGGTGCTTGCATTGTACTAGCCCAATTTGCAAAATGTGCTGGCCCAAATCCACTAACATGATTCGGCCTAGAAGTGTTAAAATGAGGTGCAGTGGGCTGTGATGAATTTTTAACATCATATCTAATTCGACTTGGCCTAGAAGAGGTAAAATGCGATGTATTTGGACCTGGGCTCAATAACCTATCACGATTTGCTTGTTGTTGTCCATAATGACCAAAGCGTGGTCCAAAATGTGGACCTAAAATACGTTAATCATACTCAGAACCTTGTCTAAAGAAAATACCATTATCCCCAAATTGTGAAACCCTAGAACCTAGTTGACCACTCTGTTGACCACCAAAATCTGCCATATTCGCTATGTAACCACCGTTTTGCCACGGTGTATTCCTATAACTTCCAGAAGTTCTACCACCAAAACCTTATTAATTTGTATAACGACCACCTGAACGGGCACCGGAGCTCCGTCCACCACCGCACCAACGACCACCTCTACCAACAGAACGGCCACCACTAACAGAATATCGATGATAACAAAACGAGGCTTTATGCTCTGGCTTATCACATATCTGCAAATCTCTGATTTACTTAAGATTCATGAGGTAGGGTTTGAGTGTTCATGACTGCCATAGTAGAGATAGGTATAGAGATTTGAGAATTTGTTTCTGTTGGTTTTAATCTTGATTCAAATTTCAACGATTTTGCTCTCAACTGTGAAAACGATGGTTTTCTATTGCTATTTTCCATATTTGTTACAAACATTCTATAATTGATGTGTAATCCATTAAGGATTTGTAAACCAAATTTCTTTTGTAATTGGATCACCAATTGATTGTACCGAGTCAAATAAGTTCTTAGCCTCATCACAAAAATTAGAAACAAATTTGGAACCTTGTTTAATTGAATGAAAGTGTGTTATGTATAGATTTTGCTTAGCAAATACCTATTGATGAAATAGCACTTCAATCTCCAGCCATAATTCAGATGAAGATCTGGTGCCTCTTGCTATGTTGATTAAAGATGATGATATGTTCGCAATGATAAAGGCAGACACATAGGCATCGAACCTATCCCAAACGGCTTTGGCGTCAACATCAGTCGGTGGAATAGCATCTTGATTCAGGAAATTCATCAATCCTATTATCTTCAATATGTTAAGAGTTTGTTGTTGCCGGTTTAGAAAGTTAGTGTTATCGAGTTTTGTTGGTTAGATTGATAATATTTGGAAAATTTTGATTTGAATTGTTGAAGTTTTCACTCAAGGTGGATGAAGATGAAGATTGAGTTGCTGAGTTTGTCATGATTACGAAGAAAACAGGAATGAAATGGATGATTATCGCTGAAAAAGAATGATAATCAGGAAGCAACGAAGAAGAAACATAAAGAAAAACTGAAGAGATTTATCAGAAAGAATTGACGACAAAAGCTGACCGTAGATCTAACAACTAGCCAGAAACAGGCCATTAGGATCAAAAGCATATGCTCTGATACCATGTGTGAAATTAGAGATGTGTGAGGTAAGAAATTGTTTCTCATTAATAATCATCTGAATGATACAACAAGTATTTATAGACATGTAACTGAACTACCTCAACTAAGAGCATTCACATCCTAGGAATCAAAATTTGTGTGTGGGGTTTTTAAAATATAAAAAGTTTTAAAAGTAGTTGTGAGTGGAGGAGAGAAAATGTTACTGTTCATCTATATATTTGGGGGGACACTGTTCACCTCTATACTTTTTAATATATATTGAAAGTGGTTGTGAGTGAATGAGAGAGAAAATGTAATGATAAAGATATAAAAATATTATTTAATTAAAAAGGAGAAAGAAAAAATATTTGTTTTTAGTGGAAATATAGTGATATATGAGTTGTTTTTTAATGGAATGTATGTATATTTTAAGAAGCTGAATGTGAATGCTCTAACTCGACAACAATACAAACTACATATACTCTATTGGTATTTAATTCTTAGACAAGTGTTCTAAATATAAGGTTATAAAAACATTAAAAAGTAAGGGATTTGTATATAAAATAAAAAATTAAACAAGCATTATAGAACTCAATGTCGTTTCATATAATATTATTAGTAGAGTTCAATGTTCATGCTTATATCTTCTTATACACCAACATATAGACTCATTTTCCAGAGAAAATATACATACTATTTCGACGATCTCTTTTTTTTACGAAAAATGTTATCAAGTGGGCTATCCCAAATTAACATTTTATTGATCTCTTCTAGTTTGTCTTTTAAAAAAATATCAACTTGTACAAGATACTAAGAATCATAGGTGATAAAAAAAACTTGAAGTAAAGATATATATACATTGTAATTCGGTAGACAATGTATTTCCTTATAAAATAAAACCCATAAAGTAAAACAAATTTATTATTTCTAACTAACGTGTATTCATATTTTATCTACGATTCGGTCTAGCAGTTAGTTTTAAATTTACCTATGTATTAAAAAACCGCCAGTCTAGTAGTTAGGTTTTGAATAGTTTACTTGTGTAGTTAAAAAACGTTTCAAGTTCTAGTTCTTGGTTTAATCGAGAGAATTGGGTGATTCTGGTCTCCAAACCATGGTTCATTGTGAAAAAATAGGCGATATGGTTTTTTTCGGTTATGTTGGTTCCTTGTATTCTTGTAACCCTTTTGCAACTTGAAAATGTTTACATATACTTGTAACCCTTTTCAAGTTAGGTTTTGAATAGTTTACTTATGTAGTAAAAAACCGTTTCAAGTTCTAGTTCTTGGTTTAACCGAGAGAATCAGTCGATCCGGCCCTCAAAACCATGGTTCACTGTGAAAAAACAGGCGATAGGGTTTTTTTCGGTTATATTGGTTCCTTGTATTCTTGTAACCCTTTTGCAACTTGTAAATGTTTACATATACCATACAAACTCTCTCCCACCTCAAAACAACCGAAGAATTGTCTCAATGTTGAATTCGAGTTACATCAAATTTAGATTAGATGTTCCTAACCAAAGTTGTACTAAACTATATTATGCATTTATTTATCGAAATTCACATGATAACAATTGTCTTAGCGTTTTTGTCATATTGTTGTCATATTTAGACTTTTTGTTTGATCATTATCCCATTATGGTAGGTGTAAAATTTGTTGAAACTACAAGAAAGGTTTCATAGATTTCTTTCTATAACATTTATATTCTTGAAGTTTTTATATAAGTAAAGTATTACAGTAATCAAACCCTGCCTACATACAACTTTATAAGTTATATCCGATCCGATGAGACTTGAAAATAATCGCACACCTTTACTAATGAAATGAAATATGGGTGTTTTCTATTAATGGTTCTAACATTTTAATAATATAAAAATAATTATTAGTTCATGTAAAAGGTGCTACGGAATAACCAAATGGGACAATCAGTTTGGTTATTAATTTTTCTAATAAACTTAAATCCAAATTACGAGTTTGAATAAGAAACAAGAGTGTCAGCGTGATGAAGTAGTGGAGAACACACACATTAATAATTGTGTAAATGGTTAGGTTCATTAGTGAACAACCTTTTTAATTGTAAACACTAGTGAAATAATTTTAGCTATTGATTATTAATACACAAGTGTAAATCAATAGCCATGATTTGATGATGATAATAAACTAGTGTATATTACGATTTGATGATGTAAATCAATGGTCAGGATTTGTTCACCCAGTTTACAAATACAATAGTGTTCACTCTAGAATCTCATCCATTGTGTAAAATATTAATTTTTCATTCAAATTAAAAAAACACTAATATACTCTAGTTAAAAAGAATAAAATGTTCATTTTTATGGTGTAATTTAAAAAAAATATGTTAACGTATAAAAATTATGGCCGTTCAAATATCGTGGAGCAAAATTTGTTTAAAAGTCAACAATATTTCCTAAAAAACTGTACCATATTTTTTAAAAATTGAATTATTTAATGTTTCAAAATTATAAAATATTTTTATCCTACTTATATGTATTATAATATAGTATAGATAAGAGTTTATAATTCGAAGACATTAAAATTTATTGTATTTTGGTTGATAAAAGAACTGAGATCCAGTTTCAGTTCTTTGATATATAGATGACAAATCATCAACGTGGAGCCAACCTATTTGGTAGAGGTATATGTCTATTAGAAAGGATGTCTAAAATTCAAATGTGAATAATTTAGGATTTTTGTATACTGTGAGTAGAATAACTTTTTTTTTCTGAAATGTTTAGGATTCTAACATCAAACGTGTTTCTTTTTGTTGTTCTAAACTCGCAACACTTAAAGCTAAATACAAAGTTTGTTGGTTTTTTAGTCGGAATTGGCATGCGTTTAATATATATAATTGAAAAAATTGGCAAATATTGAAAAAATGACAAATAGCCTCAAACATGTTTTTATTGTTTTTTTAGATTTTGACATCAAACATACTTTCTTTTTGTTTTTTTATTCAGCACATTTTTTTAGGATTTCGTCATTAAACTTGTACTTTCTCTTTTGTTTTTTTACTCGCACACTTAAAACTAAGTTCGAGCTTTGTTGGTTTTTAGTCGTAATTGGCATGTGTTTAGTATATAAAATTAAAAAAAAATACAAATTGCCTCAAATATGTCTTTTGATTATTTTTTTATTATTAAGAATTTGGGAATCAAATATGTTTCTTTTTTATATTTTTAAACTCGCAACATTTAAAACTAAATACGAACTTTGTTGGTTTTTCAGTCGGAATTGACATAAGTTTAATATATGTTATTAAAAAAATGATAATTATTGAAAAAATTTGACAAATCGCCTCAAACATGTTTTTTTTTCTTAGGATTTCGACATCAAACATGTTTTTTGAAACTCGCACCGTTACAACTAAATACATACTTTGTTGATTTTTAGTCTGATTGGCATACGTTTAATATATAAAATTGTTAGGATCTGAGATGTTCTTACTATATATGCTTTGATGAACAAGTATGAATGAAGTTTTTTATGCAATGGAAATTTGCAGAACTAAATGAGCACACAAGAGTGGAAAGTTATATCAAACTGTTTTCCATTGATAATCAAAAGATTACAAATATAGAAAGATTATACTAACTCCCCCTCAGCCTGATCACACAGCTTTGGTGTTTATATAAAAGGAATGTAAGTATGTGATGAAATAGATCTCTAACAGGTGAGATCTCTTTATACAAGTACTGAAGCTCTGTTAGCAATCAGCTGACGTCACTTTGATAGTGACATGTAACATTCCTCAAAGAAAAGATTCCTCAGATGTTAGCAAACATATGCGAGAATCTAGCATCTGATCTATTACATACAAACTTTATTCTAAGCTAAATACTATTAAATTGAATATATCTCTATTCTTCAAACCTCTTTTTCCTTGTTCCAAACATCTTTTTCACCAAAACAGATGTTTGGTCTTCACGATCAGTACTTTGCTTTAACAGGGCTTTGGCCATTGATCAGTGGTTTCTTCTTTTTCAACACTGGTTCCAAGGCTCTAAATAGATCTTTGAATGTCTTCAACAGATGTTCTGATTAGTGTCCAAGATTCATTATCTTTGATGGGGAATAAGTTCATTCTGTTGTTTATTTCTTGATCCGGTTGGCATGTTTTGGCTTTCATAAATCATCTACTCTTTTGTAAGTCCAACACAATCTCCCCCTGGAGCAGATGATGGCAAAACTTAGCATTTTTGATTAACTTTTATTCCTTGTCAACTTCTCCCTGATTTGGCCCTTGAATTGTAATTCAAAGTTCATAGAGTAGTTATCTTCTAGATCCCTTTCAAGTGGAATACTTATTAAGTCTTGCATATTAACATCTTTGAGCCCAAAGGCACTGTTCATTGAGATCTTTTGCACTTCCCCACTGGCCCTAGGTAGAGTTAACTCATGGGTTATCTTGTCAGTCTTCCATTTCAGAATTCTACAACCAGAAGGATTTGATGGGACCAGAGTTATTGCAGATGTGTTTGGTGAGACATGTCTTCCAAAAGCTGGCCAATCAGGTCTTCTAGATTTTGATATGGATGTGCAAACATTAGTTCATATCTAATCCCTTCTATTCTCAGTTCATCTTGGTATTCATATCTTCTGCATACATTTCCTTTTTCCTTTAAGGTAGTCAATTATAGATGATGAAATGTTCTTTGCAGTAGGAAGTTCTAAGGGACAACCAGAGATCTGATGGGGAAGTCTACCTCCTCATAGGTTGACTTTCGAGGGACTGAGGGATCCTTTTCTTTTAGGACTTCTTTCTTCTTGAAGTTTTCTTGAATTGTTGGCTCATCCCATTTAGCCATGGACCTTATAGTGCCAAACTTTGCAGCAACCATCTCCTCTTGTATTCTTTTTAACCGGTGGGCCTTTTTGTCATTTGGCTTCTTTCCTGTTTACCAGTTTGGAGGAGTTGGCTTGAGCTCCAGATTTTGCTTTAGCTTTTCAATTCTTGTAGTTACGGAAGCTATCAACGCGTGGATGGGTACAAAAACCACCAAGGAATGTCTATGGAAAAGGTGGTTACGGAAGCTATCAACGCGTGGATGGGTACAGAAACCAACAAGTGCATAATTATAGATGTCAATGATGGATGTAAATCAAAGTTACCGGTTTTACCACATGGAAAGCACCTAAATTCTTGCACGACTGACGTCAGCAATCTTTTTACTTTAAAACAAATCCCATTTTTTCTTTTACATACACATGAAACAAATCTTTTCACGTGTATATCGTTCCGGCAGTAGGACAATGTCAACGGTGAGTTTGATTTGAATTTTGAAAGTAAGAAAACGTCTGACAGAAGATAAATGGTGGTGATACTGTGATTTTCCTAAATTCATGCTCATTAAGAAGTAATGACTGCTGATACAATGATTTTCCAGAACGTTCTCCCCAGACGAACCAGCTCCTTATTCGATTTCGGTTTAACACGGGTTACAATAACACTTCAAGCATTCTGAACCCTAACTGCAAACAACCCAACAAACCGTGGATACTGAAGAACATCACCAATCATACTCTCTGAACTCTCACAAAACCTTTATCAATCAATTACCTTATATGTCTTTCACTGTTTGACATCACTTTTACCAACCAAATTATTTCACTATTCAAAAACTCTATAAATTGTCAAAAAAAAATTTCTTTTATATATATACGGGCCGTATAACCTTATACGACCCGTATACAAGTTTTAATTCTGAAAATCTATTCAAACCTCACAAAATATATCCACCTGGTTGTATAACGTTATATTGCCCGTATACAATTGTATACGGGCCGTACATGAAAACAAAAAAAAGTATTCCACTGCTAACATCAATGTGCAACGACATTCTATACGGGCCGTATAACCTTACTACCCGTATACAATAAGGTATGTGAAAATAAGATATATGGAGTGTGTTAGTCTAGGCCTTTTTCTTTTGTTATAACTAAGTGAAGAGCTCAATCTAAACGTTCAGTTTCATATAACTAGTTAAACAGCAATTTTGGTACCATTATTAATTTTCAATACATTTTTTTTTACTCTTTTAAGTCTTAAAATATCATGTTATACAAAATTATGAAAACATGATTGAAACATGCTTACTTTTATTTCCATTTTGATATATAATTTATTTCAAGTAGCAAGAAAAATAGAATGTATTTAGTTTTACGATGAAGTTGAATTCAAAATAGACTACTTTATGAGTTGTAAGTTATAGCGAGTACCGATATTAGACCGGACAATATTAATACTGATGTTGATATTATCGGAACCGGTATGGATTTATGTGTTTATGGTTTTTGATCGATTATCCTTTTGGGCCTATAACCACTTTATTTTTTGACTTTTTTCTTTAGATTACATGTGGAGTGTTAATACTGTAAACTGAGTAACTACTTAATTTCCACCAAGTAGTACAAGGCAATTACCTTGGTTATCTAATTTCAAAACTTACTTTGGGATAGTATCCTTGTCTTTTTTTTTCAAACTTTGATCTACCACATTTCTAATTTATATTTCTACCCTTTATACACTTATTTAAATTATGGTAATAGTATAGTTTTAGTTTTTTAAACTTTGAGAGCATAACTTTTCTATTTTACATTTTAACCTCTATACTTACTCAACTTTTTTTTTCAAAACATTATCATGTTTCACATTTTGTCCACCCTACAATTCATTTATCTAACTTGACTTTTTAACTAATTTATTTTGTTATCTCTAAATTTTAATAAAGTTACAGTACGCCTCCTGAACTTTATTAAAATTATTTATCCCTTTTTTAACAAAGCCAAGTTTTTGCTTTTTAAAATTTCATCACAAGTTTTATAATTTAAAGTTTGGCCACAAAGGTTTTTCCTTTAAACTCCCTACATTTGGTATTTTTAATTTGGACTTTCGAAACCGTCAAATGGGAATTTTTTTACGTTGCGATATTTAAAACCAGCCTACCGCTATCATCACGATTTGCTTATTTTTATCTAGTTTCAAAATGATTTGCTAAATAATTATCTTACATATTTATTATTCTATTTTTTTACTTTGGTTGTGTTATCTTTTTGACTTAGTTATGCTTGTCCACGATAATATTTTTACGCGTCAGTCTAAATATGGCGAGCCAACAGTCCGTAATGTGTGCACGTGGTTCAACGTTTCTATGTCTACTTTTTGTTTTGTTTGACGGTCATACCGAAACACGCAAGTCCTACAAACTCATTATTATATCTTATATTTATTATTTATAGTACATCACAATTATATAATAATACTTAAATTAAATTAATTTCTAGCTGAATATGCTCAGTTTATTGAATATTTTTTGTTTTTACAAGTTTACAACGATAACAACATGATAAATAACAACAAGATAATAGATTACTGAAAAAATATGGTAGGTAATCCAAATTAAGCATGACTAGGGTTGTTGCTCATCTCAACGACCTTAGATTAAACTCTAATAATATGCAAAATAAAAGTAGTTTTGATATGTACATGTATAAGATACTTTAATATAATAAGTTATCTTGTAATTAATTAAGTAATGTGTCTGTTTGTTTAAATTAAAATAGTACATTGAGCCTACTGGATCGTTGTATTGTTTATGTTTCCCTCGATCTAATGGCAGCACGCATGCATGTGGTAGTGATGGCTTTAGGTTTGACACATAGTTTGTCCACTTTAGGTTTTAGATCGCATCTTGTATAATGATGTCTAGCTAGCATTACTAATATATTGTATATATGCAGATAACCACAACAAGGTAAAATGCAAGATCCATTATTAACAGCCCTTCAAATGTCTCTCATTAATGCTTCCTCACTTTCATTTGCCACACTTCCTAGTGAAAATGATCATGAACACAACAAGGCTAATCTATACCTCACTCTAGATAGATACACGGATATGCTCACAACATGTCCGAAAGATAAAGGTTGGGTGAGTGAAAACCTATACATGTACAAAGGCTTTTGGCACTTTAACTTTTCGTACGGTGCATTCTCGCTTGAAGCTATGATGACCATGCAAGATACTTTCCAAGCTCAACCAACTGATATCTACTTGATCACACTGCCAAAATCTGGAACAACATGGATCAAGGCACTTGCGTATGCTATTGTGAACCGAGAAAGGTACAAAAATAACACGCTCTCATCACACCCTTTACTCACCTATAATCCCCACAAATGTGTTCCTTTCCTTGAGACTGAAGTCTTTAGAAAAACGTCAGTTTATGCTGACGGATGTTTACCACGTCTCTTTGCTACTCATATACCATATAGTTCACTACCTCAATCCATTCTTGATTCTGGTTGTCGCATAGTTTATATGTGTAGAAACCCTAAAGACGTTTTGGTCTCTTTGTTTCATTTTACAAATAAGTTGAGAGACAAATCTCGTTGTCGAATGGCATTGGATGAGGCGTTTGAGATGTTTAGTAAAGGTGTCATGCCATACGGACCTTATTGGAATCATGTGGAAGCGTACTACAACTTCAGTTTGGAACACCCAAACAATATTCTTTTCTTGACATACGAGGATATGAAAGAAAATACCGTGAATAGAGTAAAGCAACTCGCAGAGTTCTTGGGCTACGCATTCACTAAAGACGAGGAAGATAGAGGTGTGGTGGATGAGATTGTAAGGCTATGTAGTTTCAAAAAATTAAGCGAGGTTAACAAACATGGAGATTTCAGTGAAGGTGTACCTAATGATGCTTTCTTTAGAGAAGGGAAAGCTGGGGATTGGAGGAGCCATCTTACCGATGAAATGACCAAGGTTTTAAACCAAATTACAAATGAAAAGTTTCATGGTTTGGATATATCATTTGAAGTAGGTGCACATAAGCGGAACTAGAGACAACCGATAGCATTTGCTATTAATGTTGTTTTCATGTAGCATTTTCTATAAATGTTGTATTCTACTATGTATTAGAATTTCCTAAAGATTTCTTGTTTAAAAGTTGAAGAATGTATTTCCTAAAGATTTCTAGTTTAAAAGTTGATGAATGTAATAAATAAATGATGTTGTCAATACTCACTTTAGCAACTGAAAGGATCATTGACCAAATAAATTATTTAAATCTCTTCCCTTCTTTATGACCGAGTAATCGAATGCAGCGGTTCCCATGCATCAAGGGGACACATCTCATGGTGGTCGTTGAGTCAACCTTGAAAATAGCCCCGAGTTACACTGAGATTCTTTGCCATTAATAAACAAATAAATAAAACTTAACACAAGCTATTATAAAGTACTAAACTATTAACATTCTCAACACATGAAGAAACTCACATGTTTTATACAAATCGATTCTCTTACCATTAGATGTGAATCTTAACACCCTTGTGTTGTTCCTGGTTTTTCGTGACTTGACACATACATTTAGAAAGACAATACGCTTTTTTATGTTTAGTTCTATATATCGAAAATGTAACATTCGTCGAAAAACGGGTTTTCCAAACCCGCTTCGTTTAATAATCAAGTATTCAGTTATAAGATTTCGTTGCGTATTTATTGTTCAGATTATTTTAAATGGAACATAATTAATAAACATTTTAAAATTTAAAACCCATAATTGATAAATAATAATAAAATGTGGAAAAAAAAATTAAATGGGACTGCCGGGTTTCGAACCCGGGTCTCTACTCAAACCAAACACACAACACACCACTACACCACTTGCCCACATCTGCTACATCTCAGAACAATTATGTATTTGTAATCACATTTCCTTTGATCCGGATTCAAACCAGAAACAGCCGCGCTAAGTCACCGGCTATCATCAAGAAACCGGATTCCTCGTCAATCTTCGAATGTAACTGATAGACTCAATCAGGGAGTCAACAATCCCCAATCGGTTATGCAATCAGTTAGGCAATTACATCTTGACCGAAATTTTGAAACCGAAATCATGTGTTGATAATGCGCACTATAAATATCAATGCATCTCATTTCAATTTCACTCGCATTCTATCTCAAAACATTACCCAAACTGCTCTCGAACCTTCTGCTCAACTCTCTGTTCAACCTGCAAGTCGCCGGAATCCTCAGTTACTCGCCGGAAAACCGAAGAATCCATTCCAGTGTTGCCTTACTCTATAAATAGGACTTCTAGAACTCAGACAGAAATCACCCACACTCACCTCAAACTCCCTGTAGAGCCTCTGTCGCAAGTTATACATCGCCGGAAATTGCTGAACCCGCCGGAGTTGGTCACCGGAAAACCGGGCCCCTGTGTTCGGTATGCATTCTTAATCTTTCTGTCAGTTCTATTCGATTTATTTGTTCAAACTCTAAAACAACAGAGCAGTGAAATCAAATGTTTAACAAATCTGTGTTCGATCTGAGATTAATGAAGAAGATGAATATCGAGTTGTTTATGAATATAATTAAAATCATTATTTTAACTGGGTTAGACACACAGTCCAGCGGTGGACTGTGTGCAATTTCAACGCGTACATCCCGGGTTCGAGCCACACTTGTTTCGACTTTCTGAAATAAAACCAATCTTTTTAAAACCTATTCAGATTATCCTTCAACATGTATATAAATATAGTATAACCCCGGATATTGATAGGTTAGACACCCAGCCCAGTTGGTCGGGCTGGGTGCAAGTTAAGTCGATGGTCACGGGTTCGAAACGTGTTCTGAGCGTCCGGTTCAAGCCAGTATAAACCTTTTTAATTAAATAAATTCCAGATTTAAACCCGTAAGTATATAAATATAATTAAAATCAGAAATATTTCGGGTTAGACACGTAGCTCAGTTGGTAGAGCTGCGTGCATGCGTACGGGAGGTCACGAGTTCGAACCTCACTCAGCGCATTGAATAAACACAGTCCGACCGGTCAACGGTCAACATGGTCAAAAGTCAACAATTTTTTTTTTTTTTTTTAATTTATTTAATCAGAAAATTATTTAAAAATACTTAAAAATAACATTTTTAAAGTTATAAAATGTCCTTAAACTCACAAAAAATAAATCTAAAAATCCTATTAAGGTTATGAATTAAAATTATTAATCTCAAATAAAATCCATTTATTTACCGAACCATTTCGTTATTATTTTAGGTTAGTTTTCCTCGTCGATCAAATCTTAAAATTCGTGCGCATTCATCGTCATCCAGGAAACGCACCCACTGTGAGTGAATCCTTACAAATTCCCCTTTTTATTCATGTTTTGGGGTGTATCATGTGTCGCTTTAATTATTTCGTTTATTCAAACTTGTGCTATTACCATTATATGACCTAAACTTGTGATGTAAATTGTTTGTTGTGAGGTGTGTTTACATTTTGTCAAGTTGCGTGCAAATCATTCATTAGGCCCATCAGTTCCTCGTGGGAGACGAGTTGAACATCGCGTGCCTCATTAGATCGGCTCCGTTTGATTGAGCCTTAATCTCATTGTTCATCATTTGGTGTGTGTGCTTGTGCATTATTTGATATTATGTGTTTTGTGATTAAATTTACATTTACGTTTACTCATATGTGGTTATGCACTTTTTTATAACCAATATAACCAATTTGTTCAAAGGTTTTCATAAGATTCACTCGCCAACTTTTGTTGACCCAAAAACCCTATTTTTACACATAATACAGGTGATCCAGTTGAGAAAAGAAACACGTAGGATGGCCTAGAAGAATAAACAAGTTAATGCTTTGGAATGGACATTTAGTTTTATTTCCCTTTGTAATTGTATGATTTTTGTTTAATACTTTAGTTTGTAATGGAAATGTATTTGAACATGTTATGCTTGTATGTCTATTGTAACTTCTTCTTTAAAAGAGAAATAATAAATATGAAACTTTATAGTAAATGTCATGAGCTTTGATGAAAACCCAATCATGCCCCGAATACCATTTCCGCTGCGGGTCAGGGTGTGACAGAAAAAACCCCTAACGTGTTCTTGACAGACACAAACTATTGAACAACTCATGGAGCATAGCAGGATTAGTGAACCTTACAACACAACACCACTCATTACTATTTACAAACAATTTTGATAATCTTTGAACAATTTCTTTGTGTCTCTTTACATATAAATAATGTATTTCTTGAGTAATTTTGAAGGAACTGGGTTCACATTTTACTAAATAATATAAAAATATATAATAACGATGATCTCGTAATTAATAGCAAAAATGTTAGTGCAATACTCTTTACAAAGCTGAATGAAAATAAAATATATAATACAATTTATACACCAAACATGATTCAACCACATCTTCTATGGGTACTTCAACAAGTGAACTTGTAATATCTATGACTCAAGTCTTCATCATCTCTTGAGTCTTTAACAATGCTCCATGTCTACAACAATGAGCATACAAAAAGTTAATAATTTTTGGTTGAGGATCGTGTTTGACACAGTTCTCTTAAAACAGATTTCGTGCCTACCCTAAGATGAACACGCATATCTCCCATGGTACAACAACTTGAACAGTAGTGTACTGGCTGAGATGGCTCTTGCACCCGAGATTCCACAGGGTTATTTGGTGTTCTTGTTTTATAGAAAAAGATAAAGTTGCAAAAGAGATTTTGAAAGTACTCCTCTCAAGTTGCTGGAAATTTTAAAGACTAAAATGTGTCATTCTATTTTTCAAGTATGATATACACACATAGTAATTAATCTCATTTAGTATTACAATAAACAAGACATTAACCTCTGAATAAATAAGATAATTAATCTTGTAATAAAAGAGTTTTAATTATATTAAATAGAATTGAAATGGTTAACACGAGCTAAAACATGTTAGTTGACCCGGCCTAAACGACTGATCATGCTGGAAACAATTGACCAGTGACAAGTGTTGAAACAACTAATCATGTTCCATGCTCGAAACAACTTATTAGTCTCAAATAGCTGATCAAGGTAAAAGACTTATGTTGACCAAATAGTTGCTGCTTAGGAACAACTACCCAGCCAAAGGGTTGGTTAAACAGCTGACCAATGAACAACTGTTGGTCCGGCTAGAACCATTGCTGAACTCAGCACAGACGATGATGTCAATAGGTGCTACTGCTGAGGTCATCAATTGCTGTTCTGGACCTGACCGTTTGGACTTGCACCACACACACCTGACTCGAACAATGGGTAACCTGAATGAGTCCTTCGAATCAACTTTCAAAAATACAAAGAAGGCTCTCAAAGAGCTCGCAAAGTGTGCCATCAAAATACTACATTGCGCCCATGTCGGGCACGCGCATGTTTAAGTCCAAGTTAGGGTGCTTTTAGGGTCCCCACTAGCGTTTGCCTTTAAGGAAGCAATTTACTAGTAGTGCTCCTCCTTATATACTGACGCGTCGTGTTGATTGTTATGTATATAAAAAATGTTATATTTTTAGCCGATTTATACACTGGTTCAAGTTATTTATATAAAAAAACACGATAAAAATGCTATTACTACAATTCATGTTGGGTAAGTGCACTCATCGTTGGCGTAATATAGTGATGGTAAGATGCCGAGGTCGTCCATGAATACAACAACTTTTAGTACCGAGTATTCATCAATGTCTAGTCAAACCAAAAGTAAAAGTGTTAAAATGGCCCATAAAATTAAAATAAAGAGATTAATAAAAAGTTTAGTAACTAATATAAGAAAGAAAAAGGTGTTTGGGATATTTTAACTCTTAGTGCTTCGTTAACTAAAACTTATCATGGATAACAGAAGCTCGATTGTCAGAAGAGAAGTTGTATTCTATTAATGCATAAAATTATGGAGTTCTTTATAAAGACCCTCACATACTCGATCATATTTATTTGAATCAGCAACGAAACACCACGTAAGGTCGGATCAAACCATAACGATATTATTGAATCACCAAAAAAACTATATATCATTGTTATTTAGCTTTGACAACATAGAAGAAAACTCCTCACATTCCATTGTTTGGCTTATAGAGCCTTTATATAAATAAACATAAAATACAGTAAAGGTAAAAGCACTTTGGTTTTTCAAGAACTAAAACATAGAAACAACTCCTCGCATTGCGTTGTTAGTCAAAGTCTAATCATGCAATTAGTCCACATTGAAATAAGTAAAGACCCATCTAAAGCAAAGAAACTCATATAGCCCAAAATCATACGGCCCAGTTCAATTTTTTCCTGCAAGGTTTAAATACAAATGTAAAAACCAAACCATTTAACATGTTTGAAGCTTTCCAAATTGACCGGTCAAAAAAGACCCATCATGAAACTAAAACGATATTGGATATCAACAATTTTGTGATCCAACAATTTCAATTTCAATTTGCCTAACAAAATAATTTTATATAACCTAAAACTTAACTTTTGCCCCCATCATCTTGCTAAATTAGAAACTAATTTTTTATCTAAAACTTTACTTTTGCCCCTCATCATCTTGCTAAACAAAAAACCAGTATTCTGAAAATCGCGAATAGTCATCTATTAATCGCTAGTCGGCTAGCACTGAGTAATTTTTTGTTAATCAGTCCATTAATTGCGAGTCAGGTCTAGTCGGACCTAGTCGGCCTGTAACAACTCGAAAATTCGATTGTTATCTTTTCTTTTGTTTTCCGTTTATCTATCCTTTGTAAATCCGAGATTCGGTTAATAATAAAGTTTATGTTAATTAATTATGGTATTGTACGTTATTATCGCATCTAATCGCTTATTAAATCTCATCGCTAATCTCATCGCATCGCAAATCGCAGTTATTTATGTGGTTTTATATTATTTATGTGTTATGTGTGTTTGTGGTTATGTTTACGCTCGCTCTCGCACTCTCGAATCGCTAAATCGCACTATTATATCAACTATAACGCTTAACGCTTTAATTTAACGCTTAATATAACTATCTAATGCGAACCGAATCACCAAATAAACTCTTAACGCGAAATCGGCAAACGAAACTTGGTCATCAGGCCAAGTTCGGCCGAACTTGACTACCACAAGTTCGCCCGAACTTGCCTGAGACACAAGGATCCTTTGCTTTCCCTCAAGTTCGCTCGAACTTGTACATACATGTACAAGTTCGGCCGAACTTAGCCATCCATTCTTGAAATCCTAGTAAGTTCGCCCGAACTTCGACCGAACTTGGTCTCCATCAGCTCTCATTTTGCCTTCTCCTATAAATACCAAACTCTGTTCACTCATTTGAACTTGCTGCAAGTTCGCCCAGAGCTCTCAAATCACGAAACCTTCATGTTCTAAGTAAGAATCAACCCGATTTCATCGCAACATCGTTTATCAACGATCTACAAAGGTTTACAACGATTTTGGCACAAGGCATAGCCTTCGTTTTCATCAAAACTCATTCTTTTACGAAAACCTTCATCTTTTTCTTCAAAAACTTATGTTTTAAGCTTAGATCTACACAATACGAGTTCGTTTAGCGATAGTAGAGACTTCCCAAACACGAGATCTGCAAGATCTCGGCTTGTAAGTGAGAGATCTGAGAAAAACTTTGAAAACCATTGATTTCTACACAAGATACGGACCTTTGATGGTGTTTTGTTCATTTTCTGGTATGAAACGAAGCACCTATCATTCAAGATCCCAGATCTGGAAGCACAAGGACGTTTATGTTGGTTTACACAAGCCGGACTAATCCGAACGAACCCCGAGTTCGCCCGAATTAGCCCACGCTTTTGTAAAACGGCTAAAACAGCTCTAAAAGACCTCTCCGACCTAAGTTTGCTCAGTAGCACAGGGTTGGAGGGATGAACACTCGATTTTCCTCAGCAAACGACGTGAAAACGCAAGATTTTGGACCCGAAAACATCAAGTCCGCTCGAGAATCACCAGCTCACCAGGTCAAGTTTGACCGAACTTGATTGTTTCATCACCAAAGTTCTTACAAGTTCGACCGAACTTGTCTAGTTTCTTAAGAAACTACACAAGTTCGACCGAACTTGCCTTTTTAGTAAGGTTATTCTACAAGTTCGCCCGAACTTGACAAGTTTCTCAAAGAAACTCATCAAGTTCGACCGAACTTGGCTCTAATCTCACCAATCTACACAAGTTCGCCCGAACTTGGCTACTGCCCTACTCAAACTTCACCGTTTCGGCTTTTCGGAAGACTGATGTACTTCTGTTCGTCTACAGGCTGAACTGGCATTCTCCGCAACTCTCCTCAGAATCTCTAAGCTAACTAAAACGCACCCACTGTGAGTATACTTGACCCATTTTCGCTTTAACGCACTTTTTGGGTGTTACAAACGTTCCTATATCAAAATCACTTCACAAATCAAACTGTTTATCACACGCGAATAATCTGATTATATATGCTCAATACGTGATGCTAGAAACATGTGACTAGGACTTATTTTCGTTAACTTGTCTCCTTAGCTAGTATGGTACTATAGTGTGGCTTACACCTGACGGGGTCTAGTTAGGATGGACGCGCAAGCCATCTCACGGTAGTTAGCATGAGAAATGAGCCTATGTTATGTTAAGTGTTTTGGTGTATCATGATATGTAATTAGATTGTTTCGTAAACGCTTTCTCGATTATGCTAGTAGTACTTAAACCTGTATGCTCACCTTTACATAATTGTATTGACTTGTATTTTAACATATATAACAGGATGAGGATTTGTAGCTTGGCTGCTTGGATGTGGCTTGCGTAGTTTAGTTTTGTTTTATTTTGTTTAGTTCCAAGTGTAATAAATCTAGGGGAGATCGGATCAGATTTTACTGTTTAAGGGATTTTGTTAATGTAATGATTGTTTAAGGATATTATGAGTTTAATAGTATGTGATGTTAAATGTTGATTTATTATCTTTAAATGAATGTTATGGAATCTCTTGAGACAATCTGGTTCGCTTAGTGCCACTACCCTGATGATTCCGCCATCGGTTGGGGTGTGACAGATTGGTATCAGAGCGCCATAACTTTAGGATAATAGGTAGAATTGTCATGATTCGACCTAGCAGCATGTTTAAGTACCCGATTGACCTATCTTTGACTTAAATGTTAAACTATTTGCCATAAATGCTTAAATGTGCCTTTCCTAAGGCTAATACTATACACGATTATGAAACGCTCGTATCTCACTAACGAGTGATCAAGTCGAGAATATGTGTGAAAACCGAGAAATCTCAAAGAGATCATTCACTCCGCGCATTCTCTCGCACGAGATATCTTCGTTGAGTTAGGAGTGACATCCAAACCTCGACGAAAATCTCCATTTCTATCTAGGAATGAAGTTGCTAAGTTAGGGGTGAAACCCTCATCTTAGTAACTAATTCAGCAATTCGATTTTCAGTCTCACCAAAGTCTCGGTTATGCCGATGGTTTGGAACACGTATTAACTGGAAGGGAAACGTCTAGCCGCTTGCGGTGAGAACGTTGTTTATCTATTAGGCCAAAGCGTGGGTCCAAATGCAAAGGGTAGTCGAATCACTTTGGCGTGTCAAATATCTCAAAACCCCGAACACTCCCAATTGATTTAAGCCTATATCGTCGATTTACGCATCATCGAGTTTATTACTATTTACGTGTTTAAAATTTTGAGAATTTTCGCTTTATTCGATTTCTCGCTTGATGATTTATCATATCATCGATTTATCGCATTTACGCTCCATCGAATGTATGCACTACTCGCACAGCTCACGAAATCTAAAATGCTAAATTAATACACCAACCAAACTAATCGCTTAACTCGCTTACGCCTATGAGGACGTGTGCCTCATACGCGGTATTATCTCGCTTATCTCGCTATTATATATCGCTTATATCTCGCATCTCGTATCGCGCTACGCATTGTTATTATTAGAAGGTGAATACGTGCAAATATGTGCTTATGTGCTTACGTGCTTATGTGCTTACGTGCTTATGTGATTACGTGCCTACATGTCTATGTGATTTTGTGCCTTGTATGAATTATAATAATAATAAACATTTAAACATAACTCTATTATAATCGAATCTCATCTAATCTAAATCCTTCGTGTAGATGTCTTCTATGGGATCGCACACCCGAAGGAATCTCCAGCACAGCAACGCCGACAAGCGTATCGGTACAATGGTAGCTAAGGAGATAGCTAAAGTCATCCCGCAAATTGTCTCGAAAATCCATGCTGTAAGCAGCAACTCTTCAGTTGACTCCAAGGGAGATGCCCCGAAACCCCACTTCAGCTTTAAGCAGTTCAAAGCATGTGGATCGCTTACCTTCTAAGGCACCGAAGGGCCGAGTGCCATGTTCCACTGGTTTGACTCTATCGAGGTCATATTCCGCCAGAGTGGATGTCCCGAGGCTCTGTGCACTGTCAACGCTACCTGCGTGTTTCAATCAAGGGCTCTCAGCTGGTGGACAGCCGAGCGCAACAGGCGTGGGAACGACGAAGCTTACGAACTCACTTGGGAGGAACTTAAGGGAATTATGATCAAGGAATTCTGTCCTCCCTACGAGATCCAGAAGTTAGAGAACGAATTCTGGAATATCAAGCAAGATGGTCCCGATAACGCTGGTCTCACTGCTCGCTTCAAACAGTTGAGCATCATCTGTCCCGGTCAAGTGGATACGACCGAGAAAGCAATCAAGAAATACCTCAACGCTCTCCCCGATTGCGTCGCTGACTTTGTTCAAGCAGCACGCCCTGCCACTATCGAGGAGACCTACCAGCTAGCCGCCGAGATTAATGACAAACGAGTTCAGTCTTGTTACTTTAAAAGCAGCAAGGTCGCAAATCAGGCAGTCACCGAACCAGCAGCTCCTACTACCGAACAACCCCGAGAACCAAAGAACAGTCGCCGTGGTCGCAAAAGGGAAAACCCGAGCAAGAACATGCTCTTACTGCTTCAGCGAACCCTCAGCCACTCCAGTCAGCAGCACCAAACGCACCGCCAGCAAAGCGTGCGTAACTGGCCCGCACCCTATGTGCCCTAAGTGCACATAGCATCATGCCGTTGGTGGCAATTTCCGTTTTTGCACGAACTGCAACATCTATGGCCACTTTACAGTCAGCTGCCGTAGTGGTACTCGTCAGCCAGCTCCTTAGGCTCCAATAGCTTCAGCTTTACCTGCTCCTCCTCAAGCCAACCAGCAGCAAGCTCCAAAGGCACGAGCGTGCTTCGTGTGTGGTGATCCGAACCACTTTGCTAATGTTTGCCCAAACCGCACTGTGAAATAAGAGCCGCAGCAGCCTCAGCAGCAGCCACCACCGCAGCCTCAGCAGCAACAACAAGTTACGCGTGGAAGAGCCTTCAATCTCAATCACTGCCAGGCTCAGAATAACAACAATGTTGTCAATGGTACGTTTCTTGTTAATGGTATTTATGCTTCATGTTTATTTGATACTGGTGCCGATAATTGTTTTGTATCGTTAGAATTCGAAAATGTTTTAAAATGTAAGCGCGCTAAACTCCCAAAGACTTTCGATGTGGAAGTCGCCACCGGAAGAACCGTTACTGTTAATTCCATCTTACGTGGTTGTAATCTCGATCTCAACAACCATGTCTTCTCGATCAATCTCATACCTATGTAGTTAGGTAGCTTCGATATCATAGTAGGCATGGATTTTCTTCGTGAAAATCATGCTGAAGTTGTATGCTTCGATAAAATGATTCGTTTTCCTCTTCCTAACGGTGATCAACTTCATGTTTATGGTGAAACTCCCTCAAAGAAGTTGATGCTTTTGTCATGTACTCGAGCACACAAATGCTTGCAAAAGCGATGTGTTGCTTTCCTCGCCCATATCGTGAACCCGGAGAAAGAAAAGAAGACTTATAAAGATGTTCCCGTTGTTTGTGAATTTCCCAAAGTCTTTCCCGACGATTTACCAGGTTTACCCCTACTCGAGATGTCGAATTCCGTATCGATTTAGTTCCCGGAGCTACTCCCGCTGTAACCATTTCAGTCCATTAGTTTAAAAATTACGATTTCAGTCTCTGTGGTTTCACTTTTGTAACCATTTCAGTCTCTATGGTTTCATTTTCGTAACCACTTTAATCCATTTATTCTGTAAGTACAGGGACTGAAATGTTTGTGAGGTGGACTGAAATGGTTACGAAAGTGAAACCACAGGGACTGAAATCGCAATTTTTAAACTAATGGACTGAAATAGTGATTTTTAACAAACCATTGGACGAAAACAGTAACTAACTTTTTTTAAAAACTAACCCACAGTCTTCGTTTCTTCATCAATAATCTTCACTCACTCCAAAAACTAGTTTTCTTCACCGTCACCACCACCGGACCGTAATATTAATCAGGTACCACCATTCTCTCTAAATAGCACGATAATATCAAACAGTATAATTTATAGTCAATATATCTGATCGATATTTCATTGCACTTTAAATTAGGGTTTTTATTTTTATTCACATTTAGGGCTTTTTGTTGGAGTTAATTTGCGATCAAATTAGCATCGAAAGTGAGTGATTTAGTTAGATTAATCTGTAATATTCATCGATTAGGTTACAAATTTGTTCAATTGTGTATCAATTGTATCATTAATTACTGAATTTAACTGCCTGCAGGATGTCTAGGGTTAGTACATTGTTGCAAAAGGGGAAGAAAGCTCTGCAGGATCTGGAACTGCTTAAAGTCCTGCAATCAGAGATCAGACATGAGCTGTCTGATGATCTTTACAAGGTATTATGGTTAAGTGTGTAAACGAGTCAAGCTGCCGGTGAGATACTGCTAGCCAAAATCTCAACTCTGCACGGGCTTAGCTCGTTTGTTATTTATCAATCAGTATATATATGGATGCGTACTTGTATTTTGTATATATTTATAATATAATTATAATTATAATATAATTCTTAGATATAATAAATAAATATTATTTAGTATATTTTATTAAAATTTTATATATAAAAATAATAATAATTGTATAAATATATATTAATTGATATTTTGTATAAAAGGGCTTGTTTAGGCTCGCGAGCCGGCTCGAGCTTGATAAGTGAATTTTGGGCTCATGTTCGGGCTCATTGATTAAACAAGCTTATTTTTAGGCTAGAATGCAGGCTCGAGCTCGTTTAAGCACAGTTTGATTTGAGCTTTTAGCGAGCCAATCTTAAGTAGCTCACGAGCGGCTTGGCTCATATACACCTCGACTCGAAACGAGCCGAGCTCGAGCTCAAGCTAAGTTAGAAGAGCCAAGCTGGGCTCGGCTCACAGTTTCTATTATCTAGTTAATGCAGTTATTCCTATCTCTACACCATGGATGTTGATTCAGAGTGAAAGCGGATCATCAGGAGATTTCGTGATCGACTGGAATTCGCCACATTCTAAAGACGTCGTGATGCGGAAAAGATGTGAATCTGGCGAGGAGATTGCGGTATCTGCATTGCTTGGTGAGGAAACCTATGTGGAAGATAACTTGTATCCCAAGGAAGCTAACATGAAGGTGTGCATCAAGAAGAATGGGTTGAGCTCTATATTGCAGTTTGATTGTAAAGTTTTAGATGAAGGTCAAAACATAATCGACTTCCATATTCAAAATGCTTATTTTCTGAAGTCACCTACCGATTTGGGTTCTTCGGTCTACATAGGTCCCGGTTTTAGGTACATTTTCGTTGCCTGATTATTGTTTAATGCTTGAAATTTGGAATCTTGTAACTAGAGGTGGAAGTTCCTGACACGACCTGAAACACACTATGCAAATAAGGAGGTTTTGGATTGGCTAATATAACCCGTTTTATTAGATAGGTCAACCAAACACGACCTGTTTAATAAACGGGTTATTATTAAGCTGAAATTAAAACCAAGCTTCTTGATTGGGAATGAGAGATAAGGGAACAAAAACAATTAAAATGACACCAATTACACAAAAGAATAAGCTGTTTAAATTGTTTCAAAGTCACTAGGTTTCACTCATATACGCAAATGAATATTAAACTGGTTGGCCCGAACACGGCATGATATGGCATGGTTGTCAATAGCGAAGATAATGTTCGCTATCGCGCATTTCATAGTGTATCGCCCATATCTCGCAATCTGTTGATTAGCGACTCCATAGTGTGAATATAGCGGGATTTCCGGTTTTTTTTCTTTTTTTATTGTTTTAATATAAATAGTGGGATTTTAGGCTTTTTTTTTCTATTCTAACTTCTAATATAACTACTTATTATAAATTTCTTATTTAGATGAAATATACAGCGTATTTTGATAAAAATATATCTGAAAAATTATTTCTAAAATTAAAGTTTTCTTAAACTGTATTGCCAGATATAAAATAGCGCCCACTATTTCGTCACTATCGCTACATAGCGTATAGGTAGCTTGTCGCTATAGTCCGCTATTCGCTATTGATAACTATGATATACGACTCCTGTTCAGGTTCTCACCTATTCGTCCTGCCGACCTAACATGATTGACCCTCCTATTTGTTGTAACCCAAAGTAGTACCATGAGTTTCTCGAAACATTTATTATTGCTGGATTAAATTCTATTTTCGGTTTATGTACTGCAGTGAATTGGATCCTGCTCTGCAACAAGAGCTGAAGCAGTACCTAATCTCCAGAGGAATAAGTAGCAGCCTCACCACCTTTCTGCTGCATCATATCCACCACAAGGAGCAAGATCAGTACATAAAATGGCTGCAGAAATTGGAAGCCATGGTGGCATCAAGCTAACCAAATTTGGTAAAATGACTTGCAGGGTTATGATCTTAATTAAAATGGGCCATATTTGCTCACAAAGGAAGGTTGTAAGTCATAGGACAAGGTTTTGGCCCTAAATTTATGATATTTGATGGCTGTTTAATATTGTTTTGGTTAATATTATAGCGTTATGGATAGAAAATCCTTTGGGTTGGCCCAATGCGGCCCTCGATACTGATTTAGTATGAGGAAAGTCCAAATTACTGATGGTTAGCTACGCGTTGACGTCTTAGGAGCCTAGCTTTTCGGTTTATTATGGGGACTTTACGTTTTCTGGCTATGTTTAGCGTAGCTACCATAGACGTTTCATCTAATATTTATGGTTGGATATGGCTTTTGGAGCTGGGGTTTCAAGACATTACCAATAGCTTGGCTGTAGGTGAGATTATATTGGGTACTGTCGTTGTAGTGTTGATGTTGTTTCAGGTTGTGATAACGACTTCTGGGTGTGCATGAGTTGGGTTATAGCCCTTGATCAGACCCTTTTAATAAATACTTAATATGTTAAATAAAATTTATAAAAGCAGAACTTGATATATGAAACTTGGGTTTAAGCTCGTTTATTAACATCATGCGTAATGGACATTATTGGGGTTTGATAATGACCACAACATCACCTCCTGGACATTATAAGGGCATGAAGAGGGAGTGACGTTTCTAGTATAACGACAAACAAGGAGAAAAAAAAATTAGAAAATAATGATTGAAAGGACATTAAAGAGCATTAATAATTATACGTGTTATGATAGTGATGAACTAGAAAATGCCCGGTTGGGGGGTGGCCATTAACCTTTACGGATTGTCTAAAAATAGAGACAATTCTATCATTAATACCAAAGAAAGAATAAGTAAATGTCATTCCATTTTATCAATCAAAATTCAAACATAATGTAGTTTAATTATTTCGAAGTTAATTCCTTAAATTTGTAGTTCCTTCCTATTCTCTTTACAAACTTCTGTTTCTTAAAAACTATTCATGGCTATTCTATTAAAAAAATTCCTTCCTATTCACTTTACACACTTCTATTTCTTAAAAACTATTCATGGTTATTCTATAAAGAAAAATGTTTTTATTATTTTTTTTCATGCATTTCTATTAAAAAATTCCTTCCTATTCACTTTACAAACTTCTGTTTCTTAAAAACTATTCATCGCTATTCTATAAAGAAAGATGTTTTTATTATTTTTTTCATGCATTAATCCTTGAAACTGTAATTCCTTCCTATTCACTTTACAAACTTCTGTTTCTTAAAAACTATTCATGGCTATTCTCCTGTATATTAATAATACAAAGTTGTGAATAGTAGGAATAGTGATTTTGTTTCTTTATTCTATTAACGAACCAAAAGATTTTCAAACTCAATCCGATACCGACTTTTAGTGTTTTCTATAGCAGGCTAGTGTCTGTTTTTACCTTCATGTACCGATAATGAATCGGACCGCATCGGTATTTTCGATACCAATTCTATAAAAAAAGATGTTTGTATTATTTCCTTGAAATTGTAATTCCTTCCTATTCAATTTACAAACTTCTGTTTCTTAAAAACTATTCATGGATATTCTATTAAGAGTTAATTACTGTTTTCGTCCCTGTGGTTTGTCAAAAATCACTATTTCAGTCAATTAATTGAGATTTCAGTCCCTGTGGTTTCACCTTCCTAACCATTTCAGTCCATGTGGTTTCACTTTCATAACCACTTCAATCCATTTATTCTGTAAGTAAAGGGACTAAAATGGTTGCAAAATGGACTGAAATGGTTACGAAAGTGAAACCACAGGGACTAAAATCACAATTTTTAAACTAATAGACTAAAATAGTGATTTTTAACAAACCACAAGGACGAAAACAGTAATTAACTCTTCTATTAAAAAAATGTTTTTTTTAACATGCATTAAGTGTTTTTGTTTCTTTAAAGTGTTAACACTATAGTGTTTCATACCACTATTAATTCCTAAGTCTCATATGATGCAAGTATGGAGGCATGGTTTGATTACTTTTATATTTGACTTGTTATTTAACTACTTTTATAATTGACTTGTTATTTAAAAAATTTTAAAAATATGTTACAGGAGTTGAGTTATTCTACAAATGAGTATAAACTAAGAAGTATAAGGAAAGTAACCAATGATGAAAGTGTCCATATATTGTCTATAAGAAAAAAAGAACATGTACATGCAAAAACAAAAAATCTAACCCCTCCAAAAACCTAACCCCCCAACCCCCAAAAACCCAAGCTAAATGCTAAAAACTAAAAATTAAAACCCCAAAAAATCTAAAAAGCAAAAAATTTTTTAGTATTATTTATAAAAAAAGCTGCTTTATCGTCACTAATTTTTTTAGTGACAATAAAGTAGCGATTATTTTAATAGAATATTGAAAAAAAATTGCGTGTTTGTTTTTTTATGTATTTTTGGTTGTGTTCACATTGAAGAATATTTCTTCATACCCTTCTTACAATAAAAGTCATTTGTATTTGATCTTTTCTCTTGTTACAGATAGCAATACTTGATTTGTAAATTAAAAAACCTTTTATATAGTTACAAGAAATTATATATACACACACTACAATGGAATTATAATCAAACAAAAATTCCAAATACGATAAGAATACGAGGAGAACATTTACACAATGGCTATCAAACTCTAAACGCATGTGAAATTTGCCAAAATAAATGCATAATACATCTAAAATTTTCAAGAGTTTTTCGGTTAGATTTACTTTACGAAGCGAAAAAACTGGGGTAGGGTTCAATCCCTAGTGGCATGACTTATATACATCCCTTAGTCCAGATGTGGAGCAAGCTTTCTGTTATAGTGGCACCATCACTTTTTTTTTTCTTCTAAGAACCTGAATGTTGAATGGAGAAAAGTACAATTATCCAATTATCACACAAATAAACACAAGTAAATCATAACATACAATCACTTTTCCAGAAAAAAGGGAAAGTTAAAACAAGATATCCAAACCATGAAACTTTTCCTTTCTAATTTCATCTAAGATGTTGCTCATTTCTTGAGTTAGGTGGTTGCTCCAATCTCCAACTTCACCTTGTCTATAGAAAGCATGACTAGGTAGACCAACAATTGTATTCCCATGCTAATTAACATCACTTAAACTTTTGAAACTGCATAGACTCATAATTTCTTGCACCACACCTTTAGCCTCTTCCTCCATAGTGAAAGGATAGCCCAAGAAATCCGCTAAACGTTTCACGTTATTCGCAGTATCCATTTTCATGTTCTCATATGTCAAAAACAAAACCCTTGTCGGGTTTTCTAAACTGGCCTTGTAGTACCCTTTCACGTGATCCCAATAAGGTAAGCATGAACCGATACCTTTACTAAACTTCTCAAACGCATCCTCAAGTGTAACTCCATCAACAGATTCACCCTTTAACTTGTTTACAAAGTGAAACATATAAACCAAAACTTCTTTAGGGTTTCTACACAGATAAACTAGACGACAACCAGAATCAAGAATGGATTGAGGCAATGAAGTGTAAGGCATATGGGTGGAAAAGAGCCTAATAGAATTGGCATCCAAGTAAGTAGGTTTGCTTCTTAATATTTCATTCTCGATGAAAGGCACACAATCGTGTGGATTAAAGGTCATTAGTGGGTGAGATGTAACACACTTGTTATTATACTTTTTTTCCGGTTCACAATCGCGAAGCCAAGGGCCTTGATCCATGTCGTGCCAGATTTTGGTTGTGTGACTTGGTAGACGTCATTCGGCTTAGCTTGGAAAATATCCTGCAATGCCATCACCGTCGCAATTGAGATGAAGGTCGTTGATGGGTACCAATAACCTTGGTGCAAGTATAGGCTTTCACCTAGCCAACCTTTCTCTTCTGGTAAACTAATGAATGATTCTCTGTATCTATCGAAAATGTGGGCTAAATTGGCCTTTTCAACTTCAGGATCTTCTATACATAGTCCAGGTATGTTGGAAAGAGTGGAGGCTTGAGAGGTTGGATGGACAGACATTTTGGAGGATTATCTTTGTAGAATGGAAGTTTTTTGTTGTTCACATTTTATTTATCTATATCTAAAGAAAGGCTTGTCGTGTTCTTGTTTTCTTTTATTTTATATAATATAATATGTTTTGATTTATAATAACACTATATACAAATACCAATTATGTATGCATGTATGTATAACCCAGAAAAAGCGAGGAACCTGAAGTGATTTGGCTAGCTCAAACGAAGTTTCAATTATTCTATCATTCTAGCAGTGTTGAAAAACTCATTAACCCCTCTCTTTCTCTCTCTCTCTATATATATATATATAGTAAGTTTCATGTGAGAACCACCTTTATTGTAAGAACCGCGAGAACCACCTTTATTGCAAAATAAAATCTAAAAAATCAAAAAAACACTTAATTTTTTTTAATAAAAATCGTTATATTTCGTTACAAAAAAAAATAATAATAAAAAACTTTTTTTTCGAGAAACAGTTATCCATGCACATGTGCATATGTATCATAACTTCGACAAATTCAGTAATACGTTATCACTAGTAGACAATTGCACTTTAATTTCTAATACCATCCATAATACACTCTATTTTACATTAAATGCACATGTGCATCATTATGTATAACCATTATATACGGTGTTTTGGTACAAAAAGTTTGTGATTTTAAATGAAGAAGTAGGCTCATATATATGTTTTTTGGTTAGTTATATCTAGTGGTTGATGGATTTATTATAGTTGTCACTTTATGATGTAATATGTTGATTGGATGATATAAACGGTATTGATATACATGTAATAAAATGAAGATATTGATATTGGTATTGTATTATAAATGGTAGGAGGTAATAGTATGGTATTATGGATGGTAGGAGGTAATGGAAGTGTATTATGGATGGTATGATAGATGAAAGTGAAAGTGTATTCAAAGTAGTGTACTAAAACACCTTATTTCATATTGATACATATAGATGCACATGTGCATTTCTTATATTGGTAACGTAAAAATTAGTGTATTACACATGATAGTGTAAATGAAAGTACAACTGTCTAATGTTTGTAATGTATTACAGAATTTGTCAAAGAAATGATGAAAATGCACATGTGCATGGTAGTGTATTATGGATGGTATGATAGATGAAAGAGAATATGTATTCAAATTAGTGTACCAAAACGCCTTATTTCATGTTAATATATATAGATGCACATGTGCATTGCTAATATTGTTAACGTAAAAAATAGTATGTTACACATGGTAGTGTAAATGAAATTACAATTATCTAATGTTTGTAATATATTACGGAATTTGTCAAAGAAATGACGAAAAGCACATGTGCATGGATAGTTGGTACTGAATTTTTTTTGAATTTTTTTATTGTTGAGTAAATATAGCGAAATTTTCAAAAAAAAATATTAAAAAAACAAAAAAAACTTGGTATTTTTTTTGGATTTTTTAGGTATTACTGTTTGTGTTCACACTGGTTCTCATGGTTCTCGCAATAAAGGGTGGTTCCTAACGGAACCTTATCCTATATATATATATATATATATATATATATATATATATATATATATATATATATAGGGTAAGTTTCATGCGAGAACCACCTTTATTGCAAAATAAAATCTAAATAAAATAAAAAAAAGCACTCAATTTTTTTTATTTTTTGTAAATATTTAAAAAACAAATCGCTATATTTCTTACCCAAAAATAAAAAATAAAAAATTCGAGTAATAGTTATCAATGCATATGTGCATATGTATCATAATTTCGAAAAATGCCACAATACATTAACCACATCAATTAAACTCCAAAATCTAAGAGAATCTATATCGACTGATTTAGTGTTTCTGATTAAGGAAAGAGAAGAAGCCACACGTTTTAGAAAACTCTAATTACTCTCAAATCCCGATTAGAATACCTGCTAGGTTTACATACCCGATGGATTGTATTGTCTAGATCGTAGATAATTTAATCAGAAGGAAACGTCGTGATCTTGTGGAACTGATGGAGAATCTTGACGGTGGCGATAGGAGGGAAAGAGAGAGAGTTGCAGCTTTGTGGTTCTCGTGGTTCTCGCAATAAAGGGTGGTTCCTAACGGAACCTTATCCTATATATATATATATATATATATATATATATATGGTAAGTTTCATGCGAGAACCACCTTTATTGCAAAATAAAATCTAAATAAAATAAAAAAAAGCACTCAAAATTTTTTTATTTTTAATAAACATTTAAAAACAAATCGCTATATTTCTTACCCAAAAATAAAAAATAAAACATTCGAGTAACAGTTATCCATGCACATGTGCATATGTATCATAATTTCGAAAAATTCCACAATACATTAACCACATCGATTAAACTCCAAAATCTAAGCGAATCTATATCGACTGATTTAGGGTTTCTGATTAAAGGAAAGAGAAGAAGCCACACGTTTTAGAAAACCCTAATTACTCTCAAATCCCGATTAGAATACCTGCTAGGTTTACATACCCGATGGATTGTATTGTCTAGATCGTAGATAATTTAATCAAAAGGAAACGTCGTGATCTTGTGGAACTGATGGAGAATCTTGACGGTGGCGATAGGAGGGAAATAGAGAGAGTTGCAGCTTTGTTTTTCTAGGGTTTGTGGATGAGTAAAAAGCAAGCGTGTGAAAAAAGAATGAGAAAAAAAAAAGAAATATAAAGGATCCATTAACTCTGACCCGATTATAATTCGGATCCCATGTCCAATTCTCAACACATCTAATATTGTGTATTCCCTCCCAAAATCACCCTCTACTCCACCATAACATGCTACATCAGCAAAAAGCTCCACTATCACATGCCACATGGCCCAAATCATCTCATTTATTAATATATATAGATGTCATGGATCTAAGGATTTGTCATAAGATTGTAGATCCAGGGTCGGCTCTACCTATACCAAGGGGAAGCGATTGCTTAGGGCCCCACCTTGGAAGAGGCCCCAAATCTTTGAATCACTTTGACCAAGTTTTGCGATAGCGGAGAATAAAATCTAGTAAGTTTATGGGCAATAAAGATTGAAGCTTGGAGAGGCGGTTTGTTCCATCTTCACCATGGCTTCATCTCTTTCTCTCTCTAATTATCTGACTAGTGTCAAGTTCTAATTAACCACTTCAGCATCTCCACCCCTTTTTTAAAAGGAATATTAAATTTAAATAAACTTAACTTTCATTATTTGCCCGATAACACTTTAACTTACAAATTGTATCACGCAGCTAACTAACTGAACCCACTATATTGCATACATTTTGATTCTGCACATATATATGCCTATACAAATTTATTTTGTTCTACTTCCATTATTAATATATATTCTAACATTTTTAGCTTTTCCAGATGCTAAATATTTGGTTCATGTCATTGAGGATTGAAAGTTCTTTTGTAAGAATGTAAGCTTGCACTTGAATCTCTAAAGCTATTCATGGTTGCAAACAAATAGTGAGTTCTTTAATTTTTTTAATTGTCTTATGGCAATTTAATTCTTGAGTTAACTTCAGCTTTCTCATGTGGTTACTATTTTTTTCTAAAACATTCCCCTGTTTTTTTTGCTATTAAAAATAAGAGTCTGTTTGGTACGAGGTAATAAAATGAACAAGGGAATAGAATAAACAAAGTAACGGAATTGACAATGGAACAAGGGAATAGAATAAACAAAATGAACAAGGGAATAAAATGAACAAGGGAATAGAATATCACACAGATGAAACTAGTGAAAAGCTCAGAACAGAATTGACAAAGATAGTTCAACAAAAAACTCTTCAAACCTCAACAAATAAAAGTCACCCTAGAAAGCCAGAAGACCAAAAAATTCTAAAGTGGAAAGTCGAAAAAGGCTCCCACAAATTGACACTGCTCAAGTCTAATGGTGATGCTATCAAGATAAGCATGGAGGCTGCATATGAGCTAAATGCATAAGACCTTCAAGATCTTTTGGATCTGACACTCGAAAAGGATGATGATGATGAAGTTTCTCTGAATTTTGAATTACAGTTTAAAGGCCAAATCAGAGAACTTCTGTTGAGGAATAAAAACCAAGAATAATCAAGTGTTTTGGCATCATTTGTTCAAGGGGTAGATTGTTGGAATCGAACCCTAACAAAGGAACAAATGATATCATATCGAATACACTATCCGAGCTTTGGTTCAACTATCAGAGGTTACAACCTCTGATCTACCTTTGCACTGCTTTCCTAAACAACTGCTCCTATCATCTGATCGTTCAAGAAGCAAAAGTCTGATAGAAGAATCAAGATCAGAGGATAGAGATCAGTGCTTAGACTAGTTTTTACTTTATTCAATGTAACAGGGCTATGTACTGATAGTTTAGTATAGCAGTGTTTTAGTTAGTTACAACTTTGTTAGCTGTCACTATCAACCATGACGTCACAAAAGATGCACAGTGGTTAGATAGTTAGTATAAATAGGTGAACGTTGTAACAATTAACTTTGTCTTCCTAAAAAAGATCATTTCGCACTTTATCTTCTTCATTTCTTACTATCAAACGATTGTAATTGGCTAAAGGGGAGTTTTTGAATCACATGCAAAGTTTATCAACTTGAAAGCATGATGGTGATGAAAACAAACGACCGATTTCTTGTAGTAAAAATTTTCCATTAATTCCGCTGCATATCTTTCTAATTCAATCCATTTTTCATTCTTAGAAACAAAAACTACAAGTGATTCAAACTTAGATCCTGACAATTGGTATCAGAGCTTGGTCAATCGATTTTGATTTAACAGTCAAATTGATTTGAAAAGATCAGCTCTTTGTGCAAATTCGTTTGATAGTTTTACTTGAATATAGAGTTTTATTACTATAAAAGTTTTTAAAACACAAATCTGTTGTAAACAAGAGAAATGGCACAAAACACACTGGAATCCAATATTGGATCCATGTTCAAACCACCTATGTTGAAACGAAATGAATATTTTATTTGGCAACGTAGGATGGGTCATATTCTCGCCCAACAGAACACCGGATGCTGGAGATCCGTTGTATTTGGACCTCATGTTCCCATGGTTCCAAGTACAGAGGATCCCCATACTCAGGTCCTTAAAAAACTCGAAAATTACTCTGAACAGGTTAAATACTTGTTTTGTGAATTTTGTGAAAAGAGAATCATGTGGCTGCAAATTGTTTTCTTCTAAAAGCCTATGACATAAACAAAACTTGTGTTATACCCAAATCTCCTAGATGCACCATCTGCAACAAAAGAAATCACATGACCCAAGAGTGTGCCTATCTCAAAATCTATCATCAAAAGGTAAAAGAGATTAGAGCAAAATCTATTGAAAGAGAATGTTCAAGCTTTTTTGAAAACAAATCCAAAAAGAACTTTGAATCAATTGAAACATCTGTCACAAAAGCTTTAAATCAAACCTCTGTTCACAGAGAAATTCAAGTGACAAATGCACCTCCATCAAACCAGTGTTCAAGAGGTAAAAGCCAGCCTAGTTATCAAAAGGTGCCTATGGTTTATGGGACTTAAAAAAGTCTTCTAAGCCAAAGGTAAATAGGCATCCTCATGGTTACCAAGAAGTGGCTCATAGCAGTGGTTACAAAAACCTGATCTAACCACTGCTCACTTACCTGAACTTGGGTCTGGATCATCTGATACCCCATCCAAAGCCATTATGGCTTTGGAAGCTCACCTAAACTAATTATTTCAAAACATGTGCAGGGAGCTTCTACTTGCCTTGACAGTCTTTGGTATGTAGATAGTGGGGGCTCCAAGCACATGACAGGATGTAAAGCCCTGCTCAGAGATTTTAAAGCTCATGGAGGGGGTGATATATCCTTTGGAAATAATTCAAAAAGGAAGGTGTTGGGGCCAGGATGTGTCTCAGCTGGAAAACTCAAGTTTGAGAATGTGAATCTCATTGATAATCTAAAATTCAATCTTCTGAGTGTCTCACAAATGAGTGATAAGGGATATGGTTCCTTCTTCACAAAGGAAACTTGTCAAATAGTAGGCCCAGAGGTTGTTAAAAAGATTGTTCAAATAATTGCAGAGAGCAAAGCACAACTTACTGCTAATAGGGTAGGAAATGTGTATGTGGTAGACATAGTAAAAGATAATCCTATGTCAAATGCATGTTTGTTCTCAGTTGCTTCAAGCAAAGAAACATAATTATGGCATAAAAGATTAGGACACACAAACCTAAAAACCATCTCCACTCTCTCAATACAAAGTCTTGTCAGAGGTTTGCCTCACAAACAATTTACTTGTGAAGAACATTGTGTTTCCTGTTTAAAAGGTAAACAACATAAAAGTTCTTACAAGTCAATTGAAGAGTCCAAAACAAGTCAGTGCTTACAGTTACTTCATATGGACTTGTTTAGACCTGTGAAAATCATGAGCTTAAAACATAAAAGATATTGCCTGGTGATAGTTGATGATTTTTCCAGGTACACATGGACTTTCTTTTGCACTCTAAGGATGAAACAACAAATATTTTGCAAACTTTGTTAAACAAGTTGAAAAGCAATTTGATCTTCCTGTAAAAATCTTTAGGAGTGACAATGGGACAGAGTTTAGGAACAAAGAGTTGGATGCCTTCTGTGAGTCAAAAGGGATTGTTAGGCAATATAGCATCCCTAGAACTCCAGAAAAAATGGGGTTGTTGAAAGGAAAAACAGAACTTTGATTGAATCAGCAAGAACTATGCTTGCAGATTCTGGTTTACCCTTGACTTTCTGGGCAGAGGTTGTAAACACTGCTTGCTATGTTCATAACAGAGTTTTGATAAACCCCAGGCATCAAAAGACTACTTATGAATTTCTTTATAAAATCAAACCTCTGATCTCTTATTTTAAAGTCTTTGGATCTCTTATTTTAAAGTCTTTGGCTGCCCATGCTTCATTTTAAATTTAAAGGATTCAACACTAAGTTTGCAGCCAAAGTTGATTGTGGTTATTTTCTGGGATACTCAACCACTGCCAAAGCCTACAGAGTTTTTAACTCTTGGACCAGGTGTGTTGAAGAAACTCTGAATGTGAAGTTCAATGAACACTCATCTTTGAAAATCCCAGCAAATCCTGCTGAATTGTTTGACCTATCCAAATTTACATTTGAAGATGTGTCTATCAAGACTAACCATGCAGGTACCCCACAGACATCAAATCAAGAGCAAGGATATGATTACGTCCTTCCAAATTTCAAAATCAATCCTTCAGGCAAAGGAGCATATGTTAGTAGCAATGGTGAAAGCTCTGCCATGTCAACAGTGGTTAATACTCAAACCTCTGCCAGCTCTCAAAACTAAACATCTGTTGATAAAAGTCCACAACAAATGGACAAAAGTTAACATACGTTCACATCCATTCCACCAATTCCTCCACCAACATTCCAATCAGAGGCTGGACCATCAAATTCACCAACAGAGGTTAGCTCAGATGATACACATTTGCAAGCTTCACCTCAGAATGCCATTGTCCCATATCAGGGTAAATTGATTTTCCTCAAAAGCCATCCTGTGGATCTAGTTATTGGCAACATCAATGAGGGAGTGTCACCAGAAGCCAATCCCAAAACATTTGTCTTTTTGCTGGCTTTCTATCACTCACACAACCTCTCAAGTACCAAGAGGCACTAAAAGACAACAGTTGGGTAGAAGCCATGCAAGAGGAGCTCCTACAGTTCAAAAGACAACAAGTATGGGAACTTGTACCACTGCCAAAAGATGTAAGTCCTATTGGCACAAAGTGGGTCTTCAAGAACAAAACAGATGAAAGGGGCATTGTTGTCAAGAACAAAGCAAGGCTCGTGGTTCAAGGCTATAGACAGGAAGAAGGCATAGACTATGATGAAAAATTTGCTCCAGTTGCAAGATGGGAGGCCATCAGACTGTTCTTAGCTTTTGCTGCTAACCACAACATCAAGGTGTATCAAATGGACATCAAAAGTGCATTCCTGTATGGAAAGATCAAGGAAGAAGTGTATGTGTGTCAACCTCCTGGTTTTGAAGATGCATTTCATCCTGATCATCTTTACAGGTTAAACAAAGCACTATATGGTCTAAAACAAGCACCCAGAGCCTGGTATGAAACTCTATCCACTTTTCTCTTATCCATTGGTTTCACCAGAGGTAGGATTGATAAAACCCTATTTTTAAAATAGAAAGGAAAAGATTTGATGCTTGTCCAACTTTATGTGGATGACATCATTTTTGGATCCACATGCACTGCCATGTGTGAAGAGTTCAGAAAACTCATGGCAACAGAGTTTGAGATGAGTGCAATGGGTTGTAATGTTTTCTTGGTTTACAAGTCAAACAAATGCAACATGGCACTTTCATCAATCAAAATAAGTATGTGAAAGAACTACTTAAGAAATTTGATATGGATGATTGTAAACCTTGCAACACACTCATGGCAACATCCAAGCTAGTCACATTTAATGGCAAAGATGACCTTGTTGATCAAACATTGTATAGAAGCATGATTGGGTCTTTACTGTACCTAACTGCATCAAGGCCAGACATCATGTTTGCAACATGTGTTTGTGCCAGATCATAGTCATTGCCAAGAAAATTAGATCTTATTGCTGTAAAAAGGATATTCAGATACATAAAAGGTGCTCCCACACTTGGTATCTGGTATCCAGCTAATGGTAACATTGAGCTTGCAGGATATTCTGATAGTGACTTTGCTGGATGTAAAACAACAAGGAAGTCCACATCTGGAGGAGCCCAATTCCTAGGTGATTGCTTAGTGTCTTGGCAAAGCAAAAAGCAAGTTGTAGTTTCCACATCCACTACTGAGGCAGAGTATATAGCTGCTGCAAGTTGTACTGCTGAACTCCTGTGGCTTAAAAATCAATTGTTGGATTTTGGTATCACTGCTTTAAAGATCCACTCAAAATTGATAGTCAAGCAGCAGAAAATATCATCAAAAATCCTGTCTCTCATTCCACCACTAAGCAAATTGACATCAGACATCATTTTGTGAGGGTTTTTATGAAAAAGGTTTGATTTCTTTACAACATGTCCATCCCAAGGATCAACTGGCAGATGTGTTGACAAAAGCACTTGATGCTCACACTTTTGACAGTTTGATATCTAGGCTTGGAATGCTAAGCATGGATTAAAAATAATTTTTTTGTGATCCATGTGAAATAGCAGTAAAATGTTTTTAGAAAATCAAAACTCATCCTTAAAAATAGTTTAAAATTGAATTTTTCAATAAATCCTCAGTCTGTTCAAAGCACTGATAGCATAAAAACACTGATCATTTAGAAACGTCTATCCACTGTCACAAGTGTATCCTCTGATGGTTCAAAAACTTTAGTGTTTAGCCAAACAATTGTCTTCCATTTTCAAACAGAGGATACACGTAGACAGATGTTATTTGACAGTCATTGCATCAGTTCCCACGTCATCATCACTTTTTCATAAACCCTATAAAAACCTTGTTCTATCCAGAACAGAGGTTTCACCAAACTGTGTCGATTTCAAAAATCCCAAAACAGTTTTCACTCAAATCATGGCTCCTAAAACAAAATCAAAGGCGAAATCGAAGCAAGAATTACCACCATTCAACTTGATTATCAAAACCCCACACAATTACACTGGAATCTTGGTAGAAACCGAGGTCAACACACGATATCACTCAATGATTCGGATTCTAAGAGAGTCAAAATTTAAACATATGCTCGAAGTCAAAACCAAGATTTACATCGATTCTCTTCGGGATTTCTGGAAAACGCTAAGGTCAAAACATCCGTTGATGATGTTCCTTATGCGATAGTCTCAAAGGTTGGGGGTACTCCTATGCAAATAAGTCCACAATCGATCTCTCAAGTTTTTCAACTGAATGATATGGCACATCTTGTGTCCTTTCCTTTAAGAGAGATGCAAGCAGAGTTTGTGGAAAGGAGTTACACTGGTCAATTGAAATGTATGACAATCTTTAAACCCCATTTTCTAGCAGAGTTGAAATTCTTTTTCCATACTCTTTTAACATGTCTCTCTGCAAAATCTACTGCTTTCAATGAAATTCCATTGAACATGCAATATCTGGGATATGCAATTTTAACTGAATCAGATTTTAACTATTCCCAGGTATTGTTCAATGATCTTGTAAATAATTTTAAAAATATCTCAAAAAGAAAAGCTTTTTTGATACATCCTCGTTTCTTGAGTGTTTACATGCAAGAAAAGATCAGATTTGAAGCAAGTAAACAAGGAGCAGAGACCACACCTGGCTTCCTAACTCATGAACTTTATACACGTTTAACAAATCAAGACAAGGTTTCGAAAACAGAAGTAGAGGAGGATGAGCCAATTTTACAAGAACAAAATGTTCAATCTCTTCCTCCTGCTACTGAGCCCACTGCTCTAGGTGATCAGAGCATTGCAACCACTGCTCTGAAACCCACACCTAAAATCACCAAAAAGAAACCAACAAAAACATCCAGAAAACCCACCAAACCCAAAAAGGGTCCTCTAGAAGATGAGATCGCAGAGATAAACCCTGTGACAACACCAATATCACTAACCACTGCTGCTACTTCTTCACAGCAGATGGTTGAGAGATCTCCACATGGCTCTGAAACTCCTCCTGCATCCTCACAAAAGGATCAGGTTGTAAACACAGAGACACCAAATTATGAAGCTCTAGGACCACTTGGTTCTATCTTCCACAACCAATCTCCCAGGGCAATGTCTCTTTCTGCACCTATTCCTTCACCAATCCAATCACTACCACAAACCTTTATACCCTTGCTGAATGCAATAGAACTAGAGCAGACATTATCCATCACTTCTCACCAACCTATCAACGAGAATATACTTCAACATGATGCTGGGTCTGATTCTCTATTCTTTGCTAGCCCATCAGCAAATGAAGAGGCTACATCCCTTGGGTTACATGTAACCCTTGGTGATAGTTCAACTAGAGCAGCCACTACAATTGCAAAACTACCTAGTTTTCATTTGGACAGTGGTACATTTCTAAGTCTCTGTTGAAGGCAACCACTGCTGAGGCTACCAAGGTAACCTCTGATGTTGTGGGAAGTCCCCAGTACCAAGAACAAGGGCCATCTAAAGGTGAAGCTAGTGATAAAATACATGCTAATGATTCCTTAGATATAACTACCACCTCAGGTAGGAGTTCATATGATCCTATTAAATTAGGTGATGATCTAAAATACAAAGATTTGACGGAGAGAGTATTAACGTTTGAAACTTCTGTTGATGAGATCAAAAATCTTGTGAAGCAGTTGTTAGCTATAAAGAGCCAACCCTCTGTCTTAACCACTGCTGATCTACAACAAGCCCTAGACCCTCTGTTTCAGCAACAAAAGCACTTCTCTGATCAATAACACAAACATCAAATGCAGGAAGTAAGAAACATGGTTGAAGCAAGATTCATGGATACAAGGGCAGACATTAAAGCTATAAAAGCTCATCTTCTCCAAATCACTGGTACTGCTCCACCTACAATGATTTTTGTGAACACTGAAGATGATGCCAAAAAGGGGGAGAAACCTTTGGGAAAGAAGAAGCTTACAGTTGATGATCAAATGGCAAAGCCAACAGTGGATATTCCTAGGCCAGATGGTTCAAAGAAAAAGGATTTAACAGATGATATCTTGGCCAGGGAAAATGAGAAGCAAAAGAGAAAAGTGTATCTTGATGGCAAGGTATTGGTTCAACAAAAGATTAAGCAACAAAAAGAAAAGGAAGAGGTTAGTACCTCAACAAAGAGGAGACTTGCTAGACAAGTAAGGCAACCAATATCCACACCTTCCAAAACTGAGCCTGCTATAAATCCAACCATTAAAACCTCTGCTTTCCAATAATCAAGCACACCTACTTCAACTTCCATACCCATTTCCACCAGAGCAGATGTTACAACAACTGTTGGCATAGTGGAGGTTGCAGCAGATGCAATCCCATCCACTGCCATGGTCATTTTCAATACATCCACCCAACCTTTACCAACACCAATCAGAATTCCAACTCACCCATCATCACCAGAAGCAAAATTCAAGAGGAGAAGGACAACAAAGGTTGTGAATGAAGAAGAGATCTTTCCTGGTCCTACTCCTTTATCATCACAACCACTGACCTCCACATCAATGCTTCCACCATCTACAACTCAAACCACTGATCCCCTTAAAGTTATACCTGCAGCAAAGAAATATCCTCTTGATTTACCAACAGTCAAGGAAGAAATTCTAAGCTTTTATTCTAAGGAAGACCCTGACAAAAGAACTATATTATCTCTTGATGGCTACCCAAGGCCTGCAAATGTTGATGATTACCTGGAACTTAAAGTGAAACAAGCAAAGGATATAGCAAAGAGAGACTTAGCTGGTAAAAGTGATAGAGAGATACAAACCATCATGTCTTTTCAACTAGGCAAAGATAGAACATTGCAAGATTTTGTCAAATATCAGAGCAACAAGCTGTCAGAAAGGGAAGATCAATATCTTAAAAGTGAACTCATTGAATACATCATGAAGAACAAGCAATATAAGGCAACAAAGGCACAGTTCAAGGATTTGAGTATAGATGAGCTGAGAGAAGAAATTAAAAGAATGCAAGAAATGTTGAAACATCCTCTCAAGAAGCCAACTCCTCCTAACTAGGAAAAACATAAGAAAGACATGCCTGAAAGAACTTTGAAGATTAAAAGGATGAGGGAAGAATTGATACAGAATCACTATGGTTCAAGGAACTAAGTGATAAGATGGGGAGAAGTCATGGTGATTGATACTTACAAAATGTTAGAAAAGAGGAGGAAGAAAAATCCAAACATGCCTCCTAAACCAGTTTACCCTCCAACAGATGATGTTCATAAAGCTCAACATTCCAAAAAGTCTATCTCATCATCTGTCTCCTCCATCCTTGCTTTCAATCAATTAAAAAGGCAAGAAAAGATGGATGAAGAAGACAAGAAAGTTGTAACATCCGTCGAAAAACGGGTTTCCAAACCCGCTTCGTTTATTATCGAATATCAAGTTATAAAATTTCGTTGCGTATTTGTGATTTATTTTAATTTTAAACAATACATAATTAATAAACAATTTAGAATTTAAAAACTATAATTGATAAAAAGTGAAAATAAAATAAATAAAAAAGAAAACCGGCTGCCGGGTTTCGAACCCGGGTCAGCCGGAAGACTCAACCAACAAAGACTTAACCACTCCGCCACTTGAGTTGTTTGTTGTTATATCGAAACAATTAAAACATATAATGAAACTCTAAATCAAATTCGGTCATCAGCGCGCCCAAATCGCTCTCGCCGGAAATTCCGACGATTTCGCCAATTATCGACGATTTCCTTTGACTTAACGAATGTATTAACATCAACATCGGTTATAACCGATGTCTAATCCCGCGACATCAGTCATAACCGCCGGAGAAAAGCTGACCACGAATCAAGACTAAAATCAGACCCAATTCATCGTGATTCTTCCCTATAAATACACACCCAAGTCTCTGGAAATCATTTCGCTCAAAATCGCACCATTTCTCGAATCAATTTCACTCGCCGGAGATTCTGCAATCGCCGGACTTTCGCCGGAAAACCGAGACTTACATCAAAACGGTAAATACCTCGACTCTTTCGGTTTCAATCCATTGTTAGACTATTACTAACTTCAATCCATCCACCAGAATCAATCCCAGACGACGTAGCCGGAATATTCTGCACTCGCCGGAAAACCTCTGGAATTTCCAAAATCACGCTGTGAATCGGTATAATCATTTAAACCTTCTGTTAATCCTTGTTTAGTAACCCAATTTCACAACTAATCGATCAAAAAATGTTAATTGATTCAATCAGACGGAATATACAAATCAGAGCCGACGACCATTGCCGGAATTCTGAGAAATACAGTCTGATCGGTACATTCGATTCCTTAACTCTTCTTATCCTTTACATTTCAACCAGTAATATGTTCGATGAACGATTTAATCAAGAACAGAAGAATATCGGTCGTCTGAGTCTTTGAACGAAGAAGACGAAGTCGACGATGTTTATAAGATTAATTAAAACAAGTTATTAAACCGGGTTAGACACACAGTCTAGCGGTGGACTGTGTGCAAACAATTAGCACACGTCTCGAGTTCGATCCCTGACACAACCTCACTCTCTGAAATAAAAATGTTCTTTTTAAACCGAACAGGAATCAACTCGCTGTAAGTTGTTAAGTTTAATAAAAATCAGTATATTAACCAGGTTAGACACACAGTCCAGCGGTGGACTGTGTGCAACGCAAACAACGGGTCCCGGGTTCGAGACCTGTTGTGTGCACCGGTCCGACATAATTAAAACCCTTTTTAAAATAAATGATTTCTGAATAAATTAAATAGTGTATAAATATAATTAAAAACAGAAATATTTCGGGTTAGACACGTAGCTCAATTGGTAGAGCTGCGTGCACGCGTACGGGAGGTCACGAGTTCGAGCCTCACCCAGCGCATATATACACGAAGTCCGAACCGGTCAACGGTCAAAGTCAACGGTCAACGGTCAACCCAAAAAGTCAACATTTTTTATATTTTATTTATTTGTTTTATTTAAAAATCAATTAAAAATACTTAAAAATAACATTTTTAAAGTTAGAAAGTGACCTTAAACTCACAAAAATAAATCTAAAAATCCAATTAAAATTGTTAATAAAATCCACTTATTTACCGTACCTTTTCGTTATTATTTAGGTTAGTTATTCCTCGTCGATCAACTCTCTAAACTCATGCGCATTCAACCATCATCAAACGAACGCACCCAATGTGAGTGAATCTCGACCAATTCCCCGTTTTAATCACATTTTGGGGTGTATCATGTGTCGCTATTTATTTATTTCATTTAAACACTTGTGCATCCATCATATTCATGATCAAATGTGTATCCAATATGTATCAATTGTTTGTGTGGTTAATGTTTAGATTTAATTTATCATTTTCAGTACATACATCATCATAGGCTCGTCTGTTCCCCATTACCTATGAGCGGAACCGTTCCCCATTACCTATGAGCGGAACGTGGCGTTGCCAACATACGATCGGCTCCGTTGGATTGAGCCTTGATCGCACATACATCATCATAGGCCGTCCGTTCCCCATTACCTATGAGCGGAACGTGACGTTGCCAACATATACATTATCATTCATGTCATATACTCATGCAAGGTGGTTTGTCATTGTATGTTTATTTACGTTTGCTCATATATGATTATTGCACAAATTTTCCATATTAATTACAACAAGAAATCAATACTAAATGTTTTCTAACAAGGTTCACTCGCCAACTTTTGTTGACCCAAAAACCCCCATTTTTACACATGATACAGGTGATCCAGTTGAAGCAAGAAACATATAGGACGGCCTAGAAGAATAAATCAGTTTAGATTTTGGATTGTTTATTTAATTTTCCTTTCCTTGTATTGTATGAATTTGACTTGAACATTTGAGATGTAATTTGAATTAATAAATATGAAACACATTAGTAAACATCATGAGCTTTGGTGATAACCCAATTATGCCCCGACTCTTATTCCGCTGCGGGTCGGGGTGTGACAAAAGTGTTTGAACACATCAAGGAGGGAATCAAAAACATGGTTGACTATCACACAGATGAAACTAGTGAAAAGCTCAGAACAGAATTGACAAAGATAGTTCAACAAAAAGCTCTTCAAACCTCAACAAATAAAAGTCATCCTAGAAAGCCAGAAGACAAAAAATTCTAAAGTGGAAAGTCGAAAAAGGCTCCCACAAATTGACACTGCTCAAGTCTAATGGTGATGCTATCAAGATAAGCATGGAGGCTGCATATGAGCTAAATGCATAAGACCTTCAAGATCTTTTGGATCTGACACTCGAAAAGGATGATGATGATGAAGTTTCTCTGAATTTTGAATTACAGTTTAAAGGCCAAATCAGAGAACTTCTGTTGAGGAATAAAAACCAAGAATAATCAAGTGTTTTGGCATCATTTGTTCAAGGGGTAGATTGTTGGAATCGAACCCTAACAAAGGAACAAATGATATCATAGCCAATTAAATTATCCGAGCTTTGGTTCAACTATTCGAGGTTACAATCTCTGATCTACCTTTACACTGCTTTCCCTAAACAACTGTTTTTATCATCTGATCGTTCAAGAAGCAAAGGTCTGATAGAAGAATCAAGATCAGAGGATAGAGATCAGTGCTTAGACTAGTTTTTACTTTATTCAATGTAACAGTACTATGCACTGATAGTTTAGTATAGCAGTGTTTTAGTTAGTTACAACTTTGTTAGCTGTCACTATCAACCATGACGTCACAAAATATGCTCAGTGGTTAGATAGTTAGTATAAATAGGTGAACGTTGTAACAGTTAACTTTGTCTTCCTGAAAAAGATCATTTCGCACTTTATCTTCTTCATTTCTTACTATCAAACGATTGTAATTGGCTAAGGGGGAGTTTGTGAATCATATGCAAAGTTTATCAACTTGAAAGCATGATGGTGATGAAAACAAACGATCGATTGCTTGTAGTAAAAGTTTTCCATTAATTCTGCTGTATATCTTTCTAATTCAATCCATTTTCCATTCTTCAAAACAAAAACTAAAAGTGATTCAAACTTAGATCCTGACAGAATGAAATGGATCATACTATTTTATTGTGATGTTTGGTTACTCATATGTGAATAGAATGACTTAGTACTTTGTATAGTCTGATAAACAAAAAAATACGAAGTAACGAAACACAATTGTATTAAAAACGACAAGAATAACACTACCTCAAGAATAACAACAGTAACAATAATAATAGTAATGATAATAATAATAATAATAATAATAATAATATATTTTCCATTCCTGAAGAAATGAAAAAAAACACCTTCTTATAAAGGAACGAATATTGTTAATTTTGGAAGGAGTTATATTTCTTTGAAATGCTCAATTCCATTACCACATGATAACCAACATTTTTTTCCATTCCATCAAAATGATCCATTTCATTCCATCTTTTATTCTTTCATACCAAACGCTACCTAAAGGTATTTTAGTAATTTTACAAATAAGTATATAATTAGTTTTTTTTAAATTCCTATTAGGGGCATTTGTATCTTTTCACTTACAAACCTCTCTTTACAACATTTAAACCCCTAATCTCACCCCCACCCCCATTTCCAAGTCTCTCTCTTCCAGCCTCCAACACCATCTACCACCTGCCACTACCACCACCCACCACCACCACCATCACTAGAACCTTAACACTTAGCCTGAAAACAAGCCCCCTTAATGTGCTACCACACCTCTACCACCATCACATAACACTGTCATGAACACTAGATTGGAGCTCAAACCAATCAACACCAACCACCACCAGCCGCATCACCATTAACCACCACCAACCACCAACCGCCAACAACACCAACCACCGGCAACCAAATTGATCATAATTGAGCAAACTGTCTCTCTCTAAATTGCAACTTCCGTCTCTCTATCTCTCTCTAAACCATCACCAAGTTGAATCCAAGATGTCTTCAACAGATCTGAGCAAACCCAAGCCCCTAAATCGGAGCTCAGCGAAACCCAATCATCTTGACCACAAAAAATCAAATCTAAACCATTTCTTCATCGAATCTTACCACGCATTTCGAATTCGGGATGATGTTGGGCTCTTTTCGATGATGGTGGTGGTTACTGATGGAACATGGTGGTGTGGTGTGGTTGATGGTGGTGATGGCAATGGTGGTTGCTAATGGCTGATGGTAATTGCTGCTGGTGGTGGCCAAATAATTTTATATACATCATAAAGCACACTAGATGGTCAAATATGGTAATTTACACAATTTTTAAGATGGATATGAAAAGGCTTAGAGTAAATTTGCTACTCTCCATATTTTGGTTACATCCTTACCCCTCTGACGTAACAGATTAAATTATATGCGTAATTATCTTATAAATTTATTATCATGGTTGTTAAATGCTAATAGCGCATCGTCTTACTAATTATACAACTTTTCGTTTGCCATAATTACACTCTTTTACATCATTTTCTTGATCGATTTATTCTCTTTAAGGAACATTACTTTTAGGAATGAATAGAACTATCACATCAAATACATTATTCATAGAATTTCTTTTTTTTTTCTTCAGAATTTGTCAAATCTTGTGAAGTCATATAAAACAATCTAAATTAAAGTTAAATGATGAAAAATAACTCAATAATAAACTTTATGATATACACATTTTACAATCTGAAAGGAAAAAATTAAACCGTGTAAAAAGCGGATAAAATACGAAAAGGAAATTCTAGATACGAGTCGAGTAAACCAACTATGGTTGTTTGTCATAATTTCTTTCCTGGTTTTTCAATTTTCCTCCATTTTTTATTGGTTCGCAACTCTATACACACGCACTTACACGCCACGTAATGTGCGCCAAAAAAATATAAGTATCCGCAACAACGTCCGGGCATTCGCACTATATATTAATATGAAGACAAAACTGAATTTAATGATTAACTATAAACAACTAAATTCTTATTTAAAGTTACCAAAATGCCTTTCTCATGATAGGTAAAATTATCAAAATCTTTTAATAGAGATTTTGGGTGGATTGGACCTAGAGAGTAGATTAGAGAAAAAATAGTACCACACGTAGAAAGAAGACAATTTTTAAACTAGTGGGATAAAACGTTAGAACTGACAAATCACATGTTACAAAAGGAAAGTTTACTCTTAACTCTTTCTACATGTTTACAAGCCTTCTACTTTCAACATGTGTAAAAGGAGTCATATCACATGTAACACGGTTCTTTTAAAAACCGATGTCTCACTTGATTGCTATCTTTTTTAAATGTATAACAAAAAAGTATTTAATTAACCTTTTTAGCAATTTCACTCAGTAATGGGTCAATCCAGAAAATAATTTTAAACCATTATTAGGAGCGTAATAAAAATACTTTACATGAAAATGGCTCCAATTTTTGTATTCACTTCCGGCTCCCAAATTGATTGGGTCGGCCCTGTGTAGATTCGTTATAAGATCGTTTTAAACTTTTTTAAGAAGTTATTAATGGTTCTTATTTGTTTATTAAGTGAAGTGTTTGCTACGAAATTTTTTGTTACGTTCTTTGAATAACTAAAACAAATTCGTGACATACAATCACATTTTTATTTATGAAAAGAAAAACAAAGAGTGTCGAAGGGTGAAAAGTACAATTATCCATTTATTTGATCACACACCTATTTAGAACCAGATATTCAAACCATGGAACTTTTCTTTAGTAATCTCATCTAAGGTCTCCACCATTTCTTTTTTAAGATGGTTCTTCCAATCTGCAACTTCACCTTTTCTAAAGAAAGCATGACTAGGTACACCAGAAACTATATTCTCATGTTTATTAACATCACTTAAACTTTTGAAACTACATATACTCACAATCTCTTGCACCGCACCGTTGGCCTCTTCCTCCTTTATGAAAGGGTGGCCAAAGAAGTCCGCTAAACGTTTCACGTTATTCGCAGTATCCATTTTCATATTCTCATATGTTAAAAATAAAATCCTTGTTGAGTGTTCTAAACTAGCCTCGTAGTATCCCCTCACATGATCCCAATAAGGTTGGCATGAACCAATACCTTTCCTAAACTTCTCAAACGCATCCTCAAGTGTAAGTCCATCATGGGGTGATTCATCCTTTGAGTTGTTTAAAAAGTGGAACATAGAGACCAAAACATCTTTAGGGTTTCTACACATGTAAACTATACGACAACCAGAGTCAAGAATGGATTGTGGCAATGAAGTAAGGCATATGGGAGGCAAAGAGCCGAGTCGAATTGGAATCTGTATAAGTAGGTTTGCTTCTTAATATTTCATTCTCTATAAAAGGAACACACTCATGTGGATTAATGGTTACTAGAGGGTGAGTTGTATGACACTTTTTATTATACCTTGTACGATTCACAATGGCGAATGCAAGGGCCTTGATCCAAGTCGTGCCAGATTTCGGTTGTGTGACCAGGTAGATATCAGTTGGCTTAGCTTGGAAAATATCCCGCGAGGCCATCAACGTTGCAACTGAAAAGATGGTTATTGTCGGGTACCAAAAACCCTCGTACAAATATACGGTGTCACCTAGCCAACCTTTTTCTTGTGGCAAACTAGTGAACGATTCTTTGTTTATCGACAATGAGGGCCAAATTGGCCTTTTCGACTTCATGATCTTCTATACGAAGTCCAGGTATTCGAGAAAGAGCCGATGTATGAGAGGTTGTAGAGGTGGACATTTTGAAGGATATCTTTGTGGAATGGGAGTTTTTCTGGTCCACAACTTAATGTGTCTATATATAAAGAAATGTATTAAGCTAGGTAAGATAGTTTTGTAGGGACCATGGATTTGTTATTCAAAGTTTAATATTTGATTCTATTGGAGTATGGGGTGAGTATTGTCAATTTGTCATTGATATTGTGGGTCCATGCACGTGCTAAAAAAGAAAGTAGCAAATTGTGCGTTGGGTTAGTCAGGGTGTGGGGGACAATTTAAGTGGGCGGGTCACTTTTTGACCATAAGGTGATCATTCATTATTGAATTGATTTGAAAAGGAAAAAAACAACCGATCATATATCCGTTAAACACTTAAAAACAAAAACAAATTAGTTAGTAACTTATAAAGAAAACCCTGCACTTTATAACTCACACCCCACCATTCCAAAATCTTTTTCTCCTCTCAAACTTTCATACCAACTTCAGTTTTTATAAAAGTTATGGATCAATGAGGACCCTCGTTCTTTCTTACCAACTTCAAATTTTATGACCCTCATTTGAATTTGACTAATACGAAAAAAATAAGGTCCAACGGTTGAGATTTACCTGATTCACACACAATGGGTACCCGAAACAATATACAACAATCTGAAGTTTTATAAAATCTGAAGTTGGTAAGAAAGAACGAGGGTTCTCTTTGATCCATAACTTTTATAAAAATCTGAAGTTGGTATGAAATTTGAGAGGAGAAAAAGTTTGGAGTGGTGGGGTGTGAGTTATAAAGTGCAGGGTTTTTTTTATAAGTTACTAACTATTTTGTTTTTGTTTTTTAGTGTCTAACGGAAATATGATCGTTTGTTTTTTTTCTTTTCAAATCAATTCAATAATGAATTATCACCGTATGGTCAAAAAGTGACCCGCCTTGAAGAAACACTAGACTGAGATTGATCGAAATCAACCTGGATCTGAGGACATGTTTCTCCATAAGAAGGTTAATCTCCTGTTTGCTTCGTCGATAGAACTTCAACACAGATCACTGCAAAACAGAAACGTCGTTAGCCTCGTCACAGGGAGAATGTGGGTTCTCTTCGTGACCACCCTCCAGCGTGAGAAGAAGTACAGATGATCGGAGAAGATGAAGTATAAGTGTAAGTAGTGAAAAGTGAATGCATAACTTTACCTTAAGTCTTCTATTTATAGCCGGAAATTTGGGCGCCAAGATTTAATGAAAAGATGACGGAATCTTCTCTACCGTTTATAGTTACATTTCCATTCATGCACATTGATTAGGAAATGATCACGGTTGGAGCCACGTGTAAAGCGGTTTTCTTTGGACCTTCACGGGCAGATCATGCTACCATCATTTGTGAGATGAATGTCTTGGATGCTGCCACGTCACATTCGGTTACAACCGAATAGAGTTCTACGTGATCATCATTTAATGCTTCTAGAAGATCACAGCTGTGGAGCCTCGATCTATTGCCACGTGTCCAGTTGGTTATAACAGAAAAGATTCCTTTAGCCCAGCTCTGTACTACCTCCGTGCGAAGATGTCTGTACACAAGACTTATGAATTTTAACAGCTTCAAAATCAAGCTTATTGTACCCTTGCGCGGCTTAGCGCAAGGGTGTTCAAATGAAGCTATGATGCTTTGCTCACTTTTCTCGCGCGTAATTAGTAACAGGTGTGCTTCCCACGTTGTCTTACCGTTCCGCGTGGCGCGCAAGGTCTTAATGAATGATTTGGTACATTCTGATGGTATGGTCTCCTGCGTCGGCGCAGGGTTTCTGGAACCATACCCCTTCAAGTCCCCCAGTCCAGTGTTGCTCCTATGCGCAAATGGGAAGTAGGTGGAGCACTGGACTGTTAAAAATTGAGTGTGCGCTTTGCTTTCAAGAGTTACAAGTATACCCATGAATCTTTGGCGTAAGGGATCAAGAAAACTTCATGGTGAAGATACCTCCCTGTTCAGGATAAGCTTTTAAAATTTTGAATTTTGAAAAAGGCTAACATGTGACAGGCGAGTTGGTGAGAGGAAAGTGGATAAAGGTGACGTCTGACGGCTGTGTGACAAGCTGTCAACAGTGTCAAACGCCTTTGCATTTATTGGTTTACTAAGGCGTGGTTGCCACGTGCGCGTGAAGTCTGTCAAACTTCTAACTGCCCTCCACGGATTCTCTAGGGCTTCATTTTCGGTGAATTGGGGTTGCAAGTTTTTTAATCGCATTAAATGCGATGGGTATAAATACCCAATTTGATGCTCCTGTTTAAGGCATTTCTTCAACAAGTTCTTCAAGTTCCCTTCCCAACTTACTCTTTTCTTCGAGTCATTTCATCTACACTTGTATTTCTGATTAATACTATGACATCGTTTGATAAACCTGAGGTCCAGAAGAAGAAGTACCACAGATGTTACCGCCGTTCAAGTGGTCGGACACCAATTTTAACAAACTTGTAACTGGTTTCAAATTTTGGCCAGTTGGGATGCCCGATATCCCCTGGAGGGTCAGACGGCGGCTTAGGCGCCGGCCAGTTATATCACATTATTCTTTGAATACTTTACAAATGGGAACTTCTGATTACCAGTAACAAAGTTCTTTGTAGACCTTCTTGATCATTACCAATTTCATATATCTCAACTGAACCCGATGGGCATGGTGAGAATAAGACACTTCGAATTCTTGTGTCGATCTATGGGTATCCAACCGACCGTCGACCGGTTCCGAGTGTTCTATCAACTCCACTGTTCTCTAGGGTTTTATTCGTTTCAACAAAGTCATCTGGCGAAGAAACTGCTACTTACGCCCCCAAAGTCTTACCATGACTGGAAACAAAAATTCTTTTATATCAAGTCAGAGTGATTCCTTTGAGGATGAATTTTCGAGGTGCAGACGAGATACCAGTGGAGACAATGGCCATCCGTGCCCACGAGATGTGGTATCAGGACGTTAAAGAGATTCCAACTACTCAACTTCTCGAGAGAGCATTGGTTGCTACTAGAATGAGCTTACAGTGGAAAGCGGACCGTCGTGATAAGCCCGTGTACATGGAATGAGACAACAGTGATTCTTATTACTTATTTTATTTGACTGTTGCGCGGTCTGTTGAGCTTGCTTGCTAACGCACGTGCTTTTGCAGGAGTAGTTCTAAACATGGTTGCGTATAAGAGAGGCAATGGAAAAATGACCAGCATTCTGCTAGATCCTGAGGAACCTAGTTGGTATCGATAGATCTTTGGAAACTTTGAATTTCCATAGGACGAAGATCTTCAAGCACCACCTGCGCCAGGTGTTGGTAAGTACCTAAGAGATACTGCGCTTCGGTTTTAGTATGGCATTTTCGATTGTTAACAGTGTGCCTCCTAATCAAGTAACTTAGTAAACTTGGGCATAGGCCAAGATTAAAGAAGAAAAAGCGTACATGACCTGTTGTGGAGCTGCCAAGAAAACAGAAACTTCCAAAGCAGAACCGAAGAAAGGTATGTGCTTTGTCCCTGATCCTTGGTGTGATTATGTAGTGGTCTCTGATTCCTCGGAAGGAGTTGCGCCTGTAGTTTGAAGAAACCTAAGGCAGAACCTCAAGGATATGTGGATATCCCTATGCCGAACCCAAATGACCCGATTGACCTAGACTCTAGTCCTGAGCCTTTGGTGAGGGAGATGTCCAAGAAAATAAAACTTCCTGAGGGTGATACTGGCTTAGAGCCTTCCAAGAAGACCATACGGAAGAAGATTGGCAAGAAAGGGAACCTTGATGCTCTTGCCAGAAAGTTCTCTCCTGGTAAGCTTCTAATTGTTGCGCTGTTTTTAAATAAGTAGACATAATAATGTCCTGTTAATTTTTAAGAGAAAATGGGTGTGCCGATTCATATTGCGGAAGGTTTGCAGTCCTCTGCACATACTGCATGTGCCCTATCACCTCCACCAGTGATCACCCAGGTAGATCCCCATAGAGATGAAGAACAAACTGAGGTTGAGATGGAGACGATTGGAGTTGATTTTAGCAGACCAATCTCTCCGGAAGTTATGATGACCACCACCACCCAAGAGGAAAAAACAAGCGATGTTGCTACTGGCAAGCAGCCTAAAGATACTGCCCCTTCTGCCCCTACTCACACTGTTGAAGAACCAAGTGATGAGGCAGCTGAGAAACAGGCGGGGAAACGCATAGAAAACCCTGATATTGAAGTTCAAGATGTTGAAGAGGAATCACCCATTCGTCTTGATGAAACACCAGGTGATTATTTCTATCGATCTTTCTCAGAAAAACGCTCTGCTGGCATGATGTGCTAGTCTGGAATTTGAAGCAAGGCGACAAATTTAGCCATTGGCAGGTGTGCCACGAATGGTTTAAGGGTGCCTTTCCGCCAGCGGAAGTGAAGGCGATGGGTGAACAGAGTTGTGAACAAACCTATCAAACCTACTTGTAACTGGCGGCCAGTTCAGCCTCCAACACTCACAAAATAATCCACGAATGGCGCAACATGCATAAGGAGTGTGATACATTTATTGCTTCAAAGAAGGAGATGATTGCTGAGCATGTGCAAATGGTCGTGCAAAGAAAGGAATTTGAAGCCGAAAAGGCTAAATTTGAAGCCGAAAAGAAGATCGAAGGGTGGTATGTCATGGGTTGGAAGAAAAAAGCGGAAGCTGAAGCTGCCACACTTGTGGAGGAGTGCAAGTTGTAGAAAGAGGCTTGTGAGAGAGATTATAATGAAAAGATAACTCTCCGCAATGAGGCGGTCAATTTGAAAGTAGAGATTGAACGGTTGAAGAAGGATAAAGCGGAGGCGGACGAAGCTAAATTGCATCGAGAGCGCAGTGAACAAAAAGAGGTAGAAACTTCAGCCACTCTAATCTTAAGAAATAAGGAGATTACAGAACTTACATCATTGTTGTATGACTAGGAAGAGACCAAGGTTGCGCTTCAAGTGCAAAGAAGGACCTCCAAGCTGCGAATGTTGAAAAGGCTGAGCTTCAACGCCGCCACCTTGAGAGTCAAGAGAAACTTGAACTCTATGAGGTGGAGACTGGCTGTAACGCCTCGTATCTTTGTAAGTCTATTTTAAAAATGTTCGTATTCGTATTCTAATTTTAGAAACCTTACATTCGTATTTTAATTTCAATCTCACAATTCGAGGCGTTAATCATAATAAAAATCATATTTTATACATATTTTTTATTCACACAATCGATCATTTAAATACGTATTTATACGCAAACTGACACAATTATACGTATAAATACTTATACGCAAATCATCGATACTTGAATTATATTTTTATACTTTTTATATACTCAATTACATAATATGTACTCAAGAAATACCAAGAAATATACCAGTCATCTTTCCACATCATCAATCCTCTTCTACCTTCTTTAACCAATCATATTTCACCATTTTCCACCTCCTTTCTCCACCAATCATCTTTTCAATCCTCTTCCACCTTCTTTAACCAATCATATTTCACTCTTTTCCACCTCCTTTCTCCACCAAGCATCTTCTCAATCCTCTCCCACCTTCTTTAACCAATCATATTTCACCATTTTCCAACTCTCTACCTATAAATACCAACCTCCTTCCACCATTTTCTTCACACCAGTCTTCTCTCCATCTCTCTAATTCTCTCAAATCTCTCTAAATCAAGAATTCTAAGAATTCTAAAAGGACACTAATGTTCTAACCATTCTTCTCTCAACCTCTCTACTTCTCTCAAATCTTCCAAGAAAGGAAGAGAACTCTAAGAGTTCTAAAGGAAAACACTAAGTGTTTTAAAGGAAGCTTTGAAGTTCCAACCAACAACGCTCGCGGATTTTCATCAAGTCGGAAAGCTTGCAAAACCGTGAGTACACTCGACCGATTTTAATTTTATCACTTTCGGGTGTAACATGTTTACCATATACAAAAAACCATTAAACTTAAATTTTATGCAACGCATGAAACAATTCAATATACATGAATGCTTGATACGTTTACCCGTTGCTTATATCTTGGACCATTCTTATGTAAACCATAGTCATTAGCTTATTTTAAGCCTTCATTTGACATGTATATAGCGCTATAGGAGTAACGCACCACCTCCCTCGTGAAATCTAGAGGCCATGTTAAAATATCGTGATTTGCGTTAACAAGGGGTTTGACTAGAAATATTGCATGCCATGCATAATGCTCTCGTATAAACTTAGTATCATGTGGATTCGTTTTAAACTTTATTCGTATACGTATGCTTATGCTTAAACTTGTGTACTCGCATTTGCTTTTGCATTGAACTTTATTTTAGAACATGTTACAGGTTGATCAAGATGATGCTATGAAATCGAAGTGTGTTGATGCTAGTTACACAATAGACGTTAGGTTTATTAATGTTGTATCAAATTTTGTCAAATGTTGTTATCTTTATTGAAATTTCCATGTATTGTAATGACAATTTATGTATGAAATGAAATTCGGTTTAATTAATTATTCTCACCAATAGCGTTATGAGCAATGAGCAATCTATTTCGTTCCGCCTTAATGTTTCCGCCATCGATTGGGGTGTGACAGATTGGTATCAGAGCCATAACTATAGGGAATTAGGAAAATTGCAATGCTTTTGACCTAGTCTATAGTTTAGCACCATACTCGACCATACTTGATTCATATGCTAATTTCTTGAGACATCTCTTATGTGCTAAATTCATGAAATGCTTCACGTGTTCTTACTTGTTTTACTACTCCAAACATACTCTCTTCTTAATGCATTTTGCTCGATTATACTAAACTCGAAAACACTCGTAATGCAAACGAGGCGACTTGCACCAAGATAGGCCCAATGGCCCACAATATTTGGTGAAATCCCTCATTTCGCATATTCAATTTTTCACGAAGTTACCCCATCAAGTTAGGAGTGACATCCATCCTTGATTGAAAAACTTCCAACTCAAATTCTAGTGGACCCTTGTCAAAGTGTCGAAATTTATTTTGACCCGACAAGTACTAACCACACCTAGGGTACGAAATCGTCAAGATAGGAGTGAAACCCGCACCTTGTCGATTAAGTCCTCGATTTTCAATCTCGCCAAAGTCAAGACGTGTAGTAACTGGAAGGGTAAAATGTCGTTAATCGCTTATCGACGAGAGCATTTTACCTACAAGCCAAAGCACGTTTCTCTAATTCGAAAGGATATTCGATTCACTTTGCGATAGTTGAAGTTTCTCTACCCGAAACAGTCTAATGCTTTATGAGCCTCTCTTTTATGCTATTTCAATCATTTGTGATTTTTATACTTGTAACCTCTTCTTTAAATTTCAAATCATTTTACGGTTTTTACACAAGTCATACAAAAAAAAATTCATACACGTATACGTAATTACATGCATGATATCACGACGTCACCAACTAGACTTATATTTCTCAAAACCCCAAGATGGAGCCATTTCATCGAGATTGGAGTGATTTCCTTACCTTGACGATTAACTCCGCTTCTTTTTTTAAAAAACAACTTCACCAACGGATTAGGGGTGATCCCTTACAGAGGTGATCGTTACCAAAATTTTCCTTCAAAATACCTTATTATGCAAACACGATCATGTTTTACACCTAAATTGTTTATCATTCGTCAAAATCCCTACTTATATCAATTTTCAAAATGCATTTTTTTATCAAACGTAGTTCCTACCCTACAATATATTTTCACACAACTCACATACACGAAACTCTTAAGTCATACCTTAAAACATTTTATTACCCGAATTTCAAAACCTTACGAAATGCTACCTATCAACTTAATCGGTCCAATGAATCTCTTGCCCATAAACTTCATATTCAACCTAAACACTAAAACACGCTCACATTATATCATTATACTAAAGTCTTTCTTTCTCAATCGAAATCAAACCAACCTTTCTCACATGCCTATAAGATCTTATAGATATTATAAGATCGTTTTACTAAAACTCCTTTCAAAATCAACGAATCATTTTGCTAAAACACTTATTTTCGACGATCACTAGGTTCATCATGCTAAATTTATTTTAAGGATCAATGTTTTCACGAAAACCTCCAAACCTCAAATTCCATATTTTAATGCAAGATCTTTTAAAGCGATGCAAACTTACTATTTTTAGAAACCTTTTCATGCATCGCCCGATACGTCATTTAAATTTCAAAACACGCGGGCAAGGAAACTTCATGAGGACCGACCCTTTTTTACTTACCTAAATTCTTCTAAAAACAAGAGTAGCACTTCCGTTCCTTACAAAATATATTCACGCACAACCAATAAGTACTTTATATCCTTTTTACATTCACGCACTAGGTTCTACATTCTAATTCAAACTTAAACCTATTTTGATTTGATAAACTCAACATTTTGCTCAAAAAACTATACATGCATATCCTCGTACATGATTAGTCAAAATTTCACACGACAATTTCATTTATATCGTTTGTTTTTACATACTCAAATTTCTCGATCATCTTATATGATTAAATTCGTTATATTCAATTCATGTCATACACACAATCGTCGTCATTTGTACCTATTGATATTCATACTTATACACATGTTCATATTACGCTCATGCGTGTTATCATTCACACTTATACTTATATTCACACTCATACGCGTATGCCTTATATCCATGCTTATCCTTATACTCATATGCATACTCATAATCAGTCTCACATTCATGCTCATACTTATATTCGATTCATACATTCGTACCCATACGTGAGCATAACCCGAGAGGGTTTACTCACGTTGGTCTCATACTTATTTGAACGTAAACATGCTTATATACCACATTCTTATGCGCACACATTCATATTTCAAATTTATGTATACCCTGATTCATACACAGTTAGTACAAACTATGCGGATCATGCGACGATCAATATAATCACGGGTGCACACGGGATGATAGTGATAGGCGCATGAAAATCATAGGGCTAGTGTATATGGTAAGACACGGAACGTAACATGACACCGAATAACGAAACGAACGTAACATGGTCAAAACATGGTGGACACGCCGCTGGTACTTCCTATATATAAGTGTTTTCACCATGTTACCAAACTTTCGTAAAGCATGCCATGAGAAATTTGGTGTTTTGCATACCTGTTTAGACCCGATACAAACTTTAACAACTCACAAACGCATTGCTAAACGCGTGATATCCGATTATCCACAAGAGACCCCATTCTTAACTCATTGCTTTCAATACGCATACCATTATTATACTCACGTTCGTTTATCAGGTCAATCGTTCACTCTTATACCTCCATTATTCCCCCTATTCTCTACCTTTTATACAAACCCCGTTTGCAATCAATCAGTCTAAACATTCGAATCCTAAAATACTTTCTTACTCTTAAAACTATTTTCCATTCTTTATATATGCGCAAACATACTTAGTTGGCCGTTACCTCCAAAACCATTTTTAAATTACCTAACTTCCTCGTTTTTAACGATAAAAAATTCTCTACAAAATTGAGATTACCAATGCCCTTTAAATCCGACGAAACTTTTTCTTACAACCAACAATGCGGCCACACTTTTTCATCAAAATATATACCGTTTCATACAAAAGCTTTTCCTGCTTAGATGACATATTTTAAATTTACCTTTCATTGGATTATCCAAACTTTTTTAAACTCACTTGTCTATACACACACATGCACGTTTTACTTATGCTCAATACCTCTAATCATTTTAGACAAACGAACCCTTTTTACAAACTTATCTTTTCGTTCCTCGAAACTTCATACTTTTCACCACATTTAAACTTCCAAGTCTTGATTTTAGACAATCATTCTTCTAGCCAAAATGCTTTTTCTCCAAGGTCTTCCTCTTGAATAAATTTCAGGACAAAATTTCCAAAAGTAGGGGAGAGTGTAACACCTCGTATCCTTGTATTTCTATTTTAAAAATGTTCGTATTCGTATTCTAATTTTAGAAACCTTACATTCGTATTTTAATTTCAATCTTACAATTCGAGGCATTAATCATAATAAAATTCATATTTTATACATATTTTTTTTATTCACACAACCGATTATTTAAATAAGTATTTATATGCAAACCGACACAATTATACGTATAAATACTTCTACGCACATCATCAATACTTGAATTATACTTTTATACTTTTTATATACTCAATTACGTAATATGTACTCAAGAAATACCAAGAAATATACCAATCATCTTTCCACATCATCAATCCTCTTCCACCTTCTTTAACCAATCATATTTCACATTTTTCCACCTCCTTTCTCCACCAATCATCTTTTCAATCCTCTTCCACCTTCTTTAACCAATCATTATTTCACCATTTTCCACCTCCTTTCTCCACCAATCATCTTCTCAATCCTCTCCTACCTTCTTAAACCAATCATATTTCACCCATTTCCACTTTCTTTACCTATAAATACCAACCTCCTTCCTCTAATTCTCTCAAATCTCTCTAAATCAAGAATTCTAAGAATTCTAAAAGGATACTAAGTGTTCTAACCATTCTTCTCTCAACCTCTCTACTTCTCTCAAATCTTCCAAGCAAGGAAGAGAACTCTAAGAGTTCTAAAAGAAAACACTAAGTGTTTTAAAGGAAGCTTTGAAGCTCCAACCAACAACGATCGCGGGTTTTCATCAAGTCGACCCATTTTCATTTATCAATTTTGGGTGTAACATGTTTACCATATACAAAAACCATTAAACTTAAACTTTATGCAATGCACGAAACAATCCAATATACATGAATGCTTGATACGTTTACTCGTTGCTTATATCTCGGACCATTCTTATGTAATACCATAGTCATTAGCTTATTTTATGCCTTCATTTGACATGTATAGTGCTATAGGAGTAACGCACCACATCCCTCGTGAAATCTAGAGGCCATGTTAAAATATCGTGATTTGCGTTAACAAGGGGTTTGACTAGAAATATTGCATGCCATGTATAATGCTCTCGTATAAACTTAGTATCATGTGGATTCGTTTTAAACTTTATTCGTATTCGTATGCTTATGCTTAAACTTGTGTACTCGCCTTTGCTTTTGCATTGAACTTTATTTTAAAACATGTTATAGGTTGATGAAGATGATGCTATGAAATCGAAGTAGCGTTGATGCTAGTTACACACATAGGCGTTAGGTTTATCAATGTTGTATCAAATTTTGTTAAATGTTGTTATGTTTATTGAAATTTCCATGTATTGTAATGACAATTTATGTATGAAATGAAATTCGGTTTAATTAATTATTCTCACCAATAGCGTTGTGAGTAATGAGACATCTACTTCGCCCCGCCTCGATGTTTCCGCCATTGGTTGGTGTGTGACATTGGCAAAGATAAGAAACATGCTGAGGTGGCTGAGAAGAAGCTTGAGGATTCCGAGGCGGCTTTCGTGACCGCGGAGAGTCTTTTGGAGCCATTAATGAACAACACGCTATGGATGCAATAACATGGGTTTATGATTGTAAGTCTTTTGCCGTATGTCAACTATGAGTTGGTCATTAACTGTAATTGTTTTGAACAGATTGCAAATTCCATCTGAAACTTGCTAAAACTAGATAGCGCTGTGGCCAAGCTGATGGTCACAATACGCCATGATGGCTATGCTCAAGGCTATGCGGAATGTGCTCATCATGTATCAGGCACTTTAGAAGTAAACCGGGACACTAGTCATTCTGCGACACAAGGGGTTAACACCACCGCCGCCTTTTCTAAGGCGAAGGAAGAGTATGACCATTTATAGTTACCGGTGATGGATTTGGTGGATGAAGCATTGCAGCATGATGACTTTGTTAGTCTTTTAAAAGATATCTTCCATGATGATGCAGCTGATGGGGAAGGTTAAAAGATGCAGAGGAATAACTTGTGGAAATTCCTGCTGCATATTGCTTTTTGACTGCGGATGGAAGGGTGTTAGACTACCAGGTGTAATAGAACGTAGGCAGATGATGCGACGCATCAATGTTTGTATCTTTCTTTATTATCTTTTGTTTATAATAGCTTGTGGAAATTCCTGCTGCATATTGCTTTTTGTGATTGCTTAACTTTTTGATCATAATGATGCTTAAGCTAATGTCTCTATGCGACTTAGTTACAATATTTGCGTGAGTTGAAACTTTGTTGCAGTAAAACATGCTATAACTCCGCTTGTGCACAATGTTACGCGGTTCACCCTGGGAGTAAATAATGTTCATGAGACTTGCCTTATACCATACTGTTTTTGTGTATAACCAAAGTAGTTTCACGCATTTGTAACAAGGCATAAAAACATCATAGGGTAAATTACACTTTTCGTCCTTTATGTTTGTATCGAATTGCAGTGGATAGCCTTTAACTTTGATAATTACAGTCACAATCCTTTATTTGGAAAACTCATTACACCCTACGTCCTTTAGCTCTAACCTTGTTAACACATGAGGGTATTATTGTCTTTTCTCATTCTAATGTATTATTGTCTTTTCTCATTCTAATGTAATAAACACATAAAATCTATTACCCCTCTCTAGTTCTCTCTCTCCCCAACCAACACCCACCCCTACTACGACCAAACCTGCCACCACTAAATCCCACCACCACCACCAAATCCCACCCATGAAAGAATGAAAATAATTATCATATGCTAAAATAGCATTGTTAGTTGCTAGAAATAAGAAAAAACGGAAGGGTAATGGCCAGATTCAAACACATAAATTTTAATACAAGAAAAAACAGGTCGAGATGACCCACAGAAACCTTTTGCCCATTTCATTGAACTTTATGGATTAACTAATGCCTAAATACAGTTATAATGACTTTAGTTGGTAGAGATAGTTGTGAATTCCACCCCAGATTCAATCAGAATCGATGGCTTTAAAATCTTTATTATGCTCCAGATTACAATGACTTGGAGTTGGTTGTAGCGAAAATTAGCAGAGATAGAAATCGCTTTCCACTTATGGATTTGGTGTTGGCGGTGGCGGATTTGGTGGTGGCTGGGGGTGGCGGCGGATTTGTTGGTGGTTGGGGGTGGCGGCGGTGGTCGGAGGTGGACGCCGTGGTGTGGCGGATTTGGTCACTAGCTAGATGGAGGTCGTGGTGTGGCAGATTTGGTGGTGGCGGCAGATTTGGGCGTGGCGGTGATAAGGGTGGGGGTTGGTTAGAGAGAGAGATAGGTGGGTTGGAGAGAGAGGGGGGTGGTGGTGGTTATGATGGCGGTGGTGATGATGAAGAAGAAAAAGAATGGGAAAGAATGAAAAAATGGAAGAGATGCTGGGTTTTAAAATTATCTTTTAATTATTTCTTTAATTAAATTGGTAGAAAGACTAAACTGCCCTTGACTTATCAGATCTAACTAAAAATTTTAACCAGGTTAGAGCTAAAGGACGTAGGGTGTAATGAGTTTTCAAAATAAAGGATTGTGACTGTAATTATTGAAGTTAAAGGTTATCCAATGTAATTCGATACAAACATAAAGGACGAAAAGTGTAATTTACCCAACATCATAATGTAAGTAACGACTTTTGTATTAAAGATGATAAAGCGCAAGGCTATGTTATTACAATGTCACTAAGATTACATAAACTAAAGATAATGAGATTTGTAAGTAGCGATCTTTTGCACCAAAAGCTGATAAGGCGTAAGGCCGGTGCGTATAAAGATGCTAAGATTACATATAGGAACGTCGCAATTGATGCGCGTTCCAAGTTCTAGGGACAGTCGTTCCATCCAAACGTTTGAGGGTATATGTGCCTTTACCTAGGACTTCATGAATCACATATGGGCCTTCCCACTTGGGCGCAAGCTTATCTGGTCGCACAACATTCGATGCTTCATTGTCTCTTAACACAAAATCTCCGGGCAGGAAGGTGCATATGGGTACCCGCGCATTATTATACTTCTCTAATTTAGACTTGTATTTGGCTTCAGTAATGGCAACATTTTCACACTGTTCTTCCAGGAGGTCTAAGTCGAGCCTGCATGCTTCCTCATTGTTTTATGCCTCTATTGGGAGCATGCGCGGTGACGGGAGGCCAATTTCAGCTGGAATTACTGCCTCGGTCCCATAAACGAGACTAAAAGGTGTTTTGTTGGTTCTAGTTTTTGGCATAGTTTGATGAGCCCAAAGGATACTAGGTAACTCATCAGCCCAGCCTTTTCGCGCTATTCCCAACCTTGCTTCGATTCCTTCAACGATTTGTTTGTTGATACTTTCGACTTGGCCATTGCCTTGAAGATGCGCAACTGAAGCAAACGTGTGCTCGATGCTCATTTCCTTCATCCACTTCTATAATTCTTCAGACGTGAGATTAGGACCATTGTCATGCGCAACGACAAACCAATTTGACAAATAATATGCTCCCAAATAAAATTTCTGATTACCATTGCAGTAGTTGAAGCGAGGGGTTTGGCCTCCACCCACTTAGTGAAATAATCTACTGCCACGATTATAAACTTCACAGCGTTAGGTGCATCTGGGAATGGCCCAACCATGTTAATCGCCCACTGCTGAAACAACCAGGCGATGGTGACCGAAATCAAGGGATTTTTTGGGTGTAATGTCTTTGGAGCATGTCGTTGGCATGATGCGCACTTTCGCAAGGTTTCTAGTGCATCTAGATCCATACCAGGCCAATAGTAGCCGTCGTTCATGACTTTAGCTACGACTACGCAAGGACCCGCATGAATTCCACACAACCCTTCATGAATCTCGCGTATTAAGTATTGCGCTTCTTGTGGATCGACACAACGAAGAAGTGGACCAAGATACGACTTCCAAAAGAGTATGCCATTCGTCATGTCATAATTTAGTGCTTTATTTTGGATTTTCCGAGCCTCCGCTTTGTTTTCTGGGAGAACGCCAGATTGTAAAAACATGTTAATTGGATACATCCAAAACGGGCTTCCCATTTCTACCACACTAACTTGTTGTAACATAATAGAGGGATTTTTGAGAACCACAATGCGCACTTCTTTTGCAAGGTGTTTAAAACTGGTAGCTGCCAACTTACTGATTGCATCAACATGTTTGTTTTCACTGCAATTGATGTGGGTAACTATAAAGGTCTGGAATTTCCTAATTCACGATTTTCCCTATTCCAGTTACAAAGCCATCACTTCGCCTTTTGCATCATATATGCCATTGACTTGCCCAGCTACTAAAAGGGAGTCTACATGTGCTTCCAGATTTTTCGCACCCATTTTAATTGCTAAACGAAGACCTGCAAGAAACGCTTCGTATTCTGCTTCGTTGTTAGTGCTTTTGAAATCCAACCTGATGGCATAAGTAAACTCATGATTATTGGGACGGATTAGACGAAGTCAGCCCCTGCGCCATCACCGTTAGACGCACCATCAGTATGTAGGATCCATACGCTATCATCTAGGATAGGTATTGGGTTCTTGATAGCTTCACACTCTTGAATCTTGTTACTCGGGACTTCAGTGACGAAATCAACCAATATTTAACCCTTAATGGTTGGTCGTGGCTTATAAATAATATTGTGCCCTCCCAACTCAATAGCCCATTTCGCCAGTCGACCAGAAACATCAGGTTTAGATAAAACTTGACCCAGGTAATAATTTGTAAGAACTATAATCACATGACCAGAGAAATACATACGAAGTCTGCGCGAAGCATGAACCAAGGCTAAGAAAAGTTTCTCCATCATTGAGTATCGAGTTTCCAGATCATTTAACATCTTGCTGACGTAATAGATTGGTGTTTGAACCCCTTCGCGTTCTTCTAGCAATACTGCACCGACTGCGATGTCGGACGCAGAACGATATAAGATCATTGGTTCTTCTGGTAGTGGAGCTGTGAGAGTTGGTAATTGGATCAGACATTCTTTCATCTCCTGAAAAGCTTTTTCCGCTTTCGGTGTCCACTGAAACTTATCTTTCTTGACACAATTGCGCAATGTGCTAATGAAGGGAAAATATTTAGCAGCGTGATTGGCTAAAAACCGATCAAGCGCAGCCAGTCGACCAGCCAACCGTTGCATATCTTTAATGGTTGACGGTGATGGCATACGCTGAATGGCTTCCACTTTTTCTGGATTAACTTTAAAAGCATTCTTGGTAACAATGAACCCCAAAAATTTGCCTTCCTCCATTCCCAATGAGCATTTTCCTGGATTCAGCTTTAAATTAACTTTGCGCAAGGACTCTAAAGTTCGTTGAATATTTTCAAGCATCAATTCCTCCATGTGACTCATGATAACTAAGTCATCAATATAAACTTCGACTGTTACGCCGATATCATCACCGAAAACCTTATCCATCAAGCGTTGATACGTAGCTACCACATTGCGAAGACCAAAAGACATTTTTGTGTAACAAAAAATACCTTTCTCCATGCGAAAAGCTGTCTTGTCCTCATCTTCTTTTTTCATTTGAACCTGATGATATCCTTTATAATAATCCAAGAAACATTTACAGCAAAAAGAAGCTAAGGAATCTACCTTCTTGTCGATCTCAGGAAGGGGAATAGCAATCTTTCGGGCATGCTTTATTAAGATCTTTGAAGTCAACACACATACGCCACCCACCATTGTGTTTTTGAACCATCACTGGATTAGCTACCCTATCGAACTTCACGCAAGATTCCTGCCTGAACTAATTCCGAAACTTGCTCATTCATTGCGCGAGTCTTCTCCGATCCTAAATTGCGTTTCTTTTGGACCACTAGCACTATTGAAGGAGAAGTGTTTAACCAATGTTCAGCCACATTTCTTAGTACCCTAGTCATGTCTGCTGGTGACCATGCAAAAATATCCATGTTTTTGAACAAAAGTTGTTTAAGCCATGCGCGTACCATGGGGACTAACGCGGGGCCCAACAAGATTGTTTGCTCTGGATATTTGCTATTGAGTATCCATTTCTCTGGTTCGTTAGATGAAGACGGCTTCACAACTTTTACTGGTGGCTCATCGTCAATGGACATAACTTCCCTTCTTGAATACATAATTTCCACACCACTTTCTGTTGGGAAACCAGATGCAGCGTGTGGGGTAGAGGTGATCATATTGAAATTTCTTTGTGTGCGACGAACCAAAAATACATCATGTCGAGATGTTGCGGGCAAAACCATAAAATTAACTTGTATCGTGCGCGAATGTTTCCCATCTGAGTGAGTAACTGGGAAAGAGAGTTACTCGAGAGGAAAAACGGCTTCATTACAAAAACCAGTTAATGGGAAATCAACCGGCTCTAAGCGCGCCTTATCCTCTAGGTCTAACTGCTTAAAACACTGCTCATAAATGATATCCACAGAACTAACCGGATCAACAAACATGTAATTAGTACGATAATGGCCGTAAATGCGGTTATCACTACTGGTCTTTCCTCTTGAGGACCTCCAGGAACTATGGGAAAAATTACCTGCTGCTTGCGCCAATGTGTTGTAGAAGTTCGCTTATGGTTGCGCTTGCGCGATGGACCGCCTTGTACCATATTAACAGAAGCTTGCTTCATCTTTTTGTTACTCGGGCCTTCATCACCACGAGTGACCTGACGAACCTCCTTGCGCACATTTTGAAACAAATGGATGAGTTTCCCACCTTCTAACGCTTTCTTAATCTCGGTGCGCAAGCTAATACAATTGTCTGTGGTGTGTCATGTATCCTTATGATACTCACAAAAAAGGTTTGGATCCTGACCTTTCTTGTTTTTTCATTGACTGTGGTTGTTTAAGCTGATGGTTCTCAGTACGAAGTACCTCCGCTGGAGTCTTTGTTAGAGGCATCCACTGCCTGTCTCGATTCTCTTGCTTGATTGCTTTTTGAGTAGTGATTTTATTGATTGTTGCGCGAGCGTCAATAGGCAAATAAAGAGAAAAAGAGCTTTGATTCGACTCTTTCCATTTTTTCTTGTTCTTCCGACCGCTTGTTTTACTCGTATCCTGTGGGTGATACTGAGAGGGCTATTAGAACTCAAGTTGTGCTAAGTTTGAGCATAAACTTTGGCAGCCGCCATAAGTTTTTTCCCAACTTTTCGAGACATATGCTTCCTGATAAAACTTTTATCATTTTATCACATCGGACACAATACTTGAATTGTGCGCGAATTAGATCTTCATGCACATCACCGATCTCAAGGACTTCTTTGTTATAACGAGTACTAAAATCTTCCAAACTCTCTTCATCTCTCCGCCAGATGTTCATGACATCTGAAGAGTCTCTGACGTATCGCAGTTGTTAACTGAAGTGAGTTAAGAACTTATCCTTGAGATCGTTCCAAGAATAAGTTTACCTGTTGGCATATGGTCAAACCATAGGCGCGCGACACCTGTGAGAGTTTGAACAAACAAATAACACCACATAGGCAACGTCCATCCCCCAATAAGACCTGTGCTAGTAAACAAATGCATGTGATCATCTGGATCTGACATACCTTTGAACATTCCCATGTTGGATGGTAACTTCGTGCACTTAAGCGGAGCTAATGCAATTTCTTTCATAAACTTGGATTGTTCTGCAGCTTCCGCCGGTCTATAGACCAAATTATAGTCGTGCTCCACCTCTGGATTGTATATCGGCGTGACTTAGGTTTATAATCAGCATGATCCTTCTACAACCGATTGAATACACTCATATTTTCTCCTTCGTCATAGGTTTTATCATATTCTTCACGCTGGGTGTCACACCCCGACCCGCAGCGGAATAAGAGTCGGGGCATAATTGGGTTATCACCAAAGCTCATGATGTTTACTAAAATGTTTCATATTTATTAAATTCAAATTACAACTTAAATATCCAAATCAAAATTCATACAATTACAAGGAAATGAAACTATGTAAATAATCCAAAGCTTAAATTGGTTTATTCTTCTAGGCCTTCCTATGTGTTTCTTGCCTCAGCTGGATCACCTGTATCATGTGTAACGGGGGATATTTTGGGTCAACAAAACCTTGATAAAACATTTTTATTAATTTCTTGTTTTATTTAATATGGAAAATTTGTGCAATAATCACATGTGAGCAAACATATATAAGTAAACAAACACAAACCACTTTGGATGAGTATATGATATGAATGATGATGAATGTGAGATCAAGGCTCAATCAAACGGAGCCGGTCTTATGAGGCACCTGATGCTCAACCCGTCTCCCACGGGGAACTGATGGGCCTAATGAAATGCGTGCACTGAAAATGATAAATCCAAACTACAAATAATCCACACAACAATTGGTACACATTTGATACACATTTGATCACGGATATGATGTATGCACAAGTGTTTAAATATAATAAAGAATTAAACGACACATGATACACCCCAAAACATGATTAAAACGGGGAATTGATAGAGATTCACTCACATTGGGTGCGTTCTTTGATGACGTTGGATGCGCACGAAATTTAGGATTTGATCGACGAGAGAAAAACTAATCTAAAATAATAACGAAATGATTCGGTAAATAAATGGATTTTATTTGAGATTAATATTTTTATTTAGTACTCTTAATGGAATTTTTAGATTTATTTTTGTGAGTTTAAGGAAATTTTCTAACTTTAAAAATCTTATTTTTAAGTATTTTTAAATGATTTTTCAATTAAATAAATAAAAAAGAAAATAAAAATGTTGACTTTTGACCGTTGACTGTTGACCGTTGACCGTTGACCGGTCGGACTGTGGTTTTATATGCGCTGAGTGAGGTTCAAACTCGGGACCTCTCGTTTACGTGCACGCAACTCTACCAACTGAGCTACGTGTCTAACCCGAAATATTCTCTGTTTTAATTATATTTTTATACTAAATAAATTTTAAACTTATTTGGTTTTTATTAAAAATGATTTATATGGCCGAACCGGTTGCAGGGACCGGAGTCGAACTCGGGTCCTTCGGTTTGAGTGCGCACAGCCCAACCAGTTGGGCTGTGTATCTAATCTGTTTAACTTATGGATTATATTACTCTAATAAACATTCTGTGACTTGATCTGATTAAGTTTTAAAAATGTTGGTTTTATTTCTGAAAGTCGGTAACGTGTGCGATTCGAACCCGGGACGTGTGTATTGTTTGTGCACACAGTCCACCGCTGGACTGTGTGTCTAACCCGTTCGAATATCCAGTTTTAATTATATTTATACCTATACTCGACTTCATCTTCTTCGTTTACAAAAACACAGAACAGTGAAGTCCTACTGTTCTGTTTAAATAGATCATCAAGACTTATAATTGGTTGGAATGAAACAGATAAAGAAGATTATGGAATAAAATGTACCAAAACATAATGTTTTCTCAGATTTCCGGCAAGAGTCGTCGGTTCTGATTGGTGACTTCCGGCTGAGTGAATTGATTAACAGTTTTGATCAATGTGTTGTGCAATTAAGTTACTAAACAAGAGATATCAAGAGGGTTTAGATGATTATACCGATCGACAGTGAGACTTCGGATTTTCAGTGATATTCCGGTGAGTGTGGGTTTTTCCGGCGGCGTAGTCTGAGACAGATTCTGGTTGAATGATTAAAGTTAAGATATGCCGACTAATGGATTACAAACAAAAGAGTCGAGAATTTTACCGATTTGAAGTAAGCCTCGGTTTTCCGGTGAAAGTCCGGCGAATGCAGAATATCTCCAGCGACGTGTTTTGGGATGAATAAAGCTTCGGAAACGATCGTGGTTCTGAGCAAAAGGATTTCCAGAGTGTTCAAGTGGGTATTTATAGTGGAAACAGGCTGAATTGAGTTTGAATTGGGTCAAGGTTCGCGATTGAAGATTTCTGTCGGTTATGACGGAAATTGACTGCCGGTAACGGTTATAACCGACGTCGACATCAATTTGTGCGGTTCAGTCAAAAGGAATTTGGCCAAAATCGCGGATTGCCGGATTTTCCGGTGATTGCGAGTTCTGGTGCGTTGATTACCGGATTTGACTTTTCGGTTTTATTATAAATCCTATTTGTTTCCGTGTTTATTACAAAAACAATGTGTGGCGGAGCGGTGTGTTGTGTGTTTGGATTTGTGGGTGACCCGGGTTCGAAACCCGGTGTCTCCATATTATTTTTTATTCACGATTTATTATTAATTATGAATTATGGTTTTTAAATTCTAATATACTTATTAATTATGTATTGTTTAAAATTAATACGAACCATAAATACGCAACGAAACTTATAACTGAGTATTTGATTGATAAACGAAGCGGGTTTGGAAACCCGTTTTTCGACGAATGTTACAGTATCCCCTCCTTTTAGAAATTTCGTCCCGAAATTTAAGTAGTGGTAACAGGAAAAAGATGCGGGTATTTCTCGCGCATTGAGTCTTCACGTTCCCAAGTAAACTCAGGTCCTCGTTTTGACTCCCAACGCACCCTGCAATTGGAATACGACTTCGTCTTAAACGCTTCTCTCCGAAGTCCATGATTTCTACTGATCTTTCAATGAAGTGCATAGATTCATCGATCTGAATGTCTTCTAGAGGAATATGGAGGTTTTCATCGGCGAGGCACTTCTTCAAGTTTGATACGTGGAATGTGGGATGAATTCTGTTGAGCTCTTCTGGTAGATCAAGCTTGTATGCTACAGGACCTACTCTTTTGAGTATCTTGAAAGGTCCTACGTAGCGTGGTGCTAGCTTTCCCTTTTGGCCAAAACGAACCACCCCCTTCCACGGTGATACTTTTAAAAGTACTTGATCCCCAATGTCAAACTCCAAGGGCTTTCGTCGTTTGTCTGCATAACTCTTTTGACGACTTTGAGCCGCTAGAAGATTGTTTCGAATTTAAATGACCTTGTCGGTTGTTTCTTGAATTAACTCTGGACCGTTGATTTGTGATTCCCCAATTTCGTGCCAACATACTGGAGATCGGCACTTACGACCATATAAAGCTTCGAAAGGAGCCATGCCGATACTTGAATGATAGCTATTGTTGTACGAAAATTCAACTAATGGTAGATGAGCGTCCCAATTCCCTTTGAAGTCTATGACACATGCTCGAAGCATGTCTTCAAGAGTTTGGATGGTGCGTTCAGATTGTCCATCAGTTTGAGGATGAAAAGCGGTACTGAGGTCTAATCGTGTACCAAAGGCGGTTTGTACGGCTCGCCATGTTCGTGAAGTGAAACGACCATCACGGTCGGAAATGATGCTTAAAGGTACACCATGACGGCTGATGTAGATACGAGCTAACTTCTCGTTTTTGAAGTCCTCGCGAATCGGTATGAAGTGAGCTGATTTTGTTAGACGATCGATTATTACCCATATTGTGTCATACCCACTGGAGGTGCGAGGTAACCCGGTAATGAAATCCATGGTTATGTTTTCCCACTTCCATACAGGTATTTCGGGTTGGACTAGAAGTCCTGAAGGTCTTTGATGTTCACCTTTTACCTTGGAACAGGTAAGGCACTTGGAAACAAAAACAGCGATATCCTTTTTCATGCCCGGCCACCAGTAGGTGTATCGTAGGTCTTGATACATCTTGTCGGCTTCTGGGTGTACAGAGTATCGTATTTTGTGCGCCTCATTCATAAGGAAATCACGAAGGTTATCGCGATCGGGAATCCATATGCGATTTAAATAGTATAGAATACCGTCGGATTTGGTTTCGATTTTGAGTTCAGCTCCACATGACAGCTCATCGCGTACGTCATTTTCTGTTACAGAAACATGTTGAGCTGCTCGGATTCGATCTTTGATGTCGGTTATGATTTGCGAACAGAGAAGACGAATGGAGTTCGCATAACCTTTTCGACTGAGTGCATCAGCCACCACGTTTGCCTTGCCAGGATGATACCGAATTTCACAGTCGTAGTCGTTAAGAAGTTCGACCCATCTTCATTGTCTCATATTCAACTCCTTTTGGTTGAAGATATGTTGAAGACTTTTGTGGTCAGTGTATATTTCACACTTGGTACCATAGAGGTAATGTCTCCATATCTTGAGAGCGAACACAACGGCTCCAAGTTCCAGGTCGTGGGTGGTGTAATTCTTCTCATGAACTTTGAGTTGCCTAGAAGCATAGGCTATCACTTTTCCTCTTTGCATTAATACACAGCCTAGCCCTTGTCATGATGTGTCGTAATATACTACAAAGTCATCGCAACCTTCAGGGAGTGTGAGGATAGGTGCGTCACAAAGTTTTTGCTTTAGAGTTTGGAAGGCTTCTTCTTGTTTAGGTCCCCATATGAAGAGTTTTCCTTTATGAGTCAAAGCCGTGAGTGGTACAGCAATACGGGAAAAATTGGCAATGAAGCGGCGATAGTAACCAGCCAAACCAAGAAATGACCTTACTTCGGTAGGGGTACGTGGCGCTTGCCATTCTTGCACTGCCTTGATTTTTGAAGGATCGACATGTATTCCCTTGTCATTGACGACATGTCCAAGGAATTGTACTTCTCCTAACCAGAATTCGCATTTTGAGAACTTACGTAGAGTTTTTCAGTCCTTAAAAGTGTAAGGATGAGTCGAAGGTGTCGTTCATGATCGGGTTTAGACTTGGAGTAGATAAGGATATCGTCGATGAAAACTATGATGAAACGGTCGAGGTAGGGTTTGCATACCCTATTCATTAGATCCATGAATACAGCGGGGGCGTTGGTTAAACCGAATGGCATGACCATGAATTCGTAATGACCATAACGAGTCCGGAAGGCGGTCTTTGGGGCGTCTTCTTCATGTACTCTGAGCTGATGATAACCAGAACGAAGGTCGATTTTGAAAAGCAGGTGGCGCCTTGAAGTTGGTCTAGGAGGTCATCGATGCGAGGTAGTGGATAGCGATTTTTAACCGTTAGCTTGTTGAGTTCTCTGTAGTCGATACACATGCGAAACGTTCCATCTTTCTTCTTCACAAAAAGAACAGGTGCACCCCAAGGCGAGGAGCTAGGACGTATGAATCCTTTGTCAGTCAGCTCTTGCAGTTGACTGGCCAGCTCTTGCATTTCGGATGGGGCTAACCTATAAGGAGATTTTGCGACTGGTGTAGCGCCAGGTACAAGATCGATGCGGAATTCGACTTCTCTCACAGGAGGGAGTCCTGAAAGGTCGTCGGGAAAGACTTATGGAAATTCTTTCACAACTGGGATATCTTCAAGTTTCCTTTCCTTGTTTCCCTTTTTGACGACGTGAGTTAGGAATGCGACATAGTTCTTGCGGAGATATCTTCGGGCTTGAAGCAGGACATTAGTTTGAGTCCTTTCGAAGGGGTTTCTCCAAAAATACGTAGGGTCTGACCGTCTGCAAGAGGAATGCGAATGAACTTTTCGCGGCATACTACTTCAGCGTGATGCTGGCTGAGCCAGTCCATACCGACTATAACATCGAAACTTCCCAGCTTCATAGGAATGAGGTCAACTAGAAAATCGTGATCGTTTAGAGTGAGGGTACAATCGCGTATAATAGAATCTAATAAAACGTGCTTTCCGTCAGCAACTTCCACCGTTAGAGATTCCATGAGATTAACACGAGTTTGGTTGAGGATAGGTTCAAATTCTAAGGACACAAAACTCTTATCCGCGCTAGTATCGAATAACATGGATGCATAACTACCATTGATGAGAAACGTACCGTTAACCACGTTGTTGTCAGCCCTAGCTTGGTTGGCATTGATGTTGAAAGCTCTTCCTCTGGCAGGTGAAGGAGCTTGGGTGGCTTGGTTTACTGGGTTCGCTTGGGCTTGGGCATGGATGATGTTCACCAAGTGTTGACATGTGTTCCTGAAGTGGTTTGGGTCTCCACAGTTGTAACAAGCCCGCATGGGTTGCATCATAGGGTAGTTGGGTTGGTAGTAGGTTTGGGCTATGTGTTGTGCAGATGGTAGAAGTGAGGGTTGTTGGGCTTAACCCACTATCTGATGGTGGGTTTGGGTTGGGGGTTGATTGCGGTTCATTCGTTGCAGAGTGCGACAAGTTTGAATGGTGTGACCCGCACGGCCACAGCTGGTGCAATGTTGGCAAAGAGTTTCGGGAGGGTGATGGTATTGAAAACGGTTCCATTTTGGGTGTGGGCCGGTGTATGGCTTTTTAAATGGTGCAGTCGAAGGAGCAAATTGGGTGATTGGTGCAGCTGTGATAGGAGGGTTGGTTTGTGTGACAGCAAAATTCTTGCTGTTTCGTTTCCTCTTACCAGCAAACTTTGAGGAGGAGACTGAGTGGTTTGTAGTTGAGGTCTCTATGGGTGTTTCTTCTTATCATCTTTAAATTTGCCGTTTCGGATGCGATTCTTAGTGAGTTCGGTAGCTAACTCCATCGCGGCTTCAAGTGTTGCAGGCGAAGTGCTTAAGACTGAGTCTTAAATTTTCGAGGGAAGACCTCGAATGTAATGTTCAACCAAGCGGTACACGGGGGTGAACAGATTAGGGATCATCTGGTTTAGTTCTAGAAATCTCTTGTTGTAGGAAGTGTGATCGCCTTCCTTTTGTTTTAGCGCGTGGAATTCATCCTCCAACTTTTTGATTTCGCTTCTTGGACAGAAGCGTCTGGTCATGAGTTCCCTTAACTCTTCCCATGTTAAGGCCATGGCATCTTCAACTCCTCATTTACCCTTTTCCGTGTTCCACCAGGTAAGGGCTACCCCAAACAGTCTTCCTGTTGCATAACGTACCTTGAGATCCTCGGGACAATCGCAATTGAGGAAAGTGTTCTCCATTTCTTCAAACCAGTGAAGGAAAGCAGTAACACCTTCGGTCCCTTCATACTTTGGGGGATCGCAAGATTTGAAGTGTTTGTAGGAGCACTTTTTGGAGGGAGGGTTGGCGATGCTCTGGTCTTCTTGATTGGGAGGGTTGATGGGATTTGCGGTGAGGGCTTGTTGAACTTGAATCACGATGTCAGGAAGCACTGCGGCTATTTGTTTAGCAATTTGTGTGGCCAAGCGTTCGTTTGACCTTCCTGACTTTCTACCTCCACGTAGTTGCCTAGCCGACGTCTACAGGAACATACATAGGAAGATTGTGAGTTTAAGAAGTTTCTAGGTGTCATGTGTCGTTAAAAGAATAAAAATAACATAACTAACAATAATGCAACTACATCCATAGGATGTCTTGGGTTTACTCATGTTTGGGCCTCCAATGTCCCCCATACCATCGCCTGTGTAGTCATGTGGGCCCCCATGACTATTGGGCTTGGTAGGATTCACATTGGTGTTGGCGGATTAACATTCGCATCACCCGAATGAAAACCGTAAAATATGATTGCGAGATGTATGGTAGGAGGGTGTCCAGGTGTAGACACAATGACAACTCAAAGTGGGGTTAGCTCACACGACGTTTGGTATAGCATGCTTTGGCCTAATAGGTCCTTCGTACTCTCATCGTTAGTCCCCAGGTAGGCAAACTGGTCCTTTATTTTGGATTTATACGAATGCCAAGCCTAGACAGGACGTTCCGACTACCGGTACTCGTACCCTTCTAGTTACTACATGCCCGTCATGAGAACTCACTTTGATGTGATTTGAAAATACGAAAAACATTGCAAAATCATGGTAATCGTGAGGTGTGTGCTCTCATGGATATGATATGTTATGAGGATATGATTCATGATGAGCATTGTATAATATTATGTATTTGTGAGCATGCTTGCATAACATTGAGTGTAACAATAAACATAAAGCATATAAACATCATGAATTTTGTATGTAACGCATAAGCAATTTAAAATTTTAATCAACTATAGTATAGGCTCTAAGGGTCTAATAACCTATCCTATATCCCTATAGTCATGGCTCTGATACCAATCTGTCACACCCCGACCCGCAGCGGAATAAGAGTCGGGGTATAATTGGGTTATCACCAAAGCTCATGATTTTTACTAAAATGTTTCATATTTATTAAATTCAAATTACAACTTAAATATCCAAATCAAAATTCATACAATTACAAGGAAATGAAACTATGTAAATAATCCAAAGCTTAAATTGGTTTATTCTTCTAGGCCTTCCTATGTGTTTTTTGCCTCAGCTGGATCACCTGTATCATGTGTAAAACGGGGGATATTTTGGGTCAACAAAACCTTGATAAAACATTTTTATTAATTTCTTGTTTTATTTAATATGGAAAATTTGTGCAATAATCACATGTGAGCAAACATATATAAGTAAACAAACACAAACCACTTTGGATGAGTATATGATATGAATGATGATGAATTTGAGATCAAGGCTCAATCAAACGGAGCCGATCTTATGAGGCACCTGATGCTCAACCCGTCTCCCACGGGGAACTGATGGGCCTAATGAAATGCGTGCACTGAAAAATGATAAATCCAAACTACAAATAATCCACACAACAATTGATACACATTTGATCACGGATATGATGTATGCACAAGTGTTTAAATATAATAAAGAATTAAACGACACATGATACACCCCAAAACATGATTAAAACGGGGAATTGATAGAGATTCACTCACATTGGGTGCGTTCTTTGATGACGTTGGATGCGCACGAAATTTAGGATTTGATCGACGAGAGAAAAACTAACCTAAAATAATAACGAAATGATTCGGTAAATAAATGGATTTTATTTGAGATTAATATTTTTATTTAGTACTCTTAATGGAATTTTTAGATTTATTTTTGTGAGTTTAAGGAAATTTTCTAACTTTAAAAATCTTATTTTTAAGTATTTTTAAATGATTTTTCAATTAAGTAAATAAAAAAGAAAATAAAAATGTTGACTTTGACCGTTGACCGTTGACCGGTCGGACTGTTGTTTTATATGCTCTGAGTGAGTTTCAAACTCGGGACCTCTCGTTTACGTGCACGCAGCTCTACCAACTGAGCTACGTGTCTAACCCGAAATATTCTCTGTTTTAATTATATTTTTATACTAATAAATTTTAAACTTATTTGGTTTTTATTAAAATGATTTATATGGCCGAACCGGTTGCAGGGACCCGGAGTCGAACTCGGGTCCTTCGGTTCGAGTGCGCACAGCCCAACCAGTTGGGCTGTGTGTCTAATCTGTTTAACTTATGGATTATATTACTCTTATAAACATTCTGTGACTTGATATGATTAAGTTTTAAAAATGTTGGTTTTATTTCTGAAAGTCGGTAACGTGTGCGATTCGAACCCGGGACGTGTGTATTGTTTGTGCACACAGTCCACCGCTGGACTATGTGTCTAACCCGTTCGAATATCCAGTTTTAATTATATTTATACCTATACTCGACTTCATCTTCTTCGTTTACAAAAACACAGAACAGTGAAGTCTGACTGTCCTGTTTAAATCGATCATCAAGACTTATAATTGTTTAAAATTAATACGAACCATAAATACGCAACGAAACTTATAACTGAGTATTTGATTGATAAACGAAGCGGGTTTGGAAACCCGTTTTTCGACGAATGTTACACTGGGAATCCCGCCCCTAAGATGAACGCGGGCCCAAACGTGAATGTACTGACGCTCACTTCTGGGAATGTTGCTCCTCTTGATACTCTCGATGCCTGGTGCCGGAGTGTGTAGATTCATACCTCGTTCTGGACTGAGAGTACATCTCCGTTTCTTCTGCAGATATGTGGGATGGTGCACGCTCTCTGGTTGGCGAATCATAACTCAATACTCGAGGTGCAGATGAAGCATGCACCTGAGTTGTTGGGAATTGCACCTGTGGTGCTGGTGTGCCGGTGTGTGCACACAGTTGTGCACAGATAGCATTTAAAGCACTTTGAGATTTGATAAACCAGGACATCGGAGTCTCACCAGGCGGTAACACTGAAGCTATTTGGACAGAAGGAATTTCATTCGGAATTCCTGGAGTTACTGGAATGTTCACATGACCAGGGTCATGATGAGCATCAGCGTCACCGGAGAATTCCTCCTCCACTTGTCCGTCGATCCGAGAACCATGAACTGCGTTCCTGATTTCGGACTGAGGACCTTGTGGAAAACTCGACGGACCATCAGCCATGAAAACTGAAGGTTGTGGAAAACAAAAACAAGAGATGAAGATTAAAAGAAGAAAGAATCGGTGGGCGCCAATGAAGAAACACCAGACCAAGATTGATTGGAATCAATCCAGATCTGACGACATGGTTTCTGCATAAGAAGGTTAATCTTTTGTTTGCTTCGTCGATAGAACTTCAACACAGATCACTGCAAAACAGAAACGTCGTTAGCCTTGTCACGGGGAGAATGGGGGTTCTCTCCGTGACCACCCTCCGGAGTGAGAATAAGTACAGATGATCGGAGAAGATGAAGTATAAGCGTAAGTAGTGAAAAGAAATGCATAACTTGTACCTCAAGTCTTCTATTTATAGCCGAAAATTTGGGCGCCAAGATTTAACGGAAAGATGACGGAATCTTCTCTACCGTTTATAATAAAGCATATGTGATATGTGAAGTTTTCCCTAATTTATAAGAGATATAACCTTCACCCTACAAAGAGAAAAATCAAATGAAATATCTCTGCCTTGACAACCTTAGTTGATTTTATTATTTTGTTCTTTTGAACTAAAAGGATGTAAATAACTTTTTATAACATACACTTTTTTGTTTTCGAAGTGATATGGTAACAACAAAAAATTGTAGGCCGAAACTTGAACACAACTATAGAACCGTACATAGTATGGACTGTAATATTATGTTTACTGGGCCCATGGAGATCATATATTGGGCTTTAAGAAAAAAAAGAAATACATGTCTATGTTTCGCTAAGGCGTCTTCAAGACGAAAAAAAAGCCATCCGATCGCGAGCTAACTTTTGTTCATAACGAAAAATGGTACCATCTTTGGATAGTTGAACTTGACCGGATGTCAAGTCTTTTAAACCTTTACAATACTTTTTAACATGCTTCGTTAACGTGGAGTTTGACTCCTTGCCTAATATGGAGCCACAATGTTTGCATTAGGCTTTTTGCAAGCCGTCACTCATCTCGACCAATTCCCAATTGCTCCAAATCTCCATATTGCGATTATGAGACAATGTTCCAACAACATATGGAACGGTTTGATCTTGAGGAACATTGTTGACTGATTGTGAATTTGTGTTTTTAGAACTCTTTGAGGCCATTGTTGAAAAGTATGTGAAAAAGAACAAGAAAGTAATATAGGAAGAAGATTAGATATGAGGAATTGTGTGCTAAACAATAGAATTTTCAAAACCATTTATAGAAATCGGTTCCAACGGTAAGTAACCGGTTCCACGAATAGGAATCGGGTCTAACGGTCATATTTCGCATTAAATGCTACTGGAACCGGTTCCAACGGTAATCTTTCCAACGGCTAGAATCGGTTCCAACGGTAACTTCCTGACGGGGTATGGTGGAACCGGGTACGGGTTGGAACCGGGTACGACCCATTTAAAATTCTAAAATGTGGAACCGGGTAGGAACCATCGGGTATTTTGAACCCGGAACCGGTTCTACTATATGTCGGGTAGGAACTGGAACCAGTTCCAATTTGGTTCTAACGGATCGGGTATGGAACCGGTTATTATGCCCATCTCTAGCGTATTGTGTTCAAAGTATATGAAATACTACACCTTGCAAAACGGGTCGGGTTGGGTTGGATGGCGGTCATAACGGGTTCGGGTTAGAACCTGTCCGGGTCGGCATGGGTCGATTCAGGAAAAAAGGGTTGTTTTGATTCGGGTCAGAATGGGTTAAAACTAGTTCATATCAAAATGGGTTTTGGGTCAAAACGAGCCGTTCAAAAAATCTAAACCGTATATATTAGGCAATTAATATATACGTGTGTGAGTTGTAAGTGTGTTTGTGTAATGTCTGATTGAAAATAAGAAAATGAAATAAAATATAGCAACTTGATGTAAAAAGATAAGCATGCCAGTTATTATATTATATATAGTACAATTATCGAACTTGTTATATATACTACAATTATTATATTATATATTATATATACTACAATTATTGAACTTATCAATAGTGAGTTTTTTTTTTTTTTTTTTTTTTGTCGGTGAACAACAGTCACTTAAGTTTTTTCTTTCTTTCTAATGTCCTTTTCTTTTCGGTGAACAACAGTGACTTGAGTTTTTTCTTTCTTTCTTTTATCCTTTTGCTTTTTTTTTCCTTTTTTACTTTTACCTTCAACTTTCAGCATTAATACTAAAATTCGTTAACTTTCTAAAGACTTTTTGATTGAATTTTATGTGTTTATTTTTGTGTACATGTGAGTATAAATTCAAGTTTCCGCCTTAACACTAAAATTCGTTAACTTTCTAAAGACTTTTTGATTAAATAAAGCCGTTAACTCTCATAAGCGTGCCAAACATATTTATCAGGATTATCACTTCATCAGGAACTTGTCGCCTTTGGAAAGTTGTACACTAAATTTGTTCCAACCAATCTTCAGGTGCTGATATTTTCACAAAGAGTACCCTTAATAATGCATATGTGATATGTGAAGTTTTCAACTCCCTAATTTATAATAGATGTAACCTTCACCCTACAAGAGAAAAATCAAATGAAGCGTCTCTATCTTGACAAACTTAGTTGATTATATTATTTTGTTGTTTTGAACTAAAAGAATGTAAATAACTTTTTTATAGCATATTAGATTGTTAAGAGTTTTGTTATGATGTCTATATATTGCAACTCAACTATTTAATAAAATCATTGAGTATTTTACCAGTGATATCAGAGCCTTAGGGGGTTCTGGTTACTTCTCCGTCGCGCCACCACAAATATACAAACCTAACCGTCGCCACCGGATACAAACTCTAGACAGGGCGGCGCGTCGCAACCGCCGCCGCCCTGTCCCATCTCCGTTTATAGCTTAGTTTCTTTTTTTTTCTTTTTCTAATTTTCCGTTGAATAAAGCCTCGTAATCGATTGCAGCCTATTTTTTCCTGTCATTTGCCACTTCCTATTTTGTGCTCATCGTTGCTGCCTTCGATTGATATTAATTATTTGATATTCATCAATTGTAGGCGATTAATATTAATTGTTGGTGGATTCAAGTGTGGATATTCATTCATTATTGGTAAATATTAATAGTTTGCTTTGACTCATGTGCCACTGTCGACTACTGAGTATATAACATAATGGTGAATATTAATGATGAATATTAAATAGTTTGCTTCGACTCATGTGTCACCGTGGACTGAGTATATAAGATAATGGTGAATATTAATAGTTTGCTTTTGACTCATGTGCCACCGTCGACTGAGTATGTAACAATTATGATATCAATTGTTTATATACAAAGCATTCACTATAGCTATATTGCTGTTATCACTTATGCAAAAGAAAAACATGTAAAGGCAAAATTCACCCTTCCTATTTGTGATGCTACGGCACCATCTCAGCAACACTCACACATAAAAAAAATTGTAGGCCGAAATATAAGCACAAGTATTGTCGTAACAAGCACTTTTGCTATATGCAACAATCCCCTATGGCTTAGTAAATCAATGTATGAAGGGTTTTAAGACAAATAGTTCTCGCTCGACAATATTCATATGGATTTGTTCTTTATAGTTGAATGTTTTGGGTAAAATTTTGAACTCACATCGTAACCCAGAAAAAGTAAATACATATATATAAACGTAAACATTACTGTGAAAACATATGCATTTATTGTTATGAGAAGGTAACATAACATCAACTTATATATAATAGTTATATATAACATACAATCAATTTTTCTGGAAAATAAGAAAGTTGATTTCAAAGGATGAAAAGTACAAACATCATTTTATCGATCACACGCATTTATTTAGAACGAGATATCCAAACCATTAAACTTTTCTTTAGTGATTCCGTCTAAGATCTGGCTCATTTCTTTCGTGAGATGGTTGCTCCAATCGTCAACTTTACCTTCTCTAAAGAAAGCGTCTTTTGGCAGACCCTCACGTATATTTCCATGCCTATTAGCATCACTTAAACTTTTAAAACTGCATAGACTCACAATCTCTTGCACCGCACCTTTGGCCTCTTCCTCCGCTATAAAAGGGTAGCCCAAGAAATCGGCCAAACGCCTCACATTATTCATAGTATCCATTTTCATGTTTTCATATGTTAAAAATAGAACTCGTGTCGGATGTTCTACACTAACCCTGTGGTAACCTTTCACATGATCCCAATAAGGTCCATGGAGTGATACCTTTACTAAACATCTCAAACGCCTCCTCAAAGGTAATTCGATCAAGTGATTTGTCTCTCAGTTTGTTTACAAAGTGGTACATAGAAACCAAAACATCTTTAGGGTTTCTACACATATAAACTAAACGACAACAAGAATCAAGAATGGACTGAGGTAATGAAGTATAAGGCATGTGGGTGGCAAAGAGCCGAGTCGAATCGGCATCCATGTAAGTAGGTTTGTTTCTTAATACTTCATCCTCGATATAAGGCACACAATCTTGGGGATTAAAGATGAGTAGAGGGTGAGGTGAGATATTATTATACTTGTTTCGATTCACAATTGCGAATGCAAGGGCCTTGAGCTATGTCGTGCCAGATTTTGGCGGTGTGACCAGGTAGATATCGGTTGGATTAGCTTGGAAAACTTCTTGCGAGGCCATCACGGTCCCAATCGAGATCAAGTTCTTTGACGGGAACCAATGACCTTGGTACATGTATAGGCTTTCGGTAAGCCAACCTTTCTCTTTTGGTAAACTTGTGATCGATCCTTTGTATCTATCCAAATGATGGCCAGATTGGCTTTCTCATCTTCAGGATCTTCTATACAAAGTCCAGTTACCCGTGAAAGAGATGTGGCAGGAGAGGTTGTTGGGAATGACATTTTAAAGGATTTGTTTATGGAAGATTTCTTTCCTAACCTTTTTCTCTTTATATATATATATATACACACACAAAATCCCATTTACCAATTAGTATTACGAAGAGAAACATTTCATATAATAATAAATAAAAGTAAAAAAAGGTTAGTTGCATGCATTCCGGTGCGTTTTCATGATAGACCCACTTAATATCTATATGAGGTATGAAGTAAATACATGAAATCTTTTCATGTTTTCTTTATAATCATAATAGTATCATGAAATATTTTCATTTTTTTTTATAATCATAATAGTATCATTTAAGTACATGTATGCTAAAAATAGTGGTTCCCTGATTTTATATTTTCGATTCTAAAAAAGTATACCATTATTATTCAATAAACCTTGCATCAATTCAATGTACGATTTACAATATTAAATTATAAATTTAAAACATTAATCACGCATGAAAAAAAACCACATAATCACGCATAAAGAAATCATATAACCACGTATGAACAAATCAGAAAATCATGCATGGGGAAAACCCTAATCACATATGTTGTATTTTCTTAATGTGTGGTTAGGGTTTGAATTTTATAACATGCATGGTTTAATATCGTACGCATCGCACGTTAAGGACTATTGCATTTAAAAATTATATATATGGTGGGGATCCATTAGGGATCATCCTTTATTGCGAGAACCATAAGAATCAATGTGAACACAACCAAAACTACTAAAAAAGCTTAAAAAACACACAAAAATAAATAAATTTAGTTTTTCTTTATAAATCGCAACATTTTATTTATAATTTTTTTAAAGTCGCGATTTAATTGTTTAAAAACATTTTAGCATCTAGTTTTGACGTTTTACTTTAAGGTTTAGTTTTTAGCATTTAGCTTGGACGGGGGTTTAGGCATTTTTAGGTTTTTCCGGGGTGTGGGGGGAGAGGGAGGTTAGGTTTTCAAGGGGTTCGTGGGGTATAGGTTTTTTTTTCTTTTGGGGTTGTGGTGGCGTGGGTGTTTAGGTTTATTTTGATTTTGATTGTGTTCATATTGGTTTTCGCGATAAAGGTGGTTTTCACATGAAATATATATATATATATATGTGTGTAATGACTCATGATACAACTATAATAAGTATTATAATAAGTATGTAACATCAAATAAATTAGCGAAAGGTACATTTGTTGTTGACAATTTTACACACTTTCTTGCTTCCTCTTGCCTAATGAAATTAATCATGAGAAAGTGATGTCTATTACAATTTATTTTTTGATCTCGACATGTGTCATTAGGTTCAAATTTTTATATCTTAAAACTTTTTATGTTACTTATAAATTTTATTATATTATATAGGTGAATAACATAATTTATTATACCACCACCAGTATGCCAATATTTATACATTTCCCTTTAGACGTGGAAAAATGTGCAAATTTTCGTGAATAAACAACCATATATGTAATCTATGAAGAAAAAAATAGGACATTAAACACAATTGACTTAAACCGAAACTACACATGCTCACAAACTAAATTAGTTCGATAAATGACCAAAAAGGCATCTAACAAATTAGGCTATAACTATATCTAATTAAGGTATACCACTAAGTCGGTTACGTATAAACATAATCCTATTCGTTCAAATTTGGATTGTATATTTAACAAAATGCTCGAACCTGTTTCATCATCAGTTTTAATTTAAATGTACTTTTTATGCTAAAACATAATTGAAAATCATATAATCATATTATCATATTTTTGGTGATTGTTCCTTGTGTTATCATGCTCTGCTTACGGTGTGCACATATAATATATATATATATATATATATATATATATATATGTGTGTGTGTGTGTGTGTGGACACTCAGGGGCCAAAAGTGAAATGGTACTAACTTTAACGTTATTTTACTAATTTCGTGAAAATAACGTTAAAAACGGCATATGGTTAATCATGCATCATATGGTGGCGTTGATAGCTGAAAGACACGGGGGTACGTACACCAATCGGTATTTGTCCCGATTGTTTGAGTGTTATGTGCCTTAGGTTCAAGGCTTGATAAAAAACTATAATCGAGCAGGGGGCTCATTGAAAGCAGCGTCTGTATTCCTACGGGGTAAAGGTAAGGTTGTCTACATCTACCCTCCTCAAACCCTACCTTAGGTTTGCTATTGGTGGGATTTACTGAGTATGATGATGATGTTCCTTGTGTGGATTGGAACCTGAAACCACAGATTATAGTTTTTGGGAGTGTTCCATTGTTGTTTAAACGTGGTAGTCGATTTCGAGATGGTTGGAAGTTCGATTACCTTATCCTGATCAAACCGGTTGAGCTTATTAAATAGATTGGTTGTGTGAAGGCAGTGGCGAAGCTTGATCTAAAGTTTCGAGGAGGCGTAAAGTGATGGGACCAAAAAAAATTTTCCTATCGTTATGTTTCGGGTCCGGTCGGCTATTCGATTCTGGTCGGCTAAAATAATAATAGTTCCAAATACAAATAAAAATTTCCATTCATTCAAAGGACCCGTTCTTACTTCTTACACATAAAAAAGCTAAATATTGTATAACAAACAAAAGACTAATATGTATATATATAATGATACGAGATAAATGGAACCTGAACGAAGAATTACAACTCAGTCTGACGACCTTTAAGATTTTTGAATTAATCAATTGTCTTCCAAATCAAAGTTATCAGCAATTTCTTCTTCTATGTAAATCACCAAGCTATTTATGAGTTATTCATGAGCCATTTTATTACGAAGACGATTCTTGAATATTTTCATTGCTGAAAATCCCTGCTCTATTGTTGCAGTTGAAACTTGAAGTGTCAAGATTAGCCGAACCACTCTATCAACCAAAATGTACTCCTCACGTTTGTTAGTTTTCACAAGAGTTTTGCATAGATCAGAAAGAGTTGATACACTACTTAGCCTGATATTCTTTGACAATTCAACATTAAAAAGCTCTAACTAAGTTCGTAACCCAGTCCTCTCTTGTTCCATAAAATCTTCAGGATGAAACTTCTCAACTAGAAGACAAATCAGATCAACGTTAACCACTTTTGAAACTAGACTAGAACTAAGACATAACAACTCAATCGTGCTCATTGAATCTACAATTTAACTCATGTATCTGTTTATCCAATGTGGATGTAAATGGATTTACTCGGTAATAATGTTCAAATGTAAACTAAAGATCGTTTTTACGAGCCCGATACCAAGGAGATGTAAATGGAGCGTTCATATCTGAAACTTCTATTAGATGCTTGTTACAAAACAAAGTAACTTCTTTAATTAAAGAACCCATCCATCGTTTCTATAATTATTTAGAGTAATCTTTGTTGCTGAAACTAATTCCATGGCATTCAGAATATCTTAGGATTGCCTTTGTAATGCTTGAGAAAGTATTTCAATTTTTCCCATTACTTTCTCTATCAAGTGAAGAATAAAGAAAAACTCAAATGATTGCATGTTACGCCAAGCTCCTTAAGCATCTCCACGTAGAGCAAAAGTAGTATGAGCTACGTCATCAATTATTCCTCCGAGAACAACACGAGTGGCATCAAACATCTTAATCAAATTACAGAGTTATAATGAGACCCAACGAATATCACCGGGTCTTCTTAATGTCCCAAACTGGTTATGTCCTTTCCCCAAATTGATTTCACCCGGTTCCAATAACTTTTTAACCTCGCATGCCTTTGCCTATAAACACCACCCTTAGTTGTTTGTTATGTTTTATGGCTATTCTCCTATATATTAAAAATACAAACAAATAAATAGTAATTTAATATTATACTAATATATATGTACCTTTTTAGTTCTTTTATTATTATATTATAATAGTAATTATTTTCTTTACTTAGAGTATATTTTCAGATTTTTCTTAACTTTAATAACTTATTTTATATCACGGGTTTGGATAAGCTTGGTGTCAACCGGTATCGAACCGGTGCTGGTATCGAAAATACCGGTACAATCATGTTCGGCGTCGGTGCACGAAGATTAAAACCGACACCAGTCTGGTACAGAAAACCCCAAAAGTCGGTATCGAGTTGATAATGAAAATCTTTTAGTTCGGGAAATTCGGTATTGCTACCCGGTACCATTTGCTCATCCCTGATCACGGGTACTGTACGAACAACAACGGTATCATACAATTTTTTTGTTGATTTTCTTCAACTTTTAATTATTTCTTTTTTTTAATTTCAGGGATAGGAATGAACTCGGTGCCAACAAATACGAATCGGTACTGGTACCGAAAATACCGGTTACGGTACCGATATATCAAAGTAAAAACCGGTACCAGGAACGCCAAAAGTCGGTACCGAATTGGTACTTAAGATTTTTCGGTTCGGGAAATTCGTTACCGGTACCCAGTACCATTTGCTCATCTCTAACCATGGGTTTCATACGAAGAACATCATTAACATACAACATTTTTTGTTGATTTTCTTTCGGTTATCTTTTAGTGGTTTTTTTCTACATTTTCTTTTTATTCTTGTCAGCGATTCTGTGCACAACGTACTTGTAATGATTTCAAAACAAATGTAAACACATACTAAAAAACAAAAGAACTTAGCCGCAACGCAACGGGATAATAAACCTAGTTACTTGAAATAACAAATCACCCATGGGCAACCAACAAAATTTAACAAAGTACCCTTCTTGAATTTACGTGACCTTCTCGGAGATGTTTAAAAATTATCAGATTATTTGAATTTATTATTTATTCAAACAATATAAAAACATAAAAGGTTAATGTTTTTTGTTTAATATTTTTTCCTCCACATTAAAGCGTCAATATTGTATCTATGTGAGCGTCAATTAGATCGAACAAAATATTTTTTATCGTAAATTATATAAGCGTCAATATTGTATCTATACCATTACAAATCGAAACACATCTGACTGTACAAAATTGGTACTGTCATCGGTATTACCAAAACCGGTATTCATTTTTTATGATTTTCAATTTAGTATAACATATGTCAAGAGCATATCTCGACTTTATTTTTGGTGTTTTCTCTTTCATTTGTTGTAGCACGTACTGGTATCATAACGAAACGAAGTGGTATTGACCGAGTTCCAGTCGGGAAGCGCGAGAAACCCCACTAGTTACTCACAATATGAAAATCTTCAGTGGCTTCTTTTGTGCAAGATTTTCACTTGGTCTTTATACTTGTTTATGTTCACCAAAGCAAACATGAGTGCCAGAAGCCATGTTGCGCAAAATTTAGGTAGTACAACCAAGTGGATATCGTTCGGATTACCTTTGAAAGTATCATGGTATACACAATCTTGAACCAAAGAGTATTATCTAGTATATCTAGAACACCAGAAAACAAAGACAGTGTCTTATTTCTGATTTATTTCTTCTAGAGTAAACTGCTATTTTGGTCCCGTGCTTCGTATATATATTAAACACACACATGCAACTACAGCCTCACCACACCACCACTACCACCATCACCATCGCAGCCTCACCACCACAACCATCACCGCTACTGCTTCACAACCTCCTCACCACAGAGAATCATTCCACCAAAATGCAAACCTCACCAGCCTCCGAACCCCCAAACCAACCGGACTTCAAAATCGACACCATGAGGTACATCAAAGAAGTAGCCACCACTGTCACCATCGTCTCCATCTCCCTCTCCGGCCAACGAGTCCATTACCCCTGAGGTTCCGGCACCATCAGCCCCAACTCCCCCCCCCCCCCCTCTCATCTTCACAAATTCCCTAAATCAAACAAGGATGGCTAAAACAAACCTAAAAACATAGTTCACCCACCGCTCACCGTTCCTCCGCCGGACGCCACCGCCTCTGTCTTGCAGATGACCGCCATCACCGCCACCGCCTACCTTCTTTCACAAACCCTAGAACGAGTTTAGAGAGAGATAGGGAGGGTAAAAGCTAGGGTTTTAGGTTTTAGAGAGAGAAAGAGGGGGAAAGAGCGAAGGTGGTTGTGCTCTAAAGAGGTGGTGCTTGTGGGGGTGGTTGTGGTGTGGGGTGGGTGTTGATGTGCGGTAGTGGTGGTGCTTGTGGCGGCAGAGAGGAGAGAGGGAGAGAGAGACAAGGTGGTGGTGTAGTGGTGTTGCGGTGGGGATGGTGGTGGTGTTAATGGAAGGGGGAGGAGAGTGCAGAGTTTATAGAGAGAGAGAGAAAGAGAGCAGAGTTTATAAAGAATGTGGCAAATGACTCATTTTGCTCCTGAAGACAAGGACAAAATAGCAGGCTTTTTTTGAAAAGATTGAGTTGATTTTGTTTTTAAACCAAAATGGCACAAAACTGAAACCACAGAGACCAAAATAAAAGTTTTTGGCTAAAATGGCAAAACTGGCCAAACCACATGGACCAAAATGGCAGTTTACTCTTTCTTCTATTTCGCCAATATGTACCATATCATTAAACCGGCTTGATCTTGTGTTTGCCACAAATGTCTACATATTACAGTGCGAATTGAACTCATATTCAAACTTGAATCCGACTTACTAAATAAAAATCAAGCTCAGATCAGATCCGAGCTCAACTTACTTGATTGAATACAGTTGTGTGCATTGACGCAGGTTAGAAAGGGCCCCCGGGGGGGGGGGGGCGAACTTTTCGCCCAGCAGTGTTATATATTTAGTTCTCGTATAGAAATTTTTTGGTGTATACATTTTTTACCCCCCGGTTATATAGAAATTTTTGGGTATATACGTTTTCGCCCCTAGGGCTGTCCAAACTGCTCGACGATCGAGGATCGCTCGAAAAATGCTCGAAAATGCTCGTTTGATTCCCGCTCAGTAAGTAAATGAGCCGCTCGGCTCGGTTCGATTTGAAAACGCGCCAAGCATGAGCAAAAGTCCGCTCGCTCGTCGATCGCTCGAATTATTTTTATTAAATAATAATTAATATATATAGAGAGAGAGAGGGAGAGTTATATAGTAAGCTTTTATTACAATTATAATCCACTTATACTTTGTAGTTTATGCATTAACATTTGTATTTTGTTTTTTTAATATATAGCAAATGATGAAAAATTGGAAATTGATGTGTTGACTTCAGACAGGTCTAATAATAAATGAAAGATATTTTAATAATTAACAAACCATAAAAGTTGTTATGTAATGTGTAGAACTTAATGGTTTTGTTTAATGCTTGTGTTTATAGGTTATGTATGTCGATTTGAAGTTGAATTTTGTGGATGGAGATGATCAAGCTTTAAAAAGAAGTTTATGGCTTTTGAGCTAAATTACAATTTGTATTTCGCACTTTATGTTATGCCTTTTGATATTGTTAAAAACATTTTTAGAATCATGATTTTAGTTATGTATTGCTTTTGTTAGTAAGGTGTTGGACATGTTTTAATTAAGTGAGGATTTGTTTTTGTTGAATGCAGCTTTGTAATCGTCTTGATTTTAGTTTTTTTTTTTTGTGTTGCTACACATGTTTTAATTTCGGTGCTGAGAAAAATCAAGCGAAAACGATCCGCTCGGATCGGATCGGTTGTAATTCAATCCGAGCATGAGCATCACTTTTGTGCTCGGTTTTGCAAATTCGATCCGATCCAAGCACGAGCAGACCCTCGCTCGGATCGGATCGGCTCGGCTCATGAACACCCCTATCCCCCCCCCCCTCCCGGTCACAAATCACAAGCTTCGCCACTGGTTGTGTGGAAATAAGGTTTCATGATGATTGCAGTGTGTTTATAGTTTAAAAAAATGATAACAATAAGAAAAAGCATTCATGTTATTATTTTGTCAACCATTTCTGTGTATATGTTTTAATATTGAAATTACATACATGTACAGCCTGAAAAGCATGATTTACAACAATCTGCTGCACAAAAATGGGTCATGTACATGAGGCGCGCGCCTCAGAGTGGATTTTTCAGCAAAAAAGTGTGCCTCAGCTGCGCTTTCTGTACAACCTGCGCCTCAGGCTCCATAAGGCGCTGAGATTTGCGCCTCGCGCCTCAGGCGCACTTTTTTAAACCAAGACGATAACTGAATCCATCGTGAAACTAAGACATGACAAAAATAAACAATAATGAAGTGGAGAATGATCAGAATCTTACTTGTGATCATGCATAATTTGATGGTAAAAAAATGTAGAACATAATAATAGCCGAAAGGGCGATTCATTTCAAAGCTAAATCACTATTGGCTTTTCTCTAATGCTCGTACAAGATGAGTTATACGGTAATGGAGCTTTGCATTTTCTTCGGTAACCCGTTGCAAATCCTTCAATGCCTGAAAAAAGAGGCAATTAAACTACTTATGTAATAATATTTACTTTAGCAGTCTTTAAATCAGTAACCAGTATTGTCCCTCATAAGTGGCGCCTTAAACTTATGAACGAGTAACACTTTCGTTAAATTAAACGTTTACATTAACTCACCTTTTCTCTTTCAGCTAGTTGCTTTGATTCTGCATCTTCTAACAGTTTTTGCAATTCGGCTACTTTATTTGATGATTCATTACTTCCAATGTCTGCAACTAATAACCCCAATAAAAAGAAAGTGCAAAATTAAGATCTTCAAATTATGCTTCACAATGAGCAAGGGTGTTCATGAACTGTTAAAACCGACCAAACCGAAGAAAGTTAGCCCATTTGGCCGGTTTGAGATATACACGACCAGGATTTAGATCACAGTTCAGTTTTAACAGTTTGATAATTGATGGTTTGCAACTTGGAACCGGCGATATTGACAGAACCGGCTGTTTTGACATTTATTATTATTTTTCATTTTAGAAATATAAAGTTGTGTATATAAATTCATAAATAGTCCTGACTCCTGACGATTTTTAAAAGTTATTACGCAATTACGCTTTTGGAATTTTTTTTTTTTGGTCATAAACCAACTGCCAAAACTGAACCATAAAACCGTGAAAACCGGCCAATTCAGTTTGCCTTTTGCCAACACTGACGTTAGAAATGTGGCCAAACATTTTTATCAAAACTGGATGAACCGGGCCATAAACATTCCTCACAACTAGTAATATGATATAAACGCTTTATAACCAACCTGTCTTTGTAGCCAAGGCCGCTTCAAGTTTTGCCAATCGTTCCTAAAAATAAACACAAACAAGTTAGATGAATTTACTTATAAGTAATACCTAATAAATCTCCCTGATTAGGATGCCTAATTATATGTTTATTACGCTGTGGTTATCTTGCTGAATTAAGCGATTAACGCTCTAATATGTAAATACTATTTCAGTTCTTTAAAGTATTTAACAAGATTATGCCAAGTTTTGAGAATTTAGCATTTCTAAGCATTCATAAATATCATGAACCCATACAGAAGTCTGAAAGTTTCTGTAAACTTGTGATAAAATAAGCATATTCGAGCTTGAACCCTTAAACCTAAAAGCGAATGTCTCAACCAGACTCGTTCTTACGCTATCCATGGGTGTATTTCACATAACAATAATCAAAACACAGTAACACACATAGTACAAATCCATAACAAAATCTGAAACTTCGTGTGGATCTATGATGGATTACGCATATTCAAACTTAAACCCTAAAGGCGGATGATCCAACCGGACAGCTTCTTACATGAAATCAACATCATTCATGGGTGTATTCCACATAACGAACTATGACTTTCCTGTCAATTTATAAAAAAAATTATGCATATTCGAGCATAAACCCTAAACCCTAAAAGCGAATGATCCAACCGGACTCGTTCATACATGGATTCAACGCCATTTATAAGCGTATCGCACATAGATATAATCTAAACACACACATAGTACGGATCCGAAACGAAATTTCAAAATTTCTGAAAGAAGTATGCTTCTTAAACCCTAAACCCTAAATGCCAATGATCCAATCGAACTCGTTCCTACATAAAATTAACACCATTCATGGGCATATTGCACATAAATATAATACAAACACATAGTACGAATCCATAACAAAATTTTTAATTTTTTTGGTCAATTTATGAAAGACATATACAAATTTGAGCTTGAACCCTAACCCTAAGCGGATAATGCAACAGGACTTGTTCCTACATGAAATCAACGAAATTCAAGGGCGTATTGCAGATAAACATAACCTAAACACACACATTGTACGAATCCATAACGAAATTTCATAATTTCTGTCAATTTATTGTGGGAAAATTATTATTGGATAACTGATTAAGATGATGAACATAATAAAACGAATTAAAGTGAAGAAATAATAGTGTATACATACCTCAGCTTCTGAAGCTCGTTGATGAAAGGGTTTTAGAGCTTCTTGAAGATTAGATGCCGCCATATCTCCCACGCTCATCAAAAGTTCAAAACCCTAGATAGCAAACCAACGGTAGTGACGACTGAAAGAAATAATATATTTACTTTCACCTAATAATATGAAAAATAACCACTCTCACCCCTTTAACTTTTTGGGGGATTTTAGTATTGGAACTTTTATTCAGGTTCCGTGTTCGTGGTAAACAAGCCGAGTCAAATGTGAGCCACTTGATATTATATCAATAGAAGTTAGAAACTAATCAAGAAAATGAGCTTGACCAGAACATAAACCCTGTTTATTTAATGAGTCTGAACTCAGGCTTTATCTAACGTGCATGTTAAGCTCATAGCCTTAAATGAACTAAGTATAAGGTGAACTTATATACACCTACAAAAACGCCACTAATTAATAGTTGACGCAAGTTAATATACCCGCATGCCAGGTATGGTTCATAATAATCTAGCTTTGGAGGCATACGATGATTCTTTCATCATTTTGGGAGTTAATTTACCTACTAAGATGTCACGTGTTTCCACCTAAGATCCTAGCATTGCAATTCTATTGTTGGCTAAACATCAAAGTATATAGACTTCTAAATGGGATATCTCGCTAGCCCTTCAATGCGAATTAACAAAAGCAGTGTCTTCTTTTATAATCTAGATTCTAAACATCCATTGTCTTGATGTGAAAGAGTCTGGTTACTTCTCCCTAGGTACCATGGTTGTAAAACAAGGTCTTCAAGTACTCCTCGAGTAGTCGCTATAAGGTAGGTTGTCCAGATGACTTTCTACAATTCTGCCTAATCACTCGGAATCGATCAACCGCTGTCAACCCTGGCTAGAATCAGATCTCGTAGGTCAATTCGGGCGGAGTTTGACTTAAAAAAACGTAATTTCTATACCTATCATAATAAAGAATTAATATCATTTCCACGTATTTTGTTAATAATATTAGTAAATTTATGTTAATTAACATATATTTAATTTCCGAAAACTAATTTCTTTATAATTTAATATGTTAGGATACTCCCCAAGTACTCTCCACCTAGACCGAGTACTCTTAACTCCCCGGTCGACCAACTAGGGAGCGTCTAGCAACTTTTGCAATCATTCTAGGTACTAATTCTTTGATTCTAGTTAGTAAGAGAGACTTTGAACTAAGAAATAAACCCTAGAGTAAAAATGGTATCCAAAGTAATTGCAATAATCGGATTCATTGATATTTCTAGCATAGTAGACGTTATCACACGTACAATCATATTCAAACAAATAGAACTATTTGATCTTAAAGGGGATCTTTTATAATTTCGCACATGAAGGGTTATGTTTTGGTTTCGTTTCGGCGCATCACTGGTTCACATTATATCCGCCAGCCACCACCATCGTACTCAGTTTATCCTAAATCATGTCGTCAATAGTTCATTGATGCCAATGTTGGAATGTAGCAAATCTTCACAGATTTGTCCGAGTTGGAAAAATCAGTTTGTTTGAGTGACGTCTTCGTCGACGTCAGTGTAAAGCAAATCGGTACACTCGTTTTCAGCCAATCACACATAATTTAAAGCAAAAAGAAATTAACAAGTTGAGAGCATTTTATTTAAAAAAAACAAAGCATCACAAAAGAAATACAAGAAACATCCAGAAAACAAACAAACAAACAAACTTGAAAGGATGATACAAATGAAAACCTAAGCAATGAGGAAGGGCAAAACGGTCAACATGAACGCTTCGTACGTAAACGTAGCATTCCCGGTGTATGCTGTGTCCTTCTCCTTGAACTTTTCTGTTAGCCCCTGCAATCACCAAACAACACATGTTTGACTTCTCAACATACACTTTGACTTTTAAAGTCAAACCCTTCACACTCAAAATTTTGCCAACAAATTCACATATTTTTTCATGAAATTTCAGCCCATTTACTTGTAAATTTATCAGTTTGGGACTTTGGGTTATGATTCATCCCTAAGTGGTTAACGGGTCGAATATTTAACTAAAAAGAAACGGGCCAAATGGGTTGAACAGGTTCAAATTTGTTTAAAGTGATTTTCGAATGCTTAAGGGTCTCTCGAGTAGATTTTGATAAAAACCCATGTGACTAGTTATCCGACCCGTCCTGTTTTGGGGGGGGGGGGTGGACAAAAATGTTTGTGGGTCAAGACCTGGTTTGACCAAAGCGCATATGATCGGTTACCCAACCTGGTTTGACCAAAACCCATATGACCCATTACCCAACGTGAGTTGACCAAAATCCATATGGCCTGTTATCCGACGTGATTTGACCAAAACCCATATGACCCGTTAGCCGATCTGGTTTGACCAAAAATGGCGAAAAATGCTTGCAGTTCAACCCAATGCTACCTGGCCCGACATGTTATTCAAAACCAAATATTGACAAAAAATGTTTGTGGGTCAAGTTCTGATTTAACCAAAAGCCAAATGACCCATTACCCAACTTGACCATAAATAGATAAAAATGTTTTCAGGTCAACCCAATTCGACACTACCCGTTATGACCCATTAACCGACATTTTTCCAGAAGAGGAGTTGTTTACAAATAGCTAAAGTTCGTTACATACCTTAACGGTCAAGCAGCACCTGAAATCATCAAACATAAACAAGAATTTCGTTAGATATGCTAAAACAAATAAAAAAATGAAAGCTTAAAAAGAAATTATTATAAATTATATAAACATACTCGATGAAATTATCGTATTCGATAGCCTTATTCTTTCCACCAGTTTTGTCGAACTTGGACACCAGTAAATCCAAAACCACAGGCGAAACCGCAAAGCCCAAGCTCATAAGGGCCTCTCTCAGTTCATTGGCATCGATCTTTCCACTTCGGTCCCTGTCAAATTTCTCAAAATTTGCCTAAAATACAAAAGAGTAAGAAATTTATTTACTCATTATGATATTATTCACCAAAAAATCTCAAAATGATGTTAAAAAAACTTGTTTAAATTCACCCTCCAGTTCTGTAGACTGTAGAAAACTTGAGTGAATTCTTTAGGTCCTGATATCATGATCAAGAACAAGAAGTTAATACAAAAACTTTATCATTTATAGAAGATCACACACACATGAAGGAAATTGTTAAAATAAAAAAACTATTTAAATCACTTTTATTTGTCAATGATCACTGTAAAATATAGATTGCAAAGCTTTTGATAGGGGTCTAAACAAAGCAAACTGCTCGTGAGCTACTCGAGATCTGCTCACTACAAGCTCGAATTGAACCGAGCTTAAACGAGCTCGAGCCTAAATATAAGCATGTTTAGTGAACAAGCCTGGTCCTAAAAATAAGCTCGTCCGATAAACAAGCCTGAGTCCAAGCTTTACTTATTAAGCTTGAATAGGCTCACGAGCCTAGACATGCCTTTTATTTCTATAACTTTTATTAAATATACCAAATATATAAACTAAATATCAATCAGGTTATTATACATTATCTATAAACACAGAAAAAATGGGTTTTGGTTCGATTATTTCATTATCCATGAGCGAATAACCATAACCGAACAACATCCGACTACAAAAAAATCATAACCGAACAATCGAGTTATGTAAAAAATGGCTACGGAATAGGTATTGAAAATCTAAGTTACCCGATTAAAAACCGTATAAAATACCTAACAAACGTCAGTCATTACTAGGAATGAGCATTTGATACTAAGTACCGGCACTTTCGGTATCGATACCGGTAAAATACCCACTTTTTGGGTATCGGTACCGGTAAAATACTGAATTTTACCTTAAATACCGGTACCGTACCTAATATTTTCGATACCGGTATCATGTTTTGACAAATTTCAGTACCGATATTTTACCAAGCTCATCCCTAGTGATTACACAAGGCGGTATAGTTTTGATTAAATTATTTATCTCAAACAAAAATAATCGGATTATGGGACCACAAGATACACACATCACAATCAAACGCTTGAGTTTAGTCGTTCAACTGCCACGTGGCCCCACCATATACCACGACTCAATAAACTATGGGACCCTAACGCGTTTACACTTTACACATACAAACAAAATAAAATATCTACACACCGCGTACGACACGTTAGTGCGTTACCCATTCCACCCAAAAACCAATTCTAGAGAGAGAAACCACAATCCTAGAGAGAGAGTGTGTAACTTACCAATCTTCCTAGCATTTGTGTTGGTAAACAAATACATAAGAAGATGCACTGTTCGGATACTAAAGCTTTGATTATACGACGACAACGCACGTTGCAACTCCTTGTCATCAATAATCCCACTTCCATCCTGATCCGCAAGTTGAAAACAAGCGATCACGCTAGGATCAGTACCCGGCGGAAACGTTGACGGGACAAGTGCCGCAAACGGACTGCCGTACGGCCCTTGTCCCGTAGGGTACCCTCCGCCGGGTTGAGGGGCACCGTAAGGTGAGGCCGAGGGTTTGTTGTGCTCTTTTGGGGGCTTGGTTTGGGGCGGTGCACCGTATGGGGCTGAGGGTTGTGGTGCACCGTAGGGTTGGGCTGGCGCCCCGTATGGTTGGGCTGGGGCGCCGTAGGGTTGAGCTAGCGTCCCGTATGGCTGAGCTGGGGCGCCGTAGGGCTGGGCCGGCGCACCGTAGGGTTGAGATGATGGTGGTGCGCCGTAGCCGGAGGGGTTATTGTGGGGGTATCCGGACATGATTGGGTGAGATGTAAAGATAGAGAGATAATCAAATAAGTGTTTGTGTTTTGTGAAGAAAGTCTGGTTTGGGATGGGGATATTTATGTACTTTGGATGGTATTCATGTTGTCAAATCCAACTCATGAAATAAGATTTTATTTTTAATATATAATAATATTGTTCTATGATAAAAAGTAACTAATATAAAGATTCATAAATGATATGATTTTAATTAATACTTATATTTTATGTTTTCGTTTTTTTTTTGCAGTAATTTTCCTTGTTTTCGTTTAATAATTTTTACACAAAAAGGTGAACATGATATTATGAATGCATATTATATCTATATATTTTGATATTAAATTTATAAATAAAAAATATCATAAAATATTATCATAAACCGTATAGGGCTCCGTGTATTTTATAAAAAGGTTATACGTAAGTTGGGATATAAAAATAATAACATATCATAACATTACTATTTTGTTTTTCATACATTGACTAAACTGTCATTTTGGTTCTTGAGGTTTGGGTAGTTTTGTCACTTTAGTCTAAATCTTAAACTTTTTGCATCTGGGTCCCTGTGATTTCAGTTTTATTGTCATTTTGGTCAAAAAGTGATTTTTGTCTTCTAAAATCCTGCTATTTTGTCCTTTTCTTTAGGGGCAAAATGGTCATTTTAAGCAGAGTTTGAGGTTTATTTATATATATAACAGTTAAATGCTTTGTTGGTCCCTGTGGTTTGCAAATCTTGCAGACTTGGTCCCAGTGGTTCACTAATTACACACTTGGTCCCAGTAGTTTCAAATTTTGCACTCGGGTGATCCTTACCACTAACCTTTGTTAGATTTCTCAGTTAAGTATATACAAAATTACTATATTACCCTTGAAATAATAAAAATAAAAAAATATAAAAATGCCCACTACTCATCTTCTTCCTCTCTCCAATAAACAACTCCACCTACAACCACCTGTTCTTGAGTACCAAATCCAACAAACTTACTGATAGAAGGATTCCTAATAACCGCTTTCCTGTCGGTATAATCGAACAAACAGAATAATCCGTGAGAGCTGTCAACAGTGGTATAATGTTTACCCATTCTTAAACAAAGGCAATTACGGGTGAGCTTTCATGAGATAATCATTCCCCCATTTAACCGCATCCATGGCGTGCCCAAGCTCGCCACTCGCACCCATTTGGTTCCCGTATTCAATAATGCTCCACGACATCATCATCACCGTAAACGCCATCGGAAGCCCAAACTTCACATTGTCCCCTGCATCATAGTACCCTCCCACCAAATCCACCTTCAAAATTTCAAAACTCAATTAAATTAATAACAATACCCCATTAATAATAATTTCAACATCCAATTATCCAATTATATATATAACATTGATAATTAATTAATTAATTAATTACCCCATTGATTTTTCCATCATGGAGCCCCGAATTTCCTCTCCATTTAACCCGCTGATTACCCGGAAGATAACCGGATCGTTGAGCTTCGAAGAACAGAATGCTTTTGCTTAAAGCGGCACCGTAATCGTGCCCGCTTGCTAAAGCTAATGGTGCAACTCCCATAAGCAAAAACAGAGCAATTGCCACTAGTTTCCCCATTGTAAAAGACTTTATGATTTTAGTAATTGCTCTGGTTAGTGATGGTTGTTAGTGAACCACCGGCCGATTTATATTTTTTTTTATTATTTCAAGGGTAATATAGTAATTTTGCATATACTTAACTGAGAAATCTAACAAATGTTAGTGGTAAGGACCACCCGAGTGCAAAATTTGAAACTACTGGGACCAAGTGTGTAATTAGTGAACCACTGGGACCAAGTCTGCAAGATTTGCAAACCACAGGGACCAACCAAGCATTTAACTCTATATATAATATATATTAATGCTTAAAATGATCATTTTGCCCCTAAGGAAAAGGACAAAATAGTAGGATTTTAGAAGAGAAATATCACTTTTGGACCAAAATGGCAATAAAACTGAAACCACAGAGACCCAGATACAAAAAGTTTAAGATTTGGACTAAAGTGGCAAAACTGCCCAAACCTCAGGGACCAAAATGATAGTTTACTCTAAAATATTATATATATTGAACTGATAAAAGAAAAACTAAAATATATATTAGTTAAAGTCATATCATTAGTGCTCATGCCTTTAAAGCTCGGTGGCATTTTAAAGGTGGGATAAGACTTTGAACCAATAAGTATTGAGTTCGATTCCCACAAAAAAGGTTTTCTCATGTCAGTGATCCAAATTTGCGGTTAAAAAAAGTCATATCATTAGTGAAACAAGCAAAAAGATTGATGCAAATAAATTATGTGTGTATATATAATCGATTCTAAATGAGTGTCATACATTCCTGTGCAATGTAATACTTCACATATGTAATGCACGACACAATGAGAGTTGGATAAAAGTATAACTGACAACAATGTATGTTAGATAGAATGATTTTTGTTACTGAAGTTAATTTTCTAAAATAAAAAGAAAAGAATGATTCTCTAGAGTGTATCAGATATCGTAATAGTAAAATTTATAACTAAAGTATACCAGATAACGTAATAGTAACATTTATATTATATTTGTCTAAATGTTTAATTATAAAATTTTAGTTACAATCAATGACGACCTAGTTTAATTGGTTTACCTAATTATTTCGGAAATAGTTTAAATAACTAGTCATTTAGAAATTAGGTGAAACTTCTCCAAAGATCGAGTCTTGAATATCATTTTATACATGAACTTTTGAACATGAAGTTTGAACACTTTCCTCATAAAGAAAAAAAAAGCCACCAATATTAGTGTGAAAGCAATTTTAGTATACACCTTTAATTAATCGTCAACATAGTCGTATTTTCGTCAACTTAGTCGTATTTTGAAGCATAGGACCAACCTTTTAGACCCGTTTGGGTTACTGGTTTTTGTCACACCATGAATACATAATTAGAGTGATCCCAACCCTTAATCAATAGGAAGGCGTGCAAGCACTTCTAGGATACACCTTCAATTAATCGTTAAAACACTCTTGAAAGTTAGGAAAGTACTGACATAAACCTAGGTGTTAAAACACAACTTAAGCATCTACGCTTTTCTAATAATGAGGGAATTTCATGTATTCTCATCTAAACTTACAATATATCATATTTCCGTAAAACACAAATTTTCAACGCATAATTTTCCCTTAAATATTTAAACGATCACAATAAGCTCCCTTAATTTTCCAAATTCTAACAAACGGTCATTACACTACTTCATACTCGATATATAGAAATGGACTTTACATTACAACTTCTAGAATATACATAGAGCGTTTCATATTCAATAAAATTCTCATGTGGTCATTGATATACATAGTTGAAAAGAGAGGCATCACACTATTCATGTCAAATCAATAATGATAACGATATTGTTCTAAGTTGTGTGATAAGTTTAAAGATACCAAAGTCAAAGCTTTAAAGGATTTAATAGCCCCATAAAAGGATCTATATAAAGACCTTACTTGATCAAATCCACATTTTTAAACGTTCGTAATGTGGTGTTCTTTCTCAAGAATTGATAATATGAGCCTAACGAAAAATGACTAGTTTTAAATACGAGTGGTGTTAATATAATCTTCATCATTAATGGATGGTAAATGATTATAAGACCATCCGTACGTGAAAGAAGAAGTGGTGTGATCTTGCCACTTCACGTCCAAACAGGCCACGCACACTGCCCCTGGGCGTGATGTTTGAGTTTTTGTTCTTGGCATTTTTATTGTGAAAGCGTCGGTTCTGGTGGGGATTTTAAAATTGGACCGTCGTCCAACGGTAATAAAAAAATTATTTTCATTTTTATTATTTAACTTTACCCCTTATTTAAACCTCATTCAACCCATTTTATACACATTTCTACAACCTCTCACTCTTATTTTTTATAAAAGAACATATTATGTATCCATTCCGCCCCCCTTTTGGTGTTTCATCTGGGCCAACCTACCCAAATTCGAATTGCCCGAACACCACCCAACCACTACCAACCTTTAATTACCAAGATTGCGATCCGAATACGATGAGGTAGACAAAACTACTAAACATGCCCCAACAATACTTTCAAGGGCCATTCGATTTTAGATCAAATATAAACATCAACATGGGGGGTATGGTTCCCAAGACGAAGTCGAGCCCGAGATCGAGAGAGCGTCGGAGACACAAGACAAGCGCGAACCCAAGGCCTCTCAACGTGGTAGATGGTCACATAAAAAAGAGTTCATTGTTCCTCGTGCGAAAAGACCTACCAACATTGGACATAAGATGAGGAGTATAAGCTCGCACGAGCTTGGCTTGATATCTCGAAGGATCCTGTAGTTGGTAATTGTTATTTTTTTGTTTTAAATTGTACTTACAGTTAAAAAATTAAAGTATAATAATATATTTTTTAATTTTTGTAGCCAACTATCAAAAATCACTCATTTTTGAGAAAAATGAGGCAAATTTTTTTGCTCTCCTGATAAAAGGAAATATCGGGACAAGGATAGGTATCAAGTAACTTGACCGATATAAATGGCAAATGCCATGGTTTTCAAGAGGTTTTCCAACGTATAAAGGACAATTGGGATAGCGTTCAAAGCGACGCGAAATATTAACAAAAGCGTTGGAGGAGTAGAACTCAACACGAAGGATATTCACATACATGAAGTATTGGGAGCTTCTACGTGGAAGTCCAAAGTGGGCTAACGTATCAACCATGAGGTCTAGTAGTAGGCTCAAGGCAAAAGGGTCCAAAACCTTCTCTTCGATTGATCTGGAAAACGCCCACTTCCAATGCTCGAAACATCGATTTAAACAATCCTAATAATGTGGATGACGAGCCTCCTGGTAGAAGAAGTGGTAGAAAGTGGGAAGGGCGGAGTCGTCTTTGGTAGGTGCCGAAATGAAAGAAGGTTTCGAGGAGATGAACTGATGACTTCAAGATATATGAAACCTAGGGCACAGACGTTTGGAAACATTGCAAAAAAGAAACGCCAAAAATAAAAAATTCGTCACAATCCAAGAAGCGAGGCAAATAGAGAGAGACATCGAGTACTTGTCTAAACCGATCGAATACCTCCAAGGAGACGCCTTGCTCCTAGCCCAAATGTGTAGGCAATAAATCCGTGACAAATACGAACTTTATAACTTTATTTATTTAAGCATTTGTATGTTTTTTAATACTTTTGCATGTTTTTCTTTATTTTTTAGTACTTCAATTAATATTAGTTAAGAAGTAAGAGATTTATAATGTCAATTTTTTATTTGATGAATTATTATTTGTTTTAATTAAAAAAATGAATTTAAACTAAATAATTAGGTAATGATTGAATGAGGGGTTATGAGGCATTATGCCACTACACTGTTTTTTTAACTCTAAGCCGCATAACGCCCTTTTCAGGACGCAATGTGTCGCATAATACTCAAGGGAGATGCTTGATCTTCAAGCCCCAGTACACATGGTCTAACCTTTATAATCATTTTGCTAAAATTTTGGATTTTGGTAAAAATGGTGATTGTGGTTAAACTTGGTTTATGCTTGTCTATGTATATGTATACTGTATATACATACACACACTAAGAAACACTTACAATGATTATAAGAGAACGGACATAATGTTTATGTGTGTGTGTGAGAGAGAGAGAGAGAGAGACGTACAAAGAGGGGAGGTAAAATGGTGATTGCGACTAAACTTGGTTAATGTATGTACATATAGTGTATACCTCAAGTAAACACTCTACAACATAAAATGATTAGAAGAGAACAAACATGATGTTTGAGAGAGGGAGAGAGAAAAAGAGTGTCGTATAGAGATGGGAAATAAATGTTTTAAATAATTTTCAAAAATTAGATAATATTAATTGTTAATCCGTAAAACTATTTAATCTCTATTTTAGCAAAAACTAATAAAAATATCAATAGTTAATGAATTAATAATTGACCTTGTCACCATTTGTAACACTATAACAAACTTCAAATGTGTAATGGCGAGAATGTGTAAATGAGGCAACTCATACTTTATGAGAATAAGTCCGATTTTCAGGGTCCTCCGTTATAGCATAGTGGTTTTTCCTATCTTGGTGAAGACTTGACCTGGGGTTTTACCCAGGTTCGAGTCCAAGAGGGGGCGCAGGTTTACCTATTCCACAGGGTTTCTGCGCATCAGGGGTGTGCTACGCTTTCTAACGGTGGTCGAGTAGTCGGCCTTTGGACATAGCTCGAAAAAAGTGGGTTTACACGTGAAAAGCAGTTAACCATTAAAAAAAAAAAGTCCTCTTTTCAACTCTATGGCCATCTACCATCCACTTGTCATATTTGTTATAACATTTGTTCGATCTTGTTTTATCAACTTGTGTACTAATGATAACAATAAACTATGGATTTAGTTGACTTTTCAACTCTAAAATTTGTGGCACCTTTATACAAAGCTTTTTTTTTTCCTATATTATTTCATTATTTGACACCATGCTCTTACTCTATAACGACATGTAAATATGTAAATTGGGCTTTGACCGTGTGCTATCTAATCAGTGATCAATAGTCTAAGCATGTGCCAATAAGTGTCAACCATGTGACACGAAAATCCGTTAGATTTAATGGGTTTGGTGAACCTAGAAAAATTAAACATTTTGATAATCGTAATAATAATTCTAGAATGGTTGCAAGATAAGCTCAAATGGAAATTTGTTGTGTAGAATACTGTTTACCTTCGATAATTTAAAAACAAAAATAGACTAATAAACATTAGGGAATTTGATCTTAATATCTCACTTTAAAAACAAAAATAGAGTAATAAATATTAGGGGAATTAGATCGTAATAATCTACTTAAAAGTGGTTGGTCAACAAGGGGGAACAGGGCGTAACGGGGAAACATGCGGGGTGTGGGTTTGCCGCATGAGGGAACACCGCGGCCAACATTATTCCCTTCATGGGGGGAGTTCAATTCGGTGGATATTCACCGCATGTGGCTATATCTCTTGACGCATTACCATGCAGTGCAACCACACAATACATTAGTTTTCCCCCACCCCTCATGAGGGTGCACCCCCTGTTTTTTGGGTAAGAGGGGAGTCAGAGAGGAGAAATGGCATGGTATCATATGATTGGGTTAAAAAACATTTCCCCTCGCCTCATGAGGGGTGCACCCCTTTCACCCTAAGACTATGGGGTATGGGGCGGGGGTTTCGGCGGGGGTTGGGTACAAATGCCCAAGTCACCACCCGGGTGGGCTTGGGTTTCGGCGTGGCCGGTTGGGCGGGGATTTAGCCCGGGCGTTGGGCAGTCCTCGAGGTCCTCTGTGGCCGGTTCTTATTGGCTGGCTTGGCTAGGCGGGTGACTAGGTTTTGAATTTTAAAATATAACCGTTTAGCCAAGCCAAACGGCTTCACCAAGTAGTTTAAAACCCCACCGTCTGCCCACATCGCTAATCCAGACCGCCATCCTTGTTCGCTATCCACACCCAACACATGAAATCATGGCCACATGGACGAACGAGGAAGAGATAGCACTAGTAACGAGCGTCGTGGACGCGATGAAGGCCCGCTAACCCGGTGACACACGTTACTGGCCGGAAGCTTTCGCGAGCTACTGGCACAACGTAGGGAACGACTTGCACAATCTAAACGCGTGCCAACACAAGTGGCGCGAATTACGACCGAAGCTCGACCGGTTTAAAGCGTACTACGACAGCGTTCCAGGCAGTGAGATAAGTCACGACGACTGGGTGGCGGTGGCCAACATCGAGTACCAGGGCAAGGAGCGGAAGCCGTTTGACAAGTTGGCCCTCTTCGAAATCTACCTAACGCTTTAGGGTTTTTTATGCTTAATTATGTTATTTTTTTAGATTTTTAATCGTTTTTTAGTAGGATTTTGTAATTTTTAGGAAATTTTAATAATGTTTTTAGGCTTGTTTTATTTTGGTGTTTTTATTTATAAAAAATTTGAAAAAATAAAAATAAACCACGTGGCCTAGCCACGCGGGCTGATACCCACCGATAATGCAACTGACCAGCGGTGCCCCTCCAAGTCCACGTGTCGGGCCATGCCCCAAAGTCCCGGCCCACCATACCCGACGGTCTAAGGTCTAGGGGTATACTCTAACTTCATTAGTGTTTAAGATGACATGACAAGTTAATATGTTTTTCAAAGCACTCCCTACTCATGTTAAGAGATATTAAGACCCTTTAAAAAAAGAATAAGAATTTAGTGTTATCTATTATCAATGCTTATTTTACCTCAGAAGTTAATGAAATTATATATTATTTATTTTATATTTAATTTAAATATTTAATATTGAAATAATTAAAAAAGTGGTGAATGAGGTAAAGTTAAAAAAGTTAAACCATTTCATTAGACTGAGGTGAAGTACAAAGGGAAAAAATAGGTGATATGACGCTAATATGAAATTAAGAAGGATTAAAGTATATCTCTTAGCCTAATAGTCACACCTTCAAATATTATCAATAGCAGTTCCACCTTATGGCTAGGCAAATGGCTTGGAACTTGGAAGACAATGACACTCAGGTTAGAAATTATGTCAACTGAAAAAGGCATGTCAATTGAAAAAAGGTTTAATGGTATAGCTATTATATCAGTTGAAAAAAGGTATTTTCTAGAAGAACTTGATTACAATTCTTGCATCAAGAAATTTGCCTTAATTAAAGCTAGAATTTTTTTTATTTAAAATATACTTGATCTATACAAAACATATAAGATTCAAAAAAAAAATTAACTTGGCCAAGTATAAACTTTTTAGTTTATAATTAACGATTCTAAGCCCAGGTAAAAGAGGAAAGTTTTGTTACTAAATATGTTGAAAATGATACTTTTCGAAAGAGCCTTTACTTTGTAGTTTGCTTAGGGCATCTAAAAACGTTTTGGAATGACCCCTGCCCATAATCCTAATGACTGCTATACTCAAAGTAGAAATGAACTTGCAGCACACACGTGATGAAGGTTACTCTTTTTGTCCCTCTTCTCGTCACTTTAAATGTTCAAATCGACAACTTTAAACATTGAAATATAGGGGTGGAAATATTAGGGTAGAAATAAGGCTTAAATCAAAATCGAAGTAACAAATGTAGAAGAACATGAAAGTGGTTGTCTAGAAAAGGGTAGCGAAGGGGATAGGGATTTGCATAAGTGATGCTCGTCAAGATAGGTGTAACACCTCGTAAAAACCTATCCTATAAAATTCCGACACGTGTCCCACTGATCCTCATATGCCACGTGCTAAACGAGAGGGACCAAATGCGTCGTTATGTTATTTTAATAACCTTTGAACGACAATTATATAATTAAGGGACTAAAAGTGTCAACATGCTCAAACTAAGCCTCTGAGTGACCTTTTAACGAACCGAGAAGTCCTATAATGTTAATCATACTTTTATGTGTGCCTATTATGGGCCAAAGATAGCTTTATGCGCTAATTATAATATTTTACGCAAGTTTGGAAGTTCAGGGGCTATTCCTGACAAACTGCAGAAACTTGCCAATTCTCGTATTTTGAATATAGGCTTCGTATATAAATTCAAATATGTATATTAAATAAAATCTTGTGTTTTATTGATAAGAATACAAGGATGTCCATCGTTGCGAAATTTCGATCGTTTTTGTGTCCGTTTAAGCGTTTTACGCATTTTTGCAAAACGCGCGACCGTACAACCGAACAAACTGACATCCAGGATATTTTCGGACATAATCCAAGTCACATATGCCTTAACACCCTTATAGAGCCTTGAAATTAGGTTAAAGGGGGTTACGGGTGACAAAACGCGACGAAACAAGTCCATGGGCCAAAAGTGTCAAAAGATGAAAGTTGTGGCTGCTGACCTGGGTCCATATGGACCGTATGGCTGGACCCTTGCGGTCCGTAAGCCACCTGCAGATCAGATTATGCTTTCTTATCAAGCATATCTCTCACAATTCGACACCTAGCTCATTTTTGCCACTCTTCACCTGGTTTTGACACCTCTTAGACACTTGTAATCATCCTTATGATGTCCTAAACACATGGCATGATCTTGTTGATCCACAATCACTATAAATAGGTGATGAACTCATGTGTTAAGACTTGCACCATTTCTCATAATCTTTCTATAACTCCCCTCTGGAGGTTCCTGAGCATTTGGGAACTTCCTTTGAGTTTTCTTTAGTCCATAGGACCACAAGTAAGTATTCCTTCCATGGCTTGTTCTTTTATTTAGGCTTTTAAAGCCAAAAGTCAAGCGTTTTTTATAAACGCTTTGACTTTCGGTTTAGACCTTAATGGTCCAGCCATTGTTCGCAACGAACGTGGCTACGTGATCTTAATTAGGTAGGTGTTAATCCCTCAAGAGGGCACTTCCTGATTACCATGTTTGCTTAGTCAATTGACGGGTCAACATATTAATGTTTTAAAAGTCAACGGGTCAGATTTTGAAATATTCATAATCTAAGTTTATACATATTCTAAAATATGTTTTAACACTTAAACAACTTGGTAATAATTATTAGAACATGTTTAAACATGTTCGGCTCGTCAATTTTAGTTTTAGGGTCGGTTCGCAACCGAAAGTCGCGAAGTTTGACTTCTGCGTTGACTTTCGATTATGAACCGAATTACATTAGTATGCTACTGATTTAAGGTCTCGTTATGATCGTATTATGATGTAGCATAACCTACTGAGGTTATATTACATGATAATAATAGTTATCCGAGTTTTATGCGAGTTTTCGCAAATACGCCATACTTTGACTATTTCGCCATTTTATTCAAAAATGAGGTTTTAAACGCTAATGAACTTGCAAATGAATTAGTTACTGATATGATATCATGTTTAACATATTTTGATGTTACAAATGTAATCATAAATCAAGTTTTCGTAATATATCGTAAGTAAAGCTTTAAAGTGACCGTAAAGCCCTTTCGGCGCGTAGAACGGTTTTGATCATAAATTTTCATACCAAACTTATTGCCTACTGATGTAATATCATAATTAGGATATTTTGGAATATTATTTCAGTTTATAAGCTGAGTTTATGCACAAGTTCTTGTATTACGTTCTTAAATGACGATAACGCCCTTACGACACTTAAAGTGGTTTTTAATCATGATTTTTCATATGAAACCTTTTTCTACTGATATGTTATACTAAATAACATATTTTAATTATTTAAACCTGATCATAACATCAGTTTTCACAAAATATCGCAAATATCGTCATTTAACGACTTTTTCGCCTTTTCGGTTCATAGTATGGTTTTAAACCATATTTACCAACCAAGACTTGTTACCTACTGATTTTATAACTCATTTAAAGTATTCTTACAGTAGGTACATAATATAAACTCAGAATCCCAAATAAGCTTTCAAAACTATGTGTGAAATTACCAAAATGCCCCTACGGTGCATCGTTTGGTCTTAAACTATAAAACACACATATGTTTGATATCCTAGAGATATTATATCATAAATAAAGTATTTTTACAGAATAACTATGGCCTAAAATTAGATTATAGGCAAGTTCCTTTTATATGTCGCTAACTGACCAAAACGCCCTTATAAGGCATTGTTTGATTTTAAAACCTGAACATACATACAAGTTGATATCCTACTGATATTATAACTTGTTTAAAGTATATTGGAATATGGAACTTGTTCATGACTCATCCGCTTACCCGATATCGCTTATATGCGTACGGTTAAGCTTATGTAACTAGTTTACGCAATTTAACCGAAACGGGTCTAACCTTATCATTTTTATCTCAAATTCCAGAATGTTAATAGTTTACCCATATTATACAAGTCTTAGTACTTGTTGGGTTTAAACTACATTTTGTTCCGGTCATCGCTTAATCGAGCGTATCGTACCGTTTTTCATACTTTAAGCTAGCCGATCCAAGTCAATGACTTAAATAAGATCCGCTAGCATTCTAATTGGTTATTTATACCATCATTCCAGGCTAGAGCCTTCCGGTAAATTATACCTACGCTTACTTAAATTGGATACAACTGTGCTTATTATATTTCTTATTTTAAAAGGATTGCTAAGCTCAGGTAAATACTCTTAACCTATTTTCCCTATACGGGCTTGGGATACGGTAAAATATTTACCGCATGGTCGGGTATGGGATTCGAAGACCAATGTGTCGGGAAATTCAAATAACCCGTTTTGATTCGTATTGCTTGACTTAAACATTGGGGGTTAATTCGACCGTGTCCTGAATATCCTTGACTCATTTAATTGTAAGTGGCCACGACTTAAGCACGGTGTGTAGGCATACACCTGACATATGCGAAACGGTTTAAATAAATAATTTATATCCCAATACGGGTGTTCCCAATAAGGGAATAAGTGATAATTTATAACCCAACATGGGTTTTCCCAATAAGGGAATAAGTGGTGTGTCAGTTAATTATGAACCGGCATAGCTTCCGGGTCACGTATGTATTGTCGAGTTATGTAAAACTGATAACATGAGATATAGTTTGTCCCAAGTTAAATATTAAACAAATGTACCAATGTGCACATACAATGATTTTGAAATGTTTTCAAAATGTGTCGGTTGATTGTATTTACCAGTGTAAACTGACGTATTTTCAAAATAATTAAGTTACAAGTACAAATACGTAAATAGGCTGGAAGCTGCTTAGTAGCAATAAGAGGATCTTGCAAGTCCTTAGATGTACCAAGTCTGTTAATCATCTTTGTATATATTTTTGATCCGTCTGTGGATCTTCGTTACAAACCATTGTTAATATATTTTGAACTTTGAATATTTCGGTTTGTAATGATATTTTAAATCCAAGACTTCCGATGTGCTATTCTGTGTTGTATGGTTATGATGATATCAACACACGCCACGATACTCCCTACCGAGCCCACCGGTATACATGTGGAAATCAGGGTGTGACAATAGAGGAAAGCGTCATCAATAAAGGGACATGGAGAAATAGATCGTCGACAAAGTCCTTAATTCGTTTGATAATAACTTAAACCAAGAAATACTTTACCAACCAAATGGATAAAAGATTTGAATTCCTTCCACAGGTTCCAAACCAAACAAATTTATGAACCAAGCAAGATATTGTGCCAAACAGATCATATACCATATTCCTATTTCAAAACATTCGAGTTCCAGTTATTCCAAATTAATCTAACAAATTCTGGTTGTATAAAAACTATGAACTAAGCATTTGATATATATATATATATATATATATATATATATATATATATGCCAAATCAAATAAAAATAAAGTTATATGTAGGAAGCATAACTTTTAGCTAAACGTATGCTTCTCCTCCATCTTTATACTCAAGACAAGGTAGGTAATACATGGAGGATTCATTGGGGAACACCAAAAAGTGTGAAACCGCGGAAATATGCAATTAACATCTTCAAAATTCAACTTAACATGTTAAAAATTATTTTGTTTAAAAAAATCGGCGCATTTTCTTATAAATACACATAGAAGCATTTTTAATAAAAAAAATAAAAAACTAAAATATAATTAAAAAAACAATTAAAATGAAGTAATTTTTTTTTACAAAATTGTTTTTTTTATTGGAATAGCTTCTACACATTTTTATAAGGAAAAGTGTCGAACAACAATTTGAAATTTAATTTTTAACATGTTAAGTTGAATTTTTAAGATATATTTTTTTACAAAAAATTGTTTTTTATTGAATAGCTTCTACACATTTTATAAGGAAAATGTTACTTTTCAAAAGAGCCTTTACTTCGTAGTTCGCTTAGGATCTCTAAAAACGTTGGAACGACCCTGCCCATAATCCAAATGACTGCTATAGTCGAAGTAGAAATGAACTTCTAGCACACACGTGATGAAGCTCACTCTTTTTTTGTCACACCCCAACCCATGGCGGAATCATCGGGGCGCTGCACTAGGCGAACCAGATTGCTCAAGAGAATCCATAACAACTAATTAAGCGATAATATTTAAAAGGTCTGATTTCCCATACAATCAAACATAAAATCCTCAACCATTCATTACAAATATCAAATCTCTCAAACAAACATAGTTCGACAACCTAGATTTCTATTATGTGAGTTTCTAAGATAAGCCATAAATCCATTGCTGCAAGTAGAAAATCCTCAACCTGTTACATACGTTAAAATACAAGTTAATACAATAAAGTAAAGGTGAGTACACAGGTTAATAGCACAGTAATAGTGGTAAAGCGATTACGCATAACCAACATGTATACGTAGAGAAAGTGAATCTAAGTAAGCAAGCAATAATGATACAAGCTAACCAACACAACTGCGATGTGAGTATGCCCGATACGTGTTCACAACAACGAACACACACGTAAAGTAAATATGCGAGCCTTAACAACCCCCAAACCAATCAGGTGCTGAGTCCAAACTATAGTACTATCGTTGCTAAGGGTGGTCTACAAGTCCTCATTATTCACACGTAGCAAACAAACATTCAGCGATTCACGTATAACATGCGAGAGCGGTTAGTGTTAAAAGAGTTTAGCGTTGTGTGCAGCGTGTTTTGATATAGAGATGTATGTAATACCCAAAAGTGCATTAAAGCGAAAAAGGGTTCAAGTATACTCACAGTCGGTGCTCAACGAAGAAAACACGAACTGTTGTGGATTGAAGGGAGCGCCGGGATCAGCCTGTAAGCGAGAACAGAAGGGCATCAGTCTTCCAAAGTACTGAAACGGTTGAAACGGGTGAGGTTAGGTAACAACTTCGGGCGAAGTTGTACCAAAGCTGAGGGTTGGTAACAACTTCGGGCGAAGTTATACTAAAGCTGAGGTTTGGTAATAACTTAGGGCGAAGTTGTACCACTCCTCTTTGGTCAACATAAGTTTGGGCGAAGTTGGCACCAGTCAGGTGACAACTTCGAGCGAACTTGTCCCTTTTGGAGCGAACTTGTCAGTTTTGGAGCGAACTTGTCTGTTTTGGTTCCAAAATCGCGTGTTTTCGCGTTGTTTGCTGAGGAAATCGAGTGTCCATCCCTCCAACCTTGAGCTACTGAACAAACCCTAGGCTGGTGAGGTCTTTAGCGAGTTTTAGCTAATTTACAGGAACTCGAGCTTATCTGTGCGAACTTCTCAGCTCATACGAGTTAGTCCAGTTCGTGCGAAGTGACTGGATCATCCTTTTGCTTCCAAATCTGAGTTTCCGCTTGAAACAGACTAAGATTTGAATCCATTTCAAGTATATTGTTGACAATGCCTCGTTCCACTACTTAGTGAACGGAACACACGTCGGTTAGTCCGTATTTTGTGTAAAAATCAATGCTTTAAACAGTTTTCTCAGATCTAACACTTGGTGAGTTGAAATCATCAAGATTTCTAGCTTGGATGGCCAAGGCTAAGTCCAATATACCCATTTAAGTGTAGATCTAAGCTAAAACAAGAAGTTTTATGGAAAAAGATGAAGGTTTTTCATAAACAGAGAAGCTTTGATGAAAACGAAGGTAATCCTTGTGTAAAAGCGTAGTAAAAACGTTGTGATTCGCATAAAACGGGTGGTTCTTTCTTGGAAAAACATTGTGATTCGCATAAAACAAGAAAAATGATCGAAAAAGTCTTTGCACGCACGGTTCATCAAATCCATGAAGACCGCAGGCGCATTTGTAAGTCCAAAAGGCATGACCACGAATTCGAAATGGCCATAGCGAGTACGAAAGGCGGTTTTCAGTATGTCTTGCTCATGTACACGTAGCTGGTGATAACCGGAACGTAGATCAATCTTCGAAAATCAAGTAGCACCTTGGAGTTTTTCAAATAAATCATCGATTCGAGGAAGAGGGTGGCAGTTCTTTATCGTGAGTTTGTTAAGTTCACGATAATCGATGCACATTCGGAACGTCCCATCTTTCTTTTTCACAAAAAGAACAGGTGGCCCCAAGGTGATGTATTCGGGCGTATGAAGCCTTTATCAAGAAGCTCTTGAAGTTGGGTAGATAGCTCGGGCATTTCGGATGGTGCAAAGCGATAGGGAGCTTTAGGGACAAGTGTAGCACCGGGGATTAGATCAATACGGAATTCGACATCACGAGTAAGGGGTAAACCAGGTAAATCGTCGGGAAAAACTTTAGGGAATTCACAAACAACAGGTACGACTTTCAAGTTGTTCTTTTCCTTCTCTGGGTTCACGATGTGGGCTAGAAAAGCGATGCACTGCTTGCACAAATGCTTGTTCTCTTGGGTGCATGACAAAAGCATCAACTTCTTTGAAGGTGTTTCGCCGTAAACATGTAGTTGATCACCGTTTAGAAGGGGAAAACAAATCATTTTATCAAAACAAACGACTTCAACACGATTCTCGCGAAGAAAATCCATGCCTACTATGACATCAAAGCTACCTAATTGCATAGGTATGAGGTCGGTCAGGAAGTTATGATTTTTAAGTTCGAGAGTACAATCACGTAGAACGGAGTTAACGATAATGGTTCTTTCGGTGGCGATTTCGACGTCAATGGTCCTTGGGAGATTAGCGCGTTTACATTTTAAAAGCTTTTCGAATTCTAACGGTACAAAACAGTTATCGGCTCTAGTATCAAATAAACAAGATGCATAAATACCACTAACGAGGAACGTACCGTTGGCAACATTGTTATCATTCTGAGCCTGGCGGTGATTGATGTTGAAGGCCCTTCCACGCACAGCCTGTGGTTGTTGCTGCTGCGGCGGCTGTGGTGGCTGTTGCTGAAGTTGCTGCGGCTGCGGTTCTTGTTTCACAACACGGTTTGGGCAGACATTGCTGAAATGATTTGGGTCGCAACAAGTGTAGCGAGCTCGTGCCTGAACTGCTGGTGCTTGCGGAGCTTGATTGACTGGCATAGCATTGAGAGGAGCTGGCGGTGCTGGGAGAGCGGGAGGAGCTTGCTGACGTGGACCAGTGCACCGAGAAGTGCCCATAGATGTTGCATTTAGCACAAAAGCGGCAGTTTCCTCTAACCGCATGATGGTATGTGCACTTGGAGCACAAAGGGTGAGGTCTAGTATACGCACGCTTAGTAGCTGGTGCGTTAGGAGTAGCAGCTTGGCGATACTGGGAGTTCGGTGTTGGGACTACTACGTAGTTCTTGTTGTTACCCTTTCACTTGCGGTTCTGGTTACTTGACTTGGGGGCTTGAGATGGAGCAGTATCGGTGCTTGGCTCAACAGTAGCTTGGCTGAGGTTCTTGGTTGAGACCTTGAAGCCTCCAACCAAGACTCGCTTGTCGTTGATCTCGGCTGCGAGTTGGTAAGTCTCTTCGATCGTAGTTGGTCTTGCAGCTTGAACAAACTCGGCAACACAGTCGGGGAGAGCGCGAAGGTACTTCTTGATAGCTTTCTCGGTAGTACCCACCTACCTGGGCATATGAGGTTGAGCTGCTTGAAGCGAGCGGTGAGACCAACATTGTCACCATCGATTTGTTTGATACCCAAAAATTCATTTTCCAACTTCTGGATTTCGTGCAGTGGGCAGAACACTTTGATCATGAGCTCCTTAAGTTCTTCCCACGCGAGAGCGTAAACTTCATCATTACCGCGCCTGTTGCGCTCGGCAGTCCACCAGTCAAGTGCCCTTGACTGAAAGACTCCAGTGGCGTTGACAGTGTGGAGATTTTCAGGACATTCGCTTTGCCTGAAAGTGACTTCGATCGAGTCGAACCGGTGGAACATCTTGGTTGGTCCATCTTTGCCTGTGAATGCTGCAGGACGACAAGCCTTAAACTGCTTGAAGCTGAACCGAGATTTCGGGGCGTCGTTCTTGGAGTCGACTCACGAGTTGCTGCTAACCGATTATATTTCGCTGATGATTTGTGGAATCACCTTAGCCATTTCCTTAGCTACGAGAGAGGCGATGCGTTTGTCGGCGTTGTTGCGTTGAGCGGTGCGGCGAGTGTGAGATCCCATGAATGCCATTTGCGAAAGTGAGATTTTGTAGAATGGCACATAGGGAAATTAGACGAGATTCGATTATAATGGGTTTTGTTCAAAAGTTGCGTTTTACAGCATATACTTATTGTTATTATTATTAATCACATAAGGCACAAAACACGTAAGCACGTATTCACGTAAGCACATAAGCACGTAGGCACATAAGCATGTAAGCACATATTTTGCACGTATTCACCTTCACTAAGACTTGCGTAGCGCGTATGAGATGCTAGTAGTATAAGCGTAATAAGTGAGTAATACCACGTATGAGGACATTCGTGTAAGAGGGTTGAGCGTTTTAGCTTGGTTTGCGATTAATTAGAGTTTTAGATTACAAGATCTGTGCGAGTTGTGCGTATTTTCGTAAAGCGAAAAGCGATAAAACGACAAAATCGATAAAGCGAAAAAATCCACAAAATTTAAATACATAATTAATAATAAAACTCGATGATGCGTAAAATCGGCGATTGCAGGCTTAAATCAATTTGGAGCGTCCTGGGTTTTAAGACAGCGACTACCCAAAGTGATTAGAAAATTCTCTGAGTTCAGGCACACGATTTGGCATAATAGAAAAATGCTCTCGCCGTACTACGGTTAACGGCATTTATCCTTCCAGTTATGTCGTGCCCCGAGTCATCGAAATAGTCGAGACTTTGGTGAGATTGAAAATCGAGGAGTGGAATTAGTTATTAAGGTGCGGGTTTCACCCCTAACTTAATAACTTCGTTCCATGTTTATGTTTTAGCCGAACGCGTCGGGAGTTCCACGGAAATAGAGGCAGAGATTTTCGTCAAGATATGGATATCACTCCTAACTTAACGAAAGAATCTCGTGCAGTAAATAGAACGCGGAGTGAGTGACCTTATCGAGAGTTCTTGGTTTTCACACCTAATCCCGACACAATCACTCGTTTGTGTTATACGAGCGTTTTCAAGCGTGTACCTTGTGTTAGCCTTAGGCAAGGCATGTAAGCATTTAAGGCAAGTAGTTTAAGCATTTAAGTCGAAGCGCGGTCTAATTGGGTACTTAGACTATAGAATAGGTCGAACATGACAATTCTACCTAATTCCCTACAGTTATGGCTCTGATACAAATCTGTCACACCCCAACCGATGGCGGAATCATCAGGGCGCGGAACTTGGCGAACCAGATTGTTCAAGAGAATCCATAACAACTAATTAAGCGATAATATTTAAAAGGTCCGATTTCCCATACAATCAAACATAAAATCCTCAACGAGTCATTACAAATATCAAATCTCTCAAACAAACATAGTTCGACAACCTAGGTTTCTATTATGCGAGTTTCTAAGATAAGCCCTAAATCCATTGCTGCAAGTAGAAAATCCTCAACCTGTTACATACGTTAAAATACAAGTCAATACAATAAAGTAAAGGTGAGCATACAGGTTTAATAGCATAGTAATAGTGTTAAAGCGATTACGCATAACCAACATGTATACGTAGAGAAAGTGAATATAAGTAAGCTAGCAATAATGATACAAGCTAACCAACACGACTGCGATGTGAGTATGCGCGATACGTGTTCACAACAGCGAACACCTACGTAAAGTAAATATGCGAGCCTTAACAACCCTCGAACCAATCTGGTGCTGAGTCCAAACTATAGTACTATCGTTGCTAAGGGTGGTCTACAAGTCCTCATTATTCACACGTAGCAAACAAACATTCAGCGATTCACGTATAACATGCGAGAGCGGTTAGCGGTAAAAGAGTTTAGCGTTGTGTGCAGCATGTTTTGATATAGAGACGTATGTAACACCCAAAAGTGCGTTAAAGCCAAAAAGGGTTCAAGTATACTCACAGTCGGTGCTCAACAAAGAAAACACGAGCTGTTGTGGATTGAAGGGAGCGCCGGGATCAGCCTGTAAGCGAGAACAGAAGGGCATCAGTCTTCCGAAGTGCTGAAACGGTCGAAACGGGTGAGGTTAGGTAACAACTTCAGACGAAGTTGTACCACCCCTCTTTGGTCAACACAAGTTAGGGCGAAATTGGCACCAGTCAGGTGACAACTTCGAGCGAACTTGTCCCTTTTGGAGCGAACTTGTCAGTTTTGGAGCGAACTTATCTGTTTTGGTTCCAAAATCACGTGTTTTCGCGTCGTTTGCTGAGAAAATCGAGTGTCCATCCCTCCGACCTTGAGCTACTGAACAAACCCTAGGCTGGAGAGGTATTTGAGAGCAAGTTTTAGCCATTTTACAGGAACTCGGGCTAATCCGTGTGAACTTGTCAGCTCATACGTGTTAGTCCAGTTCGTGCGAAGTGACTGTATCGTCCTTGTGCTTCCGGATCTGAGTTTCCGCTTGAAATAGACGTAGATTCGAATCCATTTCAAGTATATTGTTGACAATGCCTCGTTCCATTACTTAGTGAACGAAACACACGTCGGTTAGTCCGTATTTTGTGTAAAAATCAATGCTTTAAACTGTTTTCTCAGATCTAACACTTGGTGAGTCGAAATCATCAAGATTTCTAGCTTAGAGGGCAAAGGCTAAGTCCAATATACCTATTTAAGTGTAGATCTAAGCTAAAACAAGAAGTTTTATAGGAAAGATGAAGGTTTTTCATGAACAGAGAAGCTTTGATGAAAACGAAGGTAATCCTTGTGTAAAATCGAAACGTTGTGATTCGCATAAAACAAGTGGTTCTTTCTTGGAAAAACAAAGAAAATCGATTTTGGGAGCTCTGGAGCGAAGTTGCAGCAAGGAGAGTATGAATGGAGGTGCTGGGTATTTATAGGTGGAGAGGAAACAAGGAGTTAGACATCAAGTTCGGGCGAACTTGTCACAAGTTTGGCCGAACTTGGCCTATTTCCCTTGGTTTGGTCAAGTTTGGGTGAAATTTCCTCATTTGTTCATCACTGGTCAAGTTCGGGCGAAGTTGCGTAACACAACTTCGGGCGAACTTGGCCTGGTGGCTAGGTTTTGTTCGTTATTTGCTCGTTAGGTGTTCGTTTGGCGATTCGATTCGTATTAGTTAGTTGCGTTAAGCGTTTTGGCGAGGTGTTAAACGTTGGGATAATAAAATAATGCGATTAAGCGATTTGTGCGAGTGAGAGCCTTGCGATTGCGAGTATACCCATAAATCATAAGGCACACATAACACATAAATAACATAATGTAACATGATTAACCGCGATTTGAGTTTGCGTTGAGAGTTGCGAGTATTAAGCTATTTAATGCGATGAATAAGCGATATAATATTCGTTTTAAAAATAGTTGTAAACCATTATAATACATTTCAGAGTACAAAACGGGTTTGACATAGAAATAACGGAATTAACGGAATCCGGATAACAATCCGAAAGATCGGGTTGTTACATCTTGTCACCTCTTTCTCGTCACTTTAAATGTTCAAATCGGCCGCTTTAAACATTGAAAATACTGGGGGTGGTAAGAATAGGGTAGAAATAAGGCTTAAATCAAAATTGAAGTAACAAATGTAGAAGAACATGAAAGTGGTTGTCTAGAAAAAGGGTAGCAAAGGGGATAGGGATTTGCATCAGTGATGCTCGTCGTGATAGGGGAAAGCGTCATCAATAAAGGGACATGGAGAAACAGATCGTCGACAAAGTCCTTAATTCGTTTGATAATAACTTAAACCAAGAAATACTTTACTAACCAAATGGATTAAAGATTTGAATTCCTTCCACAGGTTCCAAACCAAACAAATTTATGAACCAAGCAATATATTGTGCCAAGCAGATCATATACCAGCACGTGTGTATCTCATTCGCTTTTGATACTTTTGGTTTCCTTACGCCAAAGGCTATGGGCATACTTACCAAAGTTCAAAGGGTCATGCACAGTAATGTTTTTGACCCCAAGATCTATTGATCTAGTTTTTAAAAGACTTAGTTTTTTATTTAAAAAGGGGTAGCAGTGCAGCTTGTGGCCCATTTACCTTTTATCTCGATGTAACTTTTTATTAACAAACTAATATAATTTCCACATATGTAAAAAAATGTTGTATAAAAACTATGAACTAAGCATTTGATATATGTGTGTGCCAAATTAAATAAAAATAAAGTTATCTATAGGAAGCAGACCTTTTAGCTAACGTAGGCTTCTCCTCTATCTTTATACTCAAGACAAGTTAGGTAACATAACTATGGTATCTCCCATACCCCCCTAACCAAAAAACATAACGACTTTCTAGGGTTGATTTTTTGTTAATTTTGAATGTCTTTCTAAGTTAAAAGAACAATTGCATGAATTGCCATATAGAAATGTAAAAATGTTAGATTTTTCGTCCGAAAAATTTTAAATTATATAAGAGCACCCCACAATTATTTTGCCTAAATATTTATACAGTATATAAATTGGTCCTATGACTTTTCGCCCCTCCGAAATTTTTGGTCAAACTCCGCTGCTGATAATAAAATAACAAGAATGGTTATTAGGGTGAAGGGAGTGGTTAAACACTTGAAAGTGACAAACTTTAAAATCAACCAATCAGAGGGTGTCATGTCATTCGACCAAAAAAAGTTTAAACTATGGTGAAAAGTGTTGGCAATGGATAAACACATGTGGGTTTTGAAAAAGATTTTTTTTATTTTAATAACAAACAACAACAACAACAAACACACCTTCACCGAATCGGCAAAGGTTTGCCGCAAGCCTAAGTTTACCGAGCGGCAAAACCCAACGGCGGCGGTGTTACCGCGCGGTAAACCGGTTTGCTGACTGGGTTTGCCGCCCACTCCCTTCACCCTTACTTATTAGTATTGATAAACTTTTTATACGTGTTGATAAATAAGTTAGACATGTTGCTATATATAATTGGGCACCGAAAATATTACAACAGGGAATCAAATTACCTCAAAACCAGGACCTAGCGTTTTAATTAGTTTTACACATCGTTATAGGCATATGAATTAAAATTCATGACAACGGTGTATCAACCATGCAAATATACGGCGCATCTTATATATACGTGCATTTCAAATTTACGAGAGGCAAGGGTGCCTGCGGGTACCACATTCGGGTTCACTTCCTTAATCGGTAATACCGCCACCACCACCCATACGGGTAGCGATTCTATGGATTTCGGTCAACGAATATGTAGTTGGTTTTTTTTAACGTTGAACGGCCATTTGACCGTTGGTGACTTTAAAAAAATCAGTATTTTATATTATATGTATATATGCACACACCTGCACACAACCCTTAACAATGTTAGACACGCCATTTCGCAATTCTTTCTCTAAAAAACATAAATTTTTCTCTCAAATGGAAACAAGTGCTTGGTCCCAAGCCAAAGAAATAGCCTTGATTGCCGCCTGGTTGAATGTGGACAAAAACATACCATGCAGATTCATATCGTTTTGGAGGACAGTGGTTAACGACTTCCCGCAACGTATTGGTGAAATGAATCGTAAGGCCAACCAATTTATGTGGAAGTAGACAGATCTGAAAATGTGGCTTGTCAAATTTAACCAATTGTTCAACTGCGTGATGCAATGGTGACGACGTAACCGAGTTTGAAGCAATTAACGAGTCCCTTCGGGAGTACCAAGCAGACTATGGAATAGTATTTTGTCACATATATGCAGTCTTGATAAATAATAAGAAATGATCCTCGTTGGTTTTATTATGCAGATGATAATTATGTACTTTTTTTAAAGTTTAATCATGTAGCTGTTTAGTTATAAAATTATAATTATGTACTTTATTTATCTTTTTGATTAAAATTGAAGTTTAGTTATTTAATTTTTTATTTGTTATAAAAACACAAATAATTCTACGGTAGTTAAGAAGAGTGCTGCTAGTGAGTTCTGAACTGTTTGACGACTTCTTAATAAGTAAATGCTCAACCGGTAACTATGTCTACAAATTAAATGTGATAAACATCTAGATATAACAGTACAGAAAAATTTAGTCTAGAAAATTGATGAAACTATGTTTTACTCAAATTGGTATAGAAAAATATTTAACTTCTTACTATTTAGAATTCTGTAACCCAAACAACATATACTTTAAAATTATATTATATATATGTGTATATATAAATTAATAGATAAATAAATAACCCAGCCTTTTACTTAATTCTCGTTGACATTTATACATGCAAACCGAAAAATGCATCGCACTATGGTTGACATATAAGAAAAAGTCAACCATTATCCATCCTCTTCTCACACATGACACACCTCCCAAACAAGGAAATTAACTTTGTGAAATGCAAATAAAATACGTTCTTTAAATTAAATCGAACAAAAAGAATATGCACAACTAGAAAAGGAGATAAAGTAGCAAAATTGAATGTAAAATGGTGCCTATGGTTGACAATGAGTACGAGTATTATTTAAAGAAATAGAAAGGTGACCACCATGTGAGAGTGTTCTCACTGCTCAACATGCTTTCATGGGTCTTCCCAGTTTCCCGTCACATTCTAGGAAGAGAGTTGACTTTGCTGTATTTTTTATTTTAGTTATATAAATGCTATTAATCATGTACTTATATTTTTATAATTAAAATTGTCTATTAAGTAGATTGACCAAATTATATGAGACGGGCAGAATAAACAAGATTAGTTGCACATCTTTGAGAGGGATTATTAGTAGATAGGGCTGGTAAATCATGTCTCATGGGTTTAACAGGTTTCTGACGACGCGAACAACACATGTTTTAAACATAAATACACTCGTTTAACTACTTTACATCCACTATCTATAACACAATTGTATGTTTTCTATACCAAGAAGGAGAAAAGATGGATCCTAGCCTTCTACTTTTAATTATTTATAAAAAGGTGAAAAATTACATGGTGTACTTTTCCTTAACCATGTCTAACCGTGTCTTATACAGTTTATTTATTGTTGCTAGCCCTACCTGTCGATACCAAAGAACCTGTACACCAAGTAAAAATAGGCCCTTAAAATAAAAAAGTTAAACACACACACACACACATATATAAGATAGGGTTCATACTGACGAGAGGTCGAAGTCGCCTCAAAGATAAACCAAATACACTAAATAGATAGTGGTAAATGGGTATCGAACTCATGGAGTTTGTGGAAAATGTGTTTACTAAGCAGTTTGCGATTTATGACTAAATTAAACTAAAATGAAGAAAAGTATTCTCGAAGGTTTGGTTAGTTGGTTTGTAAAACTAGAATTAACTAAAAAGAACTTAACAAGATTTTAATTCAGAAATGAGAGGATATGTTCTTCCCCGGTTTCAGGTTTCTACAAATGATAATGTGAAAGTTTAATATGAGATGAACTACATAGACAGAGTTTGTGAATGTGTGTTTGATTGTGATAAAATGGGACTAAGTACTTAGATTACAAGAACGTCAGGTAGTCACCCGATAACCAGTTTAGTACAGCCAACCCTTAATCCCTCCCAATAAATCCTGATTGCCTATGGCACCAAGAACTGACGTTTGGAATACGAAATTCAACAATATAAACAACTACAAATCAAACTCATAATCACCATAATAATATAATCAAAATAACTAAAATTCTATCCCAGAAATAACATAAACAATCACAAACATTCATTTCGAAACCTTAGAATCCGAGGGAAAACATACAGGAACTTAGCCACACATTGTTCGGTTGATCATCACTTCAATTCCGTTGTTCATATGAATCAAAGATGGAAAAGCAATAATAGACACACCTAAAATAGTGTTTTGTCACCCCAAATAGTTCTGAACCGAAAACAATGATAAGATGTTCAAAGGTCACAACCCACCAACCCTAAAAGAGGAGTTACACATTTTACGTCTGGCTCCACGGCCACCGTAGCTTACGGTGGCCTCCAAATGGTCTACAGTGGCAACATACTGTCTTACTGTGCCAATTTCGGTCAGGGTCTACCGTATCTTACGGTAGCTATCGTAGCTTACGGTAGGCTGCAACTAAGCAATTTTGTTTTCTTCATAACTTTCTCGTTTCAACTCCATTTTCTTCGCTGTTTTCGCTCACGCTCTCGTAATTTTATCCTCTATCATGTTATCTTCTTAATTCTTCAATTCCAACAAGTTATTTTTCACTGATGCTTCCTTCCATTTTAAGCTCTCGTTTGTTCCATGCTTCATCTTTGCACCTCCTTAGCTCCTTTAACCTACAATCATCAAGTTCACCTTAGTCATCTAGATTCACCAATTTAAACATCAAAAATATCAATTTCTTTCTTTTTAATGAATTTAAAGTTCCTCCTATGGTTCACCCGTCACATCCCCACACTTAACCATCGCTTGCCCCCAAGCAACTCATTCAAATAAACCATCATGAAAATCCACAAGATTGACATACTCAACAAGTGATCCAAACCAAACCAAACAAGTAACTTTCGTCTTTTACAAACTTCCCATAGCAAACCACACGACAAACCCCTCACAATAACATTCCTATCGGTGATAACTAGAAAAAAATGTGCTAGAAAACACTCAACACAAATGTGTGATCGTGCGATACTAAGCTTGTGCAAAAATCAAACCTCCGCCAAGATAAATACTTAAGCATGTGTGTAAAGCAAAAGGACTTAATTAACAGGTTGTAACGAGGCTACGTGTTTAGGTAGGGAATGAGGGATATGTATAAAATAGCGCAATGATCCGACCCGGTCTTATTATTACATCTAAGCAAACAAAAATCACTATTTACAATATCTTGCATCTCTATTCTTTTTCTTTCAAACTACTACAACATTTATTCTCATTCTTTTTGTATTTTCTTGTTTTTCATTTTTTTACTCAAATGATAGGCAATAAGTTTAAATATGGCTACTAATGGACCACCCCCCTCACGCTACCATGCTCATATATATAATGTATGAGGCCCAACCTCTAAGTCCTACACTCACACACATCGCGACGAGGCTACCTAAATGGCCTTATCATCTTCACATACATGCTAAGCTAAGGCCTCGAAACGCATCTAATGCACGCCACTCTCCTCAAAGAATATTTTTTTTAACCATGTAAATGTGTGGCTCAAACGCTCACCATGAAAGGAAAAAAAGGTTGCCGATGTGTCGTGCGGGTCTAATGTCAAGCGTTCAATTCGGACGGCACTCGCTTGATTTAAAAAAAATATTTTTCCCCGTTCCCGCACTTGGGATACATTGTCCCCAGTGTATGATTTAGGAAGATGTGAAAACTACAAAACTACAAAACAAATTTTTTTCCCAACGAAATAAAAGCACACAAACTAACCACCAACATTTCAAAGCTAAGAAACATAAAAGACTAAGGAATGAGTACATGGACGTGGTGAAGTTGGTATAACAGATGTTGTGGATGTTTCGAATCCCTACCACCACCTTCACACAAATATCCGCAAATCTTCCCCACACTTAAGTGTTGCCATGGCCCTGAAACACATAAAAACAAAGGAATAGAAAAGATTATTGAAAAATCTCGGGTTGCCTCCCGAGCAGCACTAAGTTTTCGGGTCTTCATCCAGATCGTGCCATCCCCATTTACGGTGGCTCAAAGAAACGGTTCCTGCCATCTCCATCACTGCATTGTGCCATTGGGTAAAATGCATCCATCACATGTCCAATCGGTGGGTAATACACCCGCTTGAACCCTTATACTTTTCCTCACAATCCAATGGGTTATTAGTTTTGATGCTTTGACACACATGTTTCATATGATCACTAGATTCATTACCCTTCTCCTCAACAGACTCATAACTAATCAGCCTAGTTTTAACATCAAAGGACAACTTACAGTTCTTTTCGGTCATAGTAAGGATCTCGTCTCTACAATTGATTTGAGCATTTGCTGTGTATAGAAATGGCCGACCTAAGATTACCCTTTGTTGTGCTACCACTTTGGTGGAATCATAGTCCAAGACCAGAAATCCACCGGATATTCAAATTCTCCTAATTGAATCATAATATTCCTTACTACTCCCCGTGGACGCCTCCAACTTCCATCCGCCAAGCTCACTATGGTGTCAATATCTTGCAACGGACCAAAGTCATACATGTCATATAAGTCACCTGGTAGCACACTCATGGTGGCCCCTTAGTCCTAGACTGCCTGAGGAATTTTTAATTTTCCCACTTGGATAGGCACGATTGGTGCTCCATGCTCTTTCTCATCTTCTACCTTGGCATCTTTTCCTATACCTGCACTCACTTGACAGAAAGACATTAGAAATGTTTTATTAAATCACTTTTAGGAACGGTGCTTTCCACATTAATGTTCACGCTTTTGATGTTCCTGGGATTTGTCACTGTGTCACTTGGTAGTTGACCTTTATTCTTTTTCAAAAGTGCCACCTCACTTGAAACTTGACCCATTTGGGTGGTCAATGATTGGATAGCATTGTAGCAAATTTCATCTTTTTTGCAAGCGAGCCTCATTCATTTGATTACCCCTTTGCATATCTTGTTGCTTCATTTTAAGCATATCCATCACTTCATTCCCATTTAAGGCAACTTGACCCGAAGACTCACCTTGATCATTTTCCGGTTGTTGAAATTGCCTTTGAAATCCTTGGGTGTTAACGCCCCGATACGTACCTTGATTGTTGAATGGCGAGGAACATAATTTCCTTGATTTCCTTTGAAATTTAGATTTTCTTGATTCGCCGGATTCCTATAACGGAGATTTGGGTGATTTCTCAACCCGGGATGGTAGGTGTTCGAATTCATGTTGAAGTTCCTACCACCCCCCTTGGCTTTGAATTGCATTCACCCCTTCCACTTGCTCTTGAACCCCCAAATAATTATCCGCTGCATAACCCAATTCATTACAATTAGTGCAAACATCGTATACCTGATTAGTGGTTTGAACTCCTCCATCATCCACAACATGTACTTGGTCTCTGTGACATTTGTACATTTTCAGTCATTGAACACTTCCGGAAGATTTTCGTATTCAATAAAATCTTGTATTTTATTTAGGAGAATGCATAATTTCAATCATTGCACAAATTCGGTCATTTTCGCGTTCAATAAAGTTTTGTACTTTATTTATAAAACGCGTAACCGTACGATCGAACGAACTGACATTCACGATATTTTCAGACAAAATCCAAGTTACACGTGCCTTAACACCGTTATATAACCTAAATATTAGGTTAAAGGGGTTAAAAATGGCAACCAAGTGAAAATACAAGTCCAAGGGCCAAATATATATATATATATATATATATATATATATATATATATATATATATATATATATATATATATAATAAATATTTTCTTTTTGCTTGATCACCAGTTTGGAAACCTTGCACTCGTTTTTGCCACATTAATATGGTGATGACACATGTTAGGACACTAATCCACACTTGGTAACACTTTTTATCACCTCCTTAATCCTAAAATAAATACCCCTTTAATTCATCCATTTTCTTCTCACCACTTCAAAACACTTCAAAGCAAAGTGTGAAGTTCTTCTTTCTATCCTTCTTGGAACTTGTTTCCATCTTTTAGAAGCCTTCTATCTTGAGTTCTGAAGGTGTTCTTCAACAAAAATAAGTACTTTTCCTATTTCTTTCATTATTTTAGTTATTTTGAGCTAAAAGACAAACAGTTTAGCTTCTTGGTTGACTTTCGGTTCTGACCATTTTGGTCAAGTCAAAGTTCATTTGAACTGTGCAACGTGATCGTAATCACGAAGGTTATAATCCCCTGCGATTGCACCTTTTGATTACCATGTTTACTCGAAGTGACGAGTCAAAGTTTTGGTCAAAGATGCACATAATGTGCATATTACGATGAAACTATTTTCGGTTATCAAAACTCCAAGTTTTGATAACAAATCATTTTTATAACTTAGTTAGACATGTTTCAACATGTCTAACTCGTCACTTCTAGTTTAGTGCTTTTATTTGGGTCGTAAGTCGAGTTGTCTGACCATCGCTATGACTTTCGAATCCGACCCGTTTGGTCAATCTTAGGACGACCAAGCACATTTTTAGGACCATAATTGTATAGGAATAACCCTCTGATGTTATACCTTATAGTATTGTAGTTTGATTAGTTATATGATGAGTTGCTTTTATGATCTTTTAAATTAACCAAAGTACGCTTTTTGTGCATTTATTAGTTTTAAGCATATGTAACCAAAGTTTTGACATCTAAACTGATTCTATAACTTAATCAAACATAGTTTGGCATGTAAGACTCATCATATGACATATTTGACCATCTGAACTTATAATTACGCTAATGACCCGTTAAAGTAGCGTAAACTACATTAACGAGTCATAACGGGTCAAAAGCTCTTAGGATCCTTTCCAAATCAGAATGTTAAGTTTATTAAACCATATCATATGAGTCCCAACACTTGTTTGGTTTATAAGACTTCAGTCTATCCAATCCTCCAATTAAAGTCCCGACGCACTAACATAGTTATCCGATATTAGGACACACTTGAATCCTTGATCTCTTGAGCTTTGTTTAATCATTTGAACAAGACTTATACGCAATCCCAAGTGAGTACATAGTCCCTTCTTTTACGTTTTTCAAATGTTCTGGGGTGATTCATATGTGCCTATCACTACGTTCTTGCTTTCATGACATTATACATGGTTTGTTTATCTAGTACATATTGCACATGGTTTCAAAGACATTTTATATGGTATATTGACTTAATATACCCAACAATTGGTTTCAAAAACAATTTACTTGGTATATTGACTTAGTATACCTAGCACATGGTTTCAAAACATTTTCATGACATGCTTATATTGTTTAAGACATTTTGGTGCATTGAACTCGACAATGATACATTCATTAACATTAATCCCGCCGACCAGTAGTATGTTATGGTACCATATGTTTGACACTCCATTCTCGCTTCCTAGTTCGTTTGGAAGTATCCATGGGGAATGACAGAATCCAATGAACATTTGATAAACCTTTGTCCTTATAAAGGTTTATCCGACAGTCAAGAAGGCTTGAATGTATTTGCCAACAATTCATATATATGTTTACACAATAAAAGCACTGATTTATAAAACAAAATCTTTGATTAAACAAGACTATTGTTCATTCAAAAACATTGATTTATACATGACATTGGTTTACATAAGACATGGTTTACACATTAGAATTTGGTTTACACAATGACATTGGTTTATACATGACATTGGTTTACACAAGACATTGGTTTACACATGACAATTTGGTTTACACAAAGACATTGGTTTATACATGACATTGGTTACACAAGACATTGGTTTACACAAGACATTGGTTTACAAATGGCAATTTGGTTTACACAAAGACATTATTTTACACATGACATTTGGTTTACACAAGGTTTTACACATGACAATTTGGTTTACACAAAGACATCGGTTTACACATGACATTTGGTTTACGCAAGACATTGTCTTAGACATGACATATTTTATACCAGATATAACATACTTTGGTTATTAAGTTAACCACACATCATTCTTTTAAATAATTTGATTTTTATATGATTTCATAAAAGAAACACTTTTATAATGATTCAGGGATACTTTTGAAATAGTCAAACGTTTGTTTTACAATCAAAGCCATGAATCATCATCACAAAACCTATGTTACTCACAGTCATATTTATATTGACGTTTTATTTTCACATATGTTTCAGGAGCTTATGTTTGACCTTGAGCATGCTTCACATAGGGTGGACTTGGGCCTCAGTAACTTAAATTTTTTTTGCAAGACAATTATTGTACTTTGTTGTATTATTTCCAAGACAATGTAAACAATTAACTCAATAAAACAAAACTTTATATGCCATGTGTTGTGAAACAATTTGTATCGTGACTCACCAATGTTTTAGTCGCGTGTTGTTGTATATTACGCGATTTGGGTGTTACAGTCTCATGATAGCATGCCTTGCTTTCCATGATGATTGTGCTTTCCTCTTTGATGTGACCGACATTTGCTCTAAAAATGCCCAACCATTTTGCTCATAATTGGTACCGAATGTACCGTTAGTGATCGACATCAAATCACTAGCATCTTCCGAATTTAACCCCTCATGAAAAGCATTCAACAATTCCCAAAGAGCAATACCATGATGAGGACAATTTTTAATCATCATATTAAATCTTTCGAACGCCTCATGAGACATCTCACTCGGTTGTTGTTGGAAACTTCTTAGACTACGTCTTGCATCGTTAGTCTTTTGAGCTGTGAAAAATTCATCTAAAAGCCATTGTTGCATTTCAACCCAAGTATAGATTGAAGCGGAAGGCAATGTATAAAACCATCGTTTTACTTTATCTTCCAAAGAAAATTGAAAAAGCACCAACTTGACATCATCCTGATGAAAACCCTTGCCCTCCAATAGTGTTGCAAATAGAATCATAAGCCTCTAGATGGAAGTATGGTTCTTCCGTGGCCAACCCCTTATACTTTGGTAAACTTTAAAGCACGTTTGTTCTAACCTCAAATGTTCTTCCGTCTTGATTTTGAGGAATCACCACCGGAGAAGGTGATCGGTCTAAAATGAGCTTCAACTCCCCTTACCACTTCTCTATTGTATCTTCTTGGAACACCTATAGGTACTCTTGGTTGACCTACTTGCCTTGGCATTTGCCTTTGAGGTGCAAATTGTTGAGGTGGTGGTGGAGGAATTTGTTGTTGTGGCATTCGTCTTTGGAATTACTGCCCCTGTTGAGGAATTTGTTGTTGGAACACTTGTGGTTGTTGTCTAACAACCTCTTGAACAGGTTCTAATTGTTTCCTTTGTGCATAAACAAACCAACTTTGATTCCCCATTTGAGTCCATCAACCCCATGTAATATCTTTCCTCATCATACCCTTCGAATTCATCCTCAAACCCATCACAATAACCATCCTGTCGCGCCTCCATAGGTTGTATGACCGAATGTTGTTGATTTTGCAACTTTGGTTGTGGTTGTCGAAAATTTGGGGTGGTATGGACTATTGGTGGGTTTTGGAAATAAGGAGGTGGTTGGGATGATGATTGAGTGGATGTTGTGAAAAAATGGCTAAGAGGTGGAACGGTGGATGAAGGTTGGTCACTAAAACTATGTTGGGTGCTCATAGGAATTGTGGTGTTGTCACTTCGCTTGATGGTGTAGATACGGTTGTAGAAACTGGAGGAGGAGTGGTTGGCATTATTTGTAGTAGTGGGAGTTGGTGGACCCATGGTGTTTTTCAGTGTAGTAGGAGACCCAATGATCTTGTTCTCCCTAAGTAAGACTCGGTTTCTTCTAAGTGTTCGTTCAATTTCAGGATCAAAGGCTAGTGGCGATGACTCATGAGAGCCTCTATTATACATACACTTGTAAGTACCTGCACACTAACAAAACCAGCGTAAACCCCGAAAATAACACAAAAATCTACTAAAGATAACACACGTTGCGCACTACTCTCTGATAACGGCGCCAAAATTTGACGTGAGGTCGAAGTCTCACTCAAAGATAAACCAAATACACTAAATAGATAGTGTTAAATGGGTATTGAACACATGTAGTTTGTGGAAAATGTGTTTACTAAGCAGTTTGTGATTTTTGACTAAATTAAACTAAAATGCAGAAAAGTAATCTCGAAGTTTTGGTTGGTTGGTTTGTAAAACTATAATTAACTAAAAAGCACTTAACAAGATTTTTAATTAAAAAATGAGAGGATATGTTCTCCCCCGGTTACAGGTTTCTACGAATGATAATGTGAAAGTTTAATCTGAGATGAACTACATAGACATAGTTCGTGAATGTGTGTTTGATTGTGATAAAAGGGGACTAAGTACTTCGATTACAAGAACGCAAGGTAGTCACCCAATAACCAGTTTAGTATAGCAACCCCGAATCCCTCCCAATAAATCCTGATTGCCTATGGCACCAAGAACTGATGGTTTAGAATACGAAATTTAACAATATAAACAACTACAAATCAAACTCATAATCACCATAGTAATATCATCAAAATGATTAAATTACTATCCCAGAAATAACATAAACAAACACAAACATTCAATTCGAAACCTTACAATCCGAGGGAAAACATACAATAAAACTGGCCACACATTAGTCGGTTGATCATCACTTCAATTCCGTTGTTCATATGAATCAAAGATGGAAAATAAATGATAGACACATCCAAATTAGTGTTTTGTCATGTTGATACATATGTATGTTGCCTATGTCATCGTATAAGATTGAGTCTGTGATTATGAGCGAAACGTTAAGTTTATGTATGTTGTGTAACAAGTTCGCCCGAACTTGTCCAAGGCACATTTCAAGCCAACTTGTTCAAGTATAAATAGGATAGTTGTGATCTCATTTGTAAGAATAAGATATTTTGTGTACTGGACGGCGAAGCTCTGTCCAAGTGTTTCCAAGATTTGTAACATCTTCTAATCAATGAAATAGTTATTAACCAGTAACAAACTTGTCTACAATGTCGCCTATGCAAACGGATTCCGCACGTTTACCTTAGGTTTGCCAAATTAGGACTAGAACGAGGATTGGACTAATTTGAAGACATTGGACATAGAACATCTCATCTTCTACTCATTTCTTTCTTTTTGAACTTTACTTGGACATTACACCGACAAAATGGACTGATTTTCAAGTATAATACGTAAAATCCATAATAGTAAAACCCTTGAAAAGATCAGAGCTAAAAACAACTGATTTCATGTCAAAAATGTCAAAAAACCATGTTTGAATGCTCAACTTCGCTCGAACTTAGACTACAAGTTCGCCCGAACTTGGCTTAAAATCTTCAATTTTGTTGATTTTAACCAACTTCGCTCGAAGTTGTAGAAATTTTCAGTGAATTTTGATCAAGTTCGCCCGAACTTGTCAAAATTTGTTGAAATTTTCCTTAAGTTCGCCTGAACTTGATAAAACCTGGATTTTTCAAAAATCATCAAGTTCGCCCGAACTTGTTGAATCTGATAGTGTTTTCTGCACAAGTTCGCCCGAACTTGACCAAGGGTTTCTAAAAAAAAAGAAAAACATCTCGAACATTATATATCGTTGGATTCGTATCGACGAGACGATTTTAAATATATAATCGGGTGAAATCAGTTTTTCGAAAAATATAAACGCTTTTTTTGCGAACCCATACGTTAATATTGTCCCGATTAAAACGTCATATTTTGCATAAAACTTTTTTCTTTTAATATGTTTTTGGGTTTTTTGAAAATTTTTTCTCCCCCTAAAATTCAAAAACATATTTTGAGAATTTTAGAAAAATGAGAAATGAGATCCCAACTATCCTATTTATACTTGAACAAGTTCGCTTGAAATGTACCTTGGACAAGTTCGGGCGAACTTGTCCATGTACATTACAAGTTCGGGCGAACTTGTTACACAACATACATAAACTTAACGTTTCGCTCATAATCACAAACTTGATCTTATACGATGACGTAGGCAACATAGATATGTATCAAAAGACTCCCCCTTGGATGTTGTCGTAGTTGTTAGGGGTGGAATTTTCTGACTCGTATCCTCAGGATATATCTTGACCCTACATATTGATTACAGCGACCAGGATACTGAACCAGGATATTGGTAACATCCTGCGGGAGTATCCTATTTGTTACTAATGATTTTCTTTGGATGCACGGTAATAACGTTCACATAGCTCGGTCCTCCTAAAGACTCGGTCATGACGGTTGAAAGAAAGACGTTGGAGGCAGGAAGAAAGGGTCTACAACGGTCAAGAGGGAATATTCGAAGGATCCCTAAAATGTAGGATAGCTAGTTAGTCTTGTTTACTATTTAAAGGGCACTTGGATCAGCAGTAAGGGACACAACATCTCGCACTCTTTCACTTTCTGATTACAGCAACACTCGAAAACACTCACTGCACTCACATTGTTCGAACATTGTAACACTTAGAGCTGATCCAAGCAGTATCCCGAAGTTGTATCCTGCTGTTTGATCAATAAGAAGAACAAGGCAGCTGGCGATTGTCAGCTCCCGAGGTTTTATGCCGGCGATCTAGATTGATCAAGGGCTTTCCTCGTATATCACGTGTCAACCTTTACTTTATTGCATTGTTTTTACAAATTGATATAGTTCTGTATCCTGGAACTATATCCTGAAACTGCTTATATTTTTAATCAAGTTAACACATTTTTATCTAGTCTACATAGCACACTACCTCACAAAAATAATTTGATTACTAAATTACTTCGGTAATTTTTGACCAAAACAATTTGGCGCCCATCGTGGGGCAAGTGGTGCTATTTCTAATCAAAAGTTTTCTAAAATCACTAATCGGTTTTTTATTCTCTAATCTTTTCGCGAGGTTGTTTTTTATGGCTTCTCAGTCAGGTTTGAGTTCTTCTTCGGTGCCCGCATCAACCTCTGCTGTAATTGGTTCATTACCTCTTCCACCTCCACCAGCCCGGACTTCCCAAAGGAGGAATGACAGCCAAGCAGCTCGAGACACAACTACTACTCAAAATATCTCTAGATCCGGAGTTTCAGGGAGAACTCCTGTTTTTTGCTTCTAACGACGAAATTTTGTCTTTTTTGGTAGTATACAGGGTCAAATGAAGCAACAGCAGGAAACTAACCAGATGCTAATAAGAGAAATACAACTTTTAAAATCCAACCCCAGGAAAACTGCTGAGGATATTGTCACTCCCTTGCAACCCAGGATGCTGAACTTTAGTTCGGCAGTATACACTGAGGATAATCAGGGCAACATTATACCGAGTCACTCCCGGAGCAATATCCCAGAGATCCCCTCATCAGTCAGGATGTTAACTGTCAGGGATCCAGGATATGTTCCAGGATATGGCCAGAATCAACAGGCTGGTAACTTATCTAATAATGTTATACTTTTGCTACTAACAATGTTGGATCTTCACAGGATACAAGTGTAACCTCAGCACTCTCTAGAGAGCTTCAGAAGTTGAAGGATATTATATCAAGTGTATCTGGGTAGTGCAGCCCATACCGGAAGTGTCCCAGGATAGTCACAACGTATCCCGCTTCGTTCGCCACATTTGTGATGCTGAAATCCCAAAGAGATTCCAAATTCCCAACATGAAGCTTTATGATGGGACAAGGGATCCTGAAGAGCATATTGCCTAGTATAGGGAGAGGATGGAAGTGAATCCTATTCCACCGGATCTTAAAGAAGCATGTCTCTGCAAGGGCTTTGGCTCTACTATGACAGGATCAGCCTTGAAGTGGCTCTTAAGCGTTCCACCTCATTCAATTACATCATTTGCTCATTTGGTTAATTTGTTTAACAATCAATTTTCTTGTAGTAGAAGCTTTGAAAAACTAACAAGTGACCTCTACAGGATAACACAGTGTAACATTTGTAAAAAATCGGGTTTCCAAAACCCGCTCCGTTTTGTAATCAAATACCAAGTTATGAAATGACATTAAGTATTTATGAGTATTTTGAGTTTAAACGTTACATAATTAATATATAAACTAAACTATAAAAATTATATTTGATAAAAAGTTAAAAGAAAATAAATAAAAAATAGTTGGAGCTGACCGGACTCGAACCCGGGTCAACTGCTTCCAACGATTTATCTTTCCGTCTCCAAACCACTCCGCCACCAATTGTTTTCTGTTAGTATTATGAAAACAATTAAATTTTATACGCAAACTTGGATTAACGGTTAATGATATCTGAATAACGGAAATCGGTAAGCCGAATCGCCAAATCAGTTTTGTTTCGCTTAGTTAACTTATAACCGATGAATATCGGTTTCTAATTAAAGTTCAGATTGAATGAACTTCGAGTTTTGGGTTTTTGAAACCGAAAGACATTCAAGCTTCAAATAATTCTGATTCCAATCATTTATACGATTCAGAACTGTCTCAAATACACTCCAATCCCTTTTCGTCGCGTTTTCAAGTCTTTTGAGCACAAGAAAACTGTCGCCGGAATTCTCTGCAATTCTCGCCGGAAAACCGTGTTCAACATAAACCAGTAAGAATTTCCTCTCTTGCTGTTTCAATCTATCGTTAGGACACTACTAACATTATTCCGTCACTCAAAGTCAGTCACAGAAGACTTTGCTGGATTTCTGGTTTCGCCGGAGAAATTCTGGAATTTGCCGGAACCACGCTAGTTGACGGTAAACACATTCAATCGTGCTAATAATCCATGTACTCTGGTTCAATTTCAAATCTAATTCTTTAATTCTGTTGTTAGACTCTCTCAGTCGGAGGTTCAAAAACAGAGTTACCTGATCTCGCCGGACTTCCTGAAGAAGACGACCTGTCCGGTATCTCTTTTCCCCAAACTGTTCGGTTTGTTTATTCAAACTAGTAGGCATGATATTTAAGTAGTAGAACCATGAATCAGTTGTCTGAGTAAAAAACCGGTAATCGTAATGAAGAAGACGAATCTAAAAACGGGATAAGAATAAATAAAACTCGGATAATTAACGGGTTAGACACACAGTCCAGCGGTGGACTGTGTGCAAAGTTTATATACGAGTCTCGAGTTCGATCCTTACTACACACACACTGCGTAATAACATTCCTTTTTATTCATAAAATTAACCGGGTTAGATCGAGTAATTGTTAAGTATAATATAATTCAAGAATATAACCGGGTTAGACACACAGTCCAGCGGTGGACTGTGTGCAAAACAAACTGCACGTCACGCGATCGAGTCCCGTCACAAACACCGGTTCAATGAGAATAAAACGTTTTTGTAAAATAAAGGAATTTTCGGTAAATTCGAATAAGTGTATAAATATAATTAAAACTAGATTTCTAATGGGTTAGTCACGTAGCTCAGTTGGTAGAGCTACGTGCGCGTGAACGGAAGGTCACCGGTTCGAATCCCGCTCGGCGCAAGAATTACCGCTGACCGAACCGGTCAACGGTCAACGGTCAACGGTCAAACAGTAAAAAAAATATTATTTTTTTTAAATAATTATTTGTTTTATTTAAATTAAAAATCAATTAAAAATACTTAAAAATAACATTTTTAAGGATAGAAAATAGCCATAAACTCACAAAAATATATCTAAAAATCCCATTAAAAATCTTTAATAAAATCCATCCATTTAATATATTTTTTTCCCATTATTATTTAGGTCAGTGATTCCTCGTTACCTCGCTTCGTCTAAATCGTGCGCATCTCACCAATTCAAATCCAACGCACCCAATGTGAGTGAACCCTTCAAATTCCCCGTTTTTATCACATTTTTGGGGTGTATCATGTGTCTTGTTCATTTACTTATTATAACTAAGTTATTGTGTATATATCATATCATGACATGTGTGTTAGTTGTTGCTGATAAGTAGTTATTATTATTTGCAAATTATTATTTCAGTACATGCAATTGCTGAGGCCGTAGCTCCCCATCCCTCGAGGTTGAGTTTGATCCCCATTTTATTATGCGGTTGATCAGGGCGTGCCCGCACGATCGGCTCCGTTTGATTGAGCCTTGATCGGTCATTTATTCTCATTTCAATACATGCAATACGCTCGGCTCCGTTTGATTGAGCCTTGAGTGCACAGTTCAATTTACATTTCCAGTTCATGCAATACGCTCGGCTCTGTTTGATTGAGCCTTGAGCGCACAGTTCAGTTTACATTTTCAGTTCATGCAATACGATCGGCTCCGCTTGATTGAGCCTTGATCTCACAGTTCATTTATGTTAATATGATGTTGGTATGTTCATGAATGTTATCGATTGTTAATGTATGTTATAATTGTAACTAATGTTGCCATTGTTTGATTTCATACATATGCTCTTTTATGATTATGCACAATATTTTATTGATAAACTAACCAGAAAAATCATTATTAAATGTTTATCTATAAGGTTCACTCGCCAACTTATGTTGACCCAAAAACCTCCCATTTTACACATGATACAGGTGAACCAGCAGCAGCTAGGAACACGTAGGACCTGGATTAGAAGAAATAAAACGATTTAGTATTTGGAACATTATGTTTGGTTATTTTCCTTTGTAATGAATGAACATGTTTGAATGTTTGAGAAATGTAACTTTGACTTCATTTAATTATGAAACATAATAGTAAATGTCATGTGCTTTGGTGATAACCCAATTATGCCCCGACTCTTATTTCCGCTGCGGGTCGGGGTGTGACAGATTGGTATCAGAGCCATGACTATAGGGATATAGGATAGGTTATTAGACCCTTAGAGCCTATACTATAGTCGATTAGAAACTTATAAGAATTTTGTGTGTTATATGCCAAATTTCATGATGTTTATATGTTTATGTTAAAATGTTTCATTTGATATTGTTCAAGCATGTTCATAAGTATGTATTATCAAGTAATGCCTATCATGAAATCGTATGATCATAATATATCACATCCATGCAAGCACACACCACATCATGATTGATTTTACAACGATTTTCGTGTTTTCAAATCTCATCAAAGTGAGTTCTCATGACGGGCATGTAGTAACTGGAAGGGTACTAGTACCGGTAGTCGGAACGTCCTGTCTAGGCTGGCATTCGTATAAATCCAAAATAAAGGACCAGTTTGCCTACCTAGGGACCAACGATGAGAGTACGAAATACCTATTAGGCCAAAGCATGCTATACCAAACGTCGTGAGAGCTAATCCCACTTTGAGTTGTCATTGTGTCTACACCTGGACACGTTCCGACCAAACATCTCATGAACATATTTTGTGGTTAGCATTCGGGGGATGCGAGTGTTAAATTGCCAATACTAATGTGAATCCTACCAAACCAATAGCCATGGGGGCCCACATGACTATATAGGTGAAGGTATGGGGGACATTTTAGGCCCAACATGAGCGAACCCAAGACATCCTTCGGATGTAATTGCATTATTGATATTTATGTTAATTTCATTTTTTTTAAAGACACATGACACCTAAAAGATACCATAAACTCACAATCTTCTCATTTTATGATCCTGTAGATGTCGTATAGATCGCATCGAAGGAGTAGGAAATCGGAAAAGTCTCAGGAACGATTGGCCACTCATATCGCCAACCAAATGGCCACGATATTACCTGACATCGTAGTACAAGTACAACAAGCTCTTGCTGCAAATCCTACTAACCCTCCTCAACAACAGGACCAGATCATCAACGACCCTCCTACCAGCAAATGCACCTACAAACATTTTAAGTCTTGCGATCCCCCAAAATTCGAAGGGACTGAGGGAGTCACTGCTCTCCAGCGTTGGTTCGAGGAGATGGAAAACGTTTTCTTAAACTGCGATTGTCCTGAGGATCGCAAAGTTCGTTATGCCATCGGGAGACTACTTGGGGTAGCTCTCACTTGGTGGAATACCGAGAAGGGAAAGAGGGGAACGGAAGATGCGATGGCCTTAACTTGGGAGGAGTTAAGGGAAATCATGACTAGGCGTTTCTGTCCTAGGAGTGAGATTAAGAAATTGGAAGATGAATTTCATGCCCTGAAGCAAAAAGATGGTGATCACACTACGTACAACAAACGGTTCTTGGAGTTGAACCAGATGGTACCAAACTTATTCACTCCAACCTACCGTCTGATCGAACATTACATTCGAGGACTTCCCTCGAAAATCCAAGATTCGGTCCTCAGCGTTTCACCGGTAACACTCGAAGCTGCCATGGTGTTGGCAACAGAACTGACCGAAAACCGAATTCGCAATGGGAAGTTCAAGGAAGAAAAGAAGAAAACCCCTGCTGAGGGACAAACCTCAAACCACCACACTCCTTCCTCTAAATTTGCTAACAAGAGGAAGCGTAATAACAGGAACTTTGCAGTCACCCACACCAACACCCCTGTTCCTGCTGCACCCATCACTCAAGCCACTCCTCCACCCGCGCCATACAAAAGACCATACACAGGACCACTACCAAAATGTAACCATTGTCAGTATCACCACTCCCCTGACTATCCTTGCCAGTACTGTACCAGCTGCGGTCGCGCTGGACACATTGTACAACACTGCCGCGCACCTCAACGAACAAACCGCCACCAACCTATAACCCAAACCCACCAACAATTTATGGGTCAAGCCCAACAACAGCAACCATTTCCACCCACTCAACATTTAGCCCAAACATACTATCAACCCAACTACCCTATGGGCCAACCTATGCGGGCATGTTTCAATTGTGGAGATCCAAGTCATTTCAGGAACTCATGTCCAAGACTGGTCAATATTATTCATGCTCAGGCCCAAGCCAACCCTGTGAACCAAGCAAACCAAGCTCCTCCACCTGCTAGAGGAAGGGCTTTCAATATTAACGCAAACCAGGCCAGAGCTGACGGCAATGTGGTCAACGGTACGTTTCTTATAAATGGTAGATATGCCTCTATGTTATTTGATACTGGTGCGGATAGAAGTTTCGTGTCATTAGAGTTTGAACCTATCTTAAGTAAAAATCGAGATAAGCTCGCGGAATCCATAACAGTGGAAGTTGCAGATGGAAAACCAGTTTCGTTAGACTCTATTTTACGCAACTGTACGCTCACCCTAAACGACCACGATTTCTCAGTCGATCTTATTCCTATGAAGCTGGGAAGTTTCGACATCATAGTCGGAATGGATTGGCTCAGTCAGCATAATGCGGAAGTTGTATGTCGTGAGAAATTTATTCGTATTCCTCTTTCAAACGGTCAGACTCTTCGAATTATTGGAGAAACCTCGGCGAAAGGACTCAACTTAATGTCTTGCCTTCTAGCTCAGAAATACCTTCGCAAGAATTATGTCGCGTTTTTAGCCCATATCATCAAGAAGGGGACCGCAGAAAAGAAACTTGAAGATATTCCTGTTGTAAAAGATTTTCCACAAGTTTTTCCTGACGACATTTCAGGACTTCCTCCAATCAGAGATGTCGAATTTCGTATCGATCTTATACCTGGTGCTACACCAGTGGCAAAATCTCCATATAGGTTAGCCCCCTCTGAAATGCAAGAGCTAGCCAGTCAATTGCAAGAGTTGACTGACAAGGGATTTATACGCCCCAGCTCATCGCCTTGGGGTGCACCTGTACTTTTCGTAAAGAAGAAGGATGGATATTTTCGCATGTGCATCGATTACAGAGAGCTCAACAAGTTAACTATCAAAAATCGATATCCTTTACCTCGTATAGATGACCTTCTTGACCAACTACAAGGTGCCAGTTGCTTTTCGAAAATCGACCTTCGATCGGGCTATCATCAGCTTAGGGTGCATGAAGAAGACGTCCCTAAAACTGCTTTTCGAACTCGATATGGTCACTATGAATTCATGGTTATGCCGTTTGGATTAACCAACGCACCAGCTGTTTTCATGGACCTAATGAATAGAGTCTGCAAACCTTACCTTGATCGATTTGTTATCGTGTTCATTGACGATATTCTTATTTATTCAAAATCTAAAGCTGATCATGAGCGTCATCTGCGACTTGTTCTTGCACTTCTAGAAAAGGAACAGCTTTATGCCAAATTCTCTAAGTGTGAATTCTGGTTAAAAGAGGTGCAATTTCTCGGGCATGTAGTCAATGACAAAGGAATACATGTGGACCCATCAAAGATCAAAGCAGTTCAGGAATGGCAAGCTCCACGTACGCCAACTGAAGTAAGGTCTTTTCTTGGACTTGCTGGTTACTATCGTCGATTCATTTCAAACTTCTCTCGCATTGCGGTGCCACTCACGGCTTTAACCCATAAAGGGAAACCATTTGTATGGGGGCCCAAGCAAGAAGAAGCTTTTCAAACTCTCAAGCGAAAACTTTGTGATGCACCAATCCTCACTCTACCTGAAGGTTGTGATGATTTTGTAGTCTATTGCGACGCGTCAGGACAAGGATTAGGTTGCGTTCTCATGCAAAGAGGAAAAGTCATAGCTTATGCCTCAAGGCAACTCAAGACTCACGAAAAGAACTACACCACTCATGACCTTGAACTCGGAGCCGTTGTATTCGCTCTTAAGATATGGAGACATTATCTTTATGGTACGAAGTGTGAAATATACACTGACCACAAGAGTCTTCAGCATATCTTCAATCAGAAAGAGTTAAATATGAGGCAACGAAGATGGGTCGAACTCCTAAATGATTATGACTGTGAAATCAAATACCACCCTGGTAAAGCAAATGTGGTGGCTGATGCACTTAGTCGAAAGGGTTATGCGAACTCCATTCATCTTCTATGTTCGCAAATTATAACCAATATTAAGGATCAAATTCGAGAAGCTCAACACGTTTCCATAACAGAAGAAAATGTGCAAAAAGAGATGTCCTGTGGAGCCGAGCTAAAGCTGGAAACTAAATCTGATGGTATTTTGTATTACCTAGATCGTATATGGATTCCTAACCACATCAATCTTCGTGAAACACTCATGCATGAAGCCCATAAGTCGCGATATTCTATACACCCAGGAGCCGATAAAATGTATCAAGACCTACGGTACACCTATTGGTGGCCTGGAATGAAGAAAGATATTGCCGTTTTTGTTTCCAAGTGTCTCACTTGTTCTAAAGTAAAGGCTGAACACCAAAGACCCTCAGGACTTCTGGTCCAACCAGAAATACCTGTCTGGAAGTGGGAAAATATAACCATGGATTTCATTACCGGGTTACCTCGCACTTCTAGTGGGTATGACACTATATGGGTGATTATAGACCGACTCACAAAATCAGCTCACTTTATTCCTATTCGAGAAGATTTCAAGAACGAAAAGCTTGCTCGTATTTATATCAACGAAATCGTCAGCCGACATGGAGTTCCGTTAAGTATTATTTCTGATCGGGATGGTCGCTTCACCTCACGAACATGGCAGGCAGTACAATCCGCTATGGGCACTCGACTAGATCTCAGTACCGCCTATCATCCTCAAACTGATGGACAGTCTGAGCGCACCATTCAAACCCTTGAGGATATGCTTAGAGCATGTGTCATAGACTTCAAGGGAAATTGGGACGCCCATCTACCATTAGTCGAATTTTCGTACAACAACAGTTATCATTCTAGCATCGGCATGGCACCTTTTGAAGCTTTATATGGTCGAAAGTGTCGATCTCCTGTTTGTTGGCACGAAATTGGGGAAGCTAAATTACTGGTCCGGAATTGATCCAAGAAACAACAGATAAGATTCATCAAATCCGAAACAATCTTCTAGCGGCTCAAAGTCGTCAAAAGAGTTACGCAGATAAACGACGGAAGCCCTTGGAGTTTAGCGTTGGTGATCATGTGCTTTTAAAAGTGTCACCGTGGAAGGGAGTAGTTCGTTTTGGTCAAAAGGGAAAGCTAGCACCACGTTACGTAGGACCTTTCAAGATACTCGAAAGAGTAGGTCCTGTAGCTTATAAGCTTGACCTACCGGAAGAACTCGACAGAATTCATCCCACATTCCACGTGTCGAACTTGAAGAAGTGCCTCGCTGATGAGAATCTTCATATTCCACTGGAGGATATTCAGGTTGATGAATCCATGCATTTTATCGAAAGGCCAGTAGAGATTATGGACTATGGAGAAAAGCGTCTACGTCGAAGTCGCATTCCTATTGTTAGGGTACGATGGGAGTCGAAACGGGGACCTGAGTTTACTTGGGAACGTGAAGACTCAATGCGTGAAAAATACCCTCATCTTTCCCTACTACTTCAACTGTTTGAATTTCGGGACGAAATTCCTAAAAGTAGGGGATACTGTAACATTTGTAAAAAATCGGGTTTCCAAAACCCGCTCCGTTTTGTAATCAAATACCAAGTTATGAAATGACATTAAGTATTTATGAGTATTTTGAGTTTAAACGTTACATAATTAATATATAAACTAAACTATAAAAATTATATTTGATAAAAAGTTAAAAGAAAATAAATAAAAAATAGTTGGAGCTGACCGGACTCGAACCCGGGTCAACTGCTTCCAACGATTTATCTTTCCGTCTCCAAACCACTCCGCCACCAATTGTTTTCTGTTAGTATTATGAAAACAATTAAATTTTATACGCAAACTTGGATTAACGGTTAATGATATCTGAATAACGGAAATCGGTAAGCCGAATCGCCAAATCAGTTTTGTTTCGCTTAGTTAACTTATAACCGATGAATATCGGTTTCTAATTAAAGTTCAGATTGAATGAACTTCGAGTTTTGGGTTTTTGAAACCGAAAGACATTCAAGCTTCAAATAATTCTGATTCCAATCATTTATACGATTCAGAACTGTCTCAAATACACTCCAATCCCTTTTCGTCGCGTTTTCAAGTCTTTTGAGCACAAGAAAACTGTCGCCGGAATTCTCTGCAATTCTCGCCGGAAAACCGTGTTCAACATAAACCAGTAAGAATTTCCTCTCTTGCTGTTTCAATCTATCGTTAGGACACTACTAACATTATTCCGTCACTCAAAGTCAGTCACAGAAGACTTTGCTGGATTTCTGGTTTCGCCGGAGAAATTCTGGAATTTGCCGGAACCACGCTAGTTGACGGTAAACACATTCAATCGTGCTAATAATCCATGTACTCTGGTTCAATTTCAAATCTAATTCTTTAATTCTGTTGTTAGACTCTCTCAGTCGGAGGTTCAAAAACAGAGTTACCTGATCTCGCCGGACTTCCTGAAGAAGACGACCTGTCCGGTATCTCTTTTCCCCAAACTGTTCGGTTTGTTTATTCAAACTAGTAGGCATGATATTTAAGTAGTAGAACCATGAATCAGTTGTCTGAGTAAAAAACCGGTAATCGTAATGAAGAAGACGAATCTAAAAACGAGATAAGAATAAATAAAACTCGGATAATTAACGGGTTAGACACACAGTCCAGCGGTGGACTGTGTGCAAAGTTTATATACGAGTCTCGAGTTCGATCCTTACTACACACACACTGCGTAATAACATTCCTTTTTATTCATAAAATTAACCGGGTTAGATCGAGTAATTGTTAAGTATAATATAATTCAAGAATATAACCGGGTTAGACACACAGTCCAGCGGTGGACTGTGTGCAAAACAAACTGCACGTCACGCGATCGAGTCCCGTCACAAACACCGGTTCAATGAGAATAAAACGTTTTTGTAAAATAAAGGAATTTTCGGTAAATTCGAATAAGTGTATAAATATAATTAAAACTAGATTTCTAATGGGTTAGTCACGTAGCTCAGTTGGTAGAGCTACGTGCGCGTGAACGGAAGGTCACCGGTTCGAATCCCGCTCGGCGCAAGAATTACCGCTGACCGAACCGGTCAACGGTCAACGGTCAACGGTCAAACAGTAAAAAAAATATTATTTTTTTTAAATAATTATTTGTTTTATTTAAATTAAAAATCAATTAAAAATACTTAAAAATAACATTTTTAAGGATAGAAAATAGCCATAAACTCACAAAAATATATCTAAAAATCCCATTAAAAATCTTTAATAAAATCCATCCATTTAATATATTTTTTTCCCATTATTATTTAGGTCAGTGATTCCTCGTTAACTCGCTTCGTCTAAATCGTGCGCATCTCACCAATTCAAATCCAACGCACCCAATGTGAGTGAACCCTTCAAATTCCCCGTTTTTATCACATTTTTGGGGTGTATCATGTGTCTTGTTCATTTACTTATTATAACTAAGTTATTGTGTATATATCATATCATGACATGTGTGTTAGTTGTTGCTGATAAGTAGTTATTATTATTTGCAAATTATTATTTCAGTACATGCAATTGCTGAGGCCGTAGCTCCCCATCCCTCGAGGTTGAGTTTGATCCCCATTTTATTATGCGGTTGATCAGGGCGTGCCCGCACGATCGGCTCCGTTTGATTGAGCCTTGATCGGTCATTTATTCTCATTTCAATACATGCAATACGCTCGGCTCCGTTTGATTGAGCCTTGAGTGCACAGTTCAATTTACATTTCCAGTTCATGCAATACGCTCGGCTCCGTTTGATTGAGCCTTGAGCGCACAGTTCAGTTTACATTTTCAGTTCATGCAATACGATCGGCTCCGCTTGATTGAGCCTTGATCTCACAGTTCATTTATGTTAATATGATGTTGGTATGTTCATGAATGTTATCGATTGTTAATGTATGTTATAATTGTAACTAATGTTGCCATTGTTTGATTTCATACATATGCTCTTTTATGATTATGCACAATATTTTATTGATAAACTAACCAGAAAAATCATTATTAAATGTTTATCTATAAGGTTCACTCGCCAACTTATGTTGACCCAAAAACCTCCCATTTTACACATGATACAGGTGAACCAGCAGCAGCTAGGAACACGTAGGACCTGGATTAGAAGAAATAAAACGATTTAGTATTTGGAACATTATGTTTGGTTATTTTCCTTTGTAATGAATGAACATGTTTGAATGTTTGAGAAATGTAACTTTGACTTCATTTAATTATGAAACATAATAGTAAATGTCATGTGCTTTGGTGATAACCCAATTATGCCCCGACTCTTATTTCCGCTGCGGGTCGGGGTGTGACACACAGGGACCTCAAGAATCCCTTAGGGATTACGTGAACAAATTTAGTAGGGAATCCCTGGATATCCCAAACCTTGATGTTGCTACGGCAGTACAAGCATTCAATATGGGATTACAGAAGGATTCCCAATTTTATCAGGATCTTGTGATGAATCCTTGCAGGAATCTGGTTGAAGCTCGAAACAGGGCCCTGAGATATATCAGGATTGAAGATGACAAGAAAATGCAAGAGAAGATGAATTCATCCTCAACATATGAATCAACTAACAGGAAGTCAGAATCCTCGTACAAGCCATATCCCTCTAAGCCATATGGCAGGAATGACAACAAAAAAGTGAATGCTGTTGAAGACGAAGATCCTGAGGAGTATCCTGAGTTATCTGAATACTGTTTTTCTGTTAATACTCCTGAACTAATATATGCCATGCAGGGTTTAGGAGATAAAGCAAGGTGGCCTAGGAAGAACCAACAAAAGGCTGATTGGAAGGATAAATCCAAGTGGTGCGCCTTCCATGAGGATTTATGACATGTAACGGAAGCTTGCATAGCCCTGAGAAAGGAGATAAGCTATCTCCTAAGCAAAGGCTACTTGAAAGATCTTATCGGCAGGAAGAAGAATAAGGGACAGGATAGTGACAAGGATCCTGAACGAGCAGCATCGCCTCCCTCAGATGCCAAAATAATCAATTTCATATCCGGATCATCCGATATATGTGGGACCTCTTATTCTACCGCTAAAAGGCATGCCACAGAGGCAAAGGCAGAATAGGGGATAAGCCAACGAGGATGACGATGCTTACTGTCACACCCCGACCCGCAGCGGAAAAGGTGATCGGGGCATGATTGGGTTATCATCAAAGCTCATGACATTTATTATGCGTTTCATATTCATTAATACAATTTAATGGAAATTTACAATAAATGTTACAACATGTTCTAACTATCAATCTAAACTTCTTTGTTCTCTTCTAAGGCATATCCTATGTTTTCCTTGCTTCAACCTGTTCACCTGTATCATGTGTAAAAGGGTTTTTGGATCAACATAATGTTGGCGAGTGAATCCTATGGAAAACATTTGAACAAATTTATTTAAATTGATTATGAAATATGTGCACAACCAAACATGAGTAAAAATAGATATAAACTTAATCAACAATCATAAGATATTAAATGAAACACACATGAACAATAATGGAACATTTAGAGGCACGCGATGCTCAACTCGTCTCTCACGAGGAACTGAGGGGCCTGATGAATGAATTGCATAAACATGATAATTTGAATGACACAACTACAAACAATATAAACTCAATGATACACACATGAACAATAATGAATTTGATTTGGGGCACGCGTTGTTCAACTCGTCTCCCACGAGGAACTGATGGGCTTAATGAATGAGTTTCATATAATTTGACAAAAGGAAATAAGTAATCACAACAATATAAACAATCTAAGTTTAGGTCATGATGTGGTATGGCACAAGTTTAAATAAATAAGTTAATTATTTTTATGACACATGACACACCCCAAAATGTGTAATTTAAAAGGGGAAGTTGTAAGATTCACTCACAGTGGGTGCGTTCGGTTGATGATGTTGAATGCACGCGAAGTGGTTTTAACCACGAGTGAGATTAACCTAGAAAAATCGCATTATGGTTTGGTAAGTAAACGGATTTTATTAATCTATTTTAGTAGGATTGTTGGGTGTATTTTTGTGAGTTTGAGGCTATTTTCTAACCTTAAAAATGTTATTTTTAAGTATTTTTAATTGATTTTTAATTAAAATAATTAAATAAAATAATAAAAAAATTTGATTTTTTTCTGACCGTTGACCTGACCGTTGACCGGTTCGAATCGTGTATATCAGTGCGCTGGGTGAGGCTCGAACCCGAGACCTCCCGTACGCGTGCACGCAGCTCTACCAACTGAGCTACGTGTCTAACCCGTTATATATCTGATTTTAATTATATATATATATTAATTATGTTAAACAGAAATCCTTTATTTTTTAAAAACGATTTAAATCAATTCGGACGGTGCGCTCCACAGGTCTCGAACCCGGGACCTGTGGCTTAAACTAACACGCAGTCCACCGCTGGACTGTGTGTGCAACTTGTTAACTTTACTGATTTTTATTATACTTAAACACAAATTAGTTATTTCCTTTTCTGTCTTAATAAAAAAAAATAGATAATTGTCCGAGTCGGTGCAGTAGCCCGGACTCGAACTCGTGACCTGTGCTATAAACATACACACAGTCCACCACTGGACTGTGTGTCTAACTTGGTTATTATTCCGGTTATCAATATACTTAACATATAACAGTGAGACTTCCGGTTCGGTTGACAAACAAAAACGTTTTATTAAGGCGGCGTGTGTGGAACAAGATTCGAACTTGAGACCTTTGTGTTTATTGTGCACACAGTCCACCGCTGGACTGTGTGTCTAACCCGATTAATAAGTTGATTTAAATTATACTTATGTGTTTACCGACTTCATCTTCTTCGTTGTTATAACCAGAATCGATAACAGACTGGTTCGGAGTTTTAATCGGTTTATTAGTGTGTTTCAGTTCATTACGGTGAGATAAAGGTGAAAAGAAAAAGAAATTAGGCGAAGAGGTATACCGACTGGACCCTCTGTTTTCTGGCAGAACTCCGGCGACAGCAATCCCTTCCGGCGACGAGTGTCTTGCAGCAGCGAGTCTCCAGAAAGCTTGGAAAAGGTATGGGTGACTTCGGTATAAGCTTAGGAGGTTCAATAAGGCTCGGAAATGAGGAAACCGGTTTTCCGGCGACGAACAGAATAATTCCGGCGAGTGGAATTACGTCCAGTAAAGGTGTGGTTTTGAGCGAAAAAGCTTGCAGTGGGTTGGGGGTGAATTTATAGGAAGAAACCGAGATGTATTTGGCCCGATTTTCAACTGGATTCATAAGTTATAAAAACTCCGGCGGTTATAGAAGGTGTCGCGGACTCAAACGTCGGTTATAAACCGATATAGGTTTAAAGTTTACGTTATAACGGAAGGATTCGTTAAATACTCGCGAGATTCCGGGATTCCGACGACTGAACTTTTGGGCGCCGGTTTTGAATTCGTAACGTCATAATATCAATTAAATGATTCTAATATTTATCAAACAACATCCGTGGCGCAGTGGTTCAAGTGTCATGTGTTAAGTCTGGGCGTACAGTGACTCGGCGACTGACCTGGGTTCGAAACCCGGCAGGAACATTTTATATTTATTTTGCGATTTTTAACAGTTTTTCAAAAACTAATTATATATTCCCGTATAATAATTGATTATGTATCGTTTAAAATTATTTTGGGCATTTAATTCGCAACGAAAATTTTGACTGACTGTTCGGTTGATAAACGGAGCGGGTTTGGTAAATCCGTTTTTTTGACGGATGTTACACTTACGAATGACAAAGTCATAACATTCGATAGTGACGATCGGGATAACATCCAGGATCCTCACCATGATGGTTTGGTTATTACCTTATATATCGCTAACCATTTTGTACACAAGATATTGGTGGACAACGGGAGCTCGGTCAACATCATCCAGTTAGAAACCCTGAAAAGGATGAACATCCCAGAAATGGAGATAACCTCGAAATCCACCGTGCTTGTAGGGTTTGGTGGAGAAGCAAATAACACTGTTGGAGAGATAAAGCTACCTGTCTACGTTGAGGGAGTAAATTCTATGCAGCGATTTTGTGTTATGGATTCATTATCCTGCTATAATATTATATTAGGCAGGCCATGGATTCATGATATGAAAGCCGTGCCTTCCACTTATCATCAATGTGTCAAGATTCCTACTCCTTGGGGTAGTCAAGGTGGAAAGCGACCGTCAAGATGAAGGCGTCAACAAAATCCAGGGCAGGATAGCAATTAAAGATACAAGCCCAGGATATTGTGGAAACTTCTGAGCAGGATGTTAAAAGAGTTATCCTGGATCAGGATAATCCTGATATCTCGGTGCTTGTAGGGACCAACATCCCTCAGGATATTGAGAGTCAACTTACTAACTTTTTGAAATGCAGGATGTCCACGTTTTCATGGAAACATGAGGACATGACAGGCATATCGAAAGATATTATAACTCATAAACTTAGAATTGACAGGTGTTTCAAGCCAATTCAGCGAAAGAGGAGGAAATTTGCTCCTGAAAGAAATGCGATTATACAAGAGGAGGTTGAAAGATTATTGAAGTCTAGGATGATTACGGAAGTCAAGTTCCCTAAGTGGCTAGCAAACGTAGTAGTGGTTCAAAAGAAGAATGGAAAATGGAGAGTTTGTGTAGACTACACAGACCTCAATAAAGCTTTTCCTAAAGATCCATTCCCATTACCTCACATAGATTCGATGGTAGATGCGACTGCCAGCCATGAAATGCTGACCTTTATGGATGCATCTTCAGGATTTCAACAGATCCAAATGGAGCCATCTGATCAGGAAGATACAACATTCATGACACCTACAGGTATATACTGTTATACTGCCATGCCTTTTGGTTTAAAAAATGCAGGTGCAACATACCAAAGGTTAGTCAATATGATGTTAAAAGACAAACTGGGGGACACAATGGAGGTGTATATCGACGATATGGTGGTAAAATCCAAGAAAGCTGAGGATCATCTTCAGGATCTTGAATGTGCTTTCAATATCCTGGACCAGTATAATATAAAGCTGAATCCTGCTAAGTGTCACTTCGGAGTGGGGGCAGGAAAATTTCTAGGATATATGGTGACCAAGAGGGGAATAGAAGCAAGTCCAGAACAGATTAAAGTTGTCCTAGATCTCATATCACCATCCAATATGATGGACGTTCAAAGGCTAACAGGAAGAGTAGCGGCATTAAACAGGTTCATATCAAGATCCTCAGAAAAATGCAAGGAATTCTATGATATCCTAAAGAAAAACAAAAAGTTTGAATGGGGTGAAAGACATGAAGCTGCCTTGCAAAAGTTGAAGCAATATCTTTCAAGTGCACCTCTGTTGATGAAGCCTGAGGATGGTGAATCCTTATCCCTATATCTTGCAGTATCAGGGAATGTAGTAAGTGCTGTTTTGGTAAAGGATCACGAAGGTCAGCAATATCCTGTTTATTATGTTAGTAAAAGCTTATTAGATGCTGAAACCAGATACTCACATTTAGAAAAACTAATATTAGCTCTAGTCATGGCATCAACTAAACTTAGACATTACTTTGAAACACATTGGATTCGTGTTAAAACCAATTACCCTGTTAAAAATGTGCTTAGGAAACCGAAATGTCTGGTAGAATGGCTAAATGGTCTGTTAAACTAAGTGCTTATGATCTAGTATATGAACCTAGAAATGCTATAAAGTCTCAGGCCCTAGCAGACTTTGTGGCAGATTTTAGTAGTGATATTCAAAATGCCCCTGACTTAGAAGTACAACAATTAGGTGAGAATTCAGGATCTTGGATATTGTATACTGATGGTGCATCTAATATAAGGGGTGTAGGATTAGGATTACTACTAAAATCGCCACAGGGGGACATATTACCCCAGGGTATTAGATGTGAATTTCCTGCTACTAATAATGAAGCAAAATATGAAGCCCTGATAGCAGGATTAGAATTGGCTAAGAATATGAACGTTAAGTGTTTGCAAGTGTATATTGACTCCCTGTTGATTACTAACCATTTCAATTGATCTTATACAGTCAAAGGTGAAAAGTTAACTGAATATCTTGAAATTGTTAAAAAATTAGCAGGATACTTCGAAAATTTTACACTTGAACAGGTACCAAGAGAGGAAATGCTGAGGCCGAAGCTCCAGAAAATCTAGGATCTACTGTCAGGATACCGAAAGGAACTCAGATACCAATATTACATATCCTGTATCCTGCGATGGAACTCTTGAAGTTTCAGGATTAGGAGGTAACGACTGTTCAGGATCCTGGTGAAGCATATCCTGATAAGGATCCTGAATCCTTGATGACTCCAATTGTGAAGTACCTTGAAAAAGGAGATGTCCCAAAGGACGAAAATCTCAAGGCTTTCAGAATGAAGGTATCCCGCTTTACTCTAATAAATGATGTTTTGTATAAGAAATCTCTTAGAGGTCCATATCTGAGGTGCTTGGAAGATCCTGAAACCAAAGAGGTACTTCAGGATATACACGAAGGAGATATACTGGGGGCAGATCTTTATTCTCTAAGGTATTAAGAACATGATACTACTGGCCGACCATGAGAGGACGCTGCGGAATATGCTCGAAGATATGATGCATGTCAGAGACATAGCAATGTACTACATCAGCCTGCAAAACCATTATATCCTATCATATCTCCTTGGCCATTTATGAAGTGGGGGATGCATATAGTGGGAAGACTCCCAAAGGCTCCTGGAGGAAAGGTTTTCATGCTAGCAATGACAGATTATTTCTCCAAGTGGTTGAAGCAGAAGCATTTGTCCAAGTTAGGGATCAAGAAGTGGTGTCTTTTAGGTTTGGGATACGGCCGAGATAATCTGCGACAATGGTTCCCAATTTATCAACAAAAGGACCACTGATTTTTGCAAAAGTTGGGGAATTAAGATGATCACGTCAACACCGGTGCATCCTTAAGCTAATGGACAGGCAGAATCCTCGAACAAGATAATTGTCAATAACTTGAAGAAGAGATTAGGTGCTAAGAAAGGAAAATGGGCAGAAGAATTACCATTTGTCCTATGGGCTTATAGAACAACTGTGAAGAATGCTACTGGGCAAACCCCATTTTCTTTGGTATTTGGGGCAGAAGCAGTGATTCCAATAGAAATGGTGATACCCACAGCTAGGTCAAGCCTACAGGATCCTGAAGCGAATCCCGAGACCCTATGTCAAGAACTGGATACTGTTGATGAAACTAGAGATGCAGCAAAGCTAAGCATGGCGGCATATCAACAAAGGATAGCAAAGTCATACAAAAAGAATTTAAGAACAAGGAGATTCCAAGTTGGAGATTGGGTATTGAGAAAAAAGCGTTTCAGAATACGACTAATCCTGCTGATGGGAAGTTGGCTCCAAAATGGGAAGGACCATACGAAATTGAGTCGGAATCAGGAAAAGGAGCATACCGGCTCGAAACCATGAAGGGAGATATGATACCAAGTGTTAGGGGCTTATTTTTAGCATGTCTGGATCATTTATCCTGAGGCTTAACCTGAATCATTTATCCTTAGCATAAGAAGCAGGGAGTCTGAGGACCAAGGATCCTTAGCTATATGTATGCGTACTAACAATTGTTTCTTTGTTTGTTTAACATCTAAATGCAGGCCTTGGACGAGGAAAGACTTGTTCTAACCGGGAATCGCGGGGAATACGCTTATAATTCCAGCACGTGCAAAGAGCCTCATGACCGTTGGTGGAAAACGTGGGTGCATGGCTAAAATTTCGGATAGTTAGTTCATAGAGTTGAGCTAGATATTTAATGGGATTTGGAGCTTGATAGAACAGACTTACTTTTTTGATATACAACACTTTTGCTACTCTCTCTCGAACACACACACTAGGAATCATTGTAACAAGCTCAATATCTCCAAAGTTGTAATCTTATTTGTTCAATATAGTTGATAGTGATAGTTTTCACTATCCGAGGTTTTTTATGCCGGAGATCAATTGCTGATCAAGGGCTTTTTCCTCGTGCAAAAATCTTTGTGTTCATCACCATTTACATTTCTAGTTTGTTTAAACATTCATTAGTCATTCAAGCACTCAACCTCACATTCAAAGTTTGGTTACATTATCCTTAATCAGATTTTTGACCAAAACAGTTTGGCGCCCACCTTGGGGCAATCGGTGTTTCAATTCTAAAAACTCATTCATTTCATTCATTTCTATTCACTTCCATCAATCACATGGCTTCTCATGGAAAATCTGCTTCAAGTGCCATGCCGGCGGTTACCTCATCTCAGCCTAGTGCATCATTGCCACCAATTCCTCCTGCATACCAGAAGAATATTGAGAATCCTTAGAAGAAAACTACTCCTATTTACACAGGATCAAAAACCTCTACTGTTTCTTCATCTACAGTGACTAACAATGATGTTTCTACCTTGATTTTGCAGATGAAGAATTACATGGAGAAGCAGGACAAAACCAACCAAAGGATCCTCAGGGAGATTGATGAAATCAAAAAGCAAAAGATATCAATGGAGGATCACTCTCCGCTGATACCCAGATCATTGGATTTCACTTCTCCAGCATCAGTAATTCAACATTTTAGCGGACCTGGTGTTCAAGTCCAAGAATCCTCCATTTACCAGCAGGGATCAATGGCGATGACACAGGCTCAAGGATCCTTAGGATTGCAGCATGGATCATTGGCAATGACGCAGCCACACGCATCTCATTACCAACCTTATGGATCCTCATCACAATCTTCAGGATCATCGTGTCAGCATCAAGGAGGCTATCTCAGTTCAGGAGGATATTTGGAGACAGTTGCACCAAAGGAATCCTATTTCCAGCATCAAGTATCATTTCCTCAGAATCAAGGATCCTTTCCTCTTAACCAAGGATCCTCTGTTTGGGACAAGGGTCAAGGATCCTCCTCTCAGGGTCAAGGATCCATGCAGTATCCTTCAAGGCCTTCAATACCCGCGTATCCTGGACCCAATGCTTTTCAGGACCAAGGATCCTCAGGAAGTCAGATATTCAAGGATTCTGAAGTTCACAAAGGGGACTTCATCCCTATGCAGACTATTGCTTCATCCGGTCCAACTATTGCACCTGAAGTGTCCACCTTTGGATACACTTCTGCGATACCGATTCCAAACCAATCAGGTGGTAACAATTACAATACATCTTTTGGTACTAATTGTGGTTCTATGCAGGATACAGGTATCAATTAGGCTATGGCACGGGAACTTCAGAAGCTTAAGGATATGATACCCAGCGTTCCAGGAGTGGTTAAGCCCATTCCTGAGATCCCAGATGGAAGTCACAGGGTGTCTCGTTTCGCACCTCCTATATGCAATGCTGAGATACCAAAACGCTTTCAAACCCCCAACATGAAGCTGTACGATGGCACGACTGATCCGGAGGAGCATGTGGCAAAATACCAGGAAAGAATGGAGATCAATCCATTCCAGAAAGGTTAAAGGAAACCTGTCTTTGTAAGGGCTTCGGATCCACACTCACTGGATCAACACTCAAATGGCTGCTAAGTCTTCCTCCCTACTCAATTACTTCATTTTCCCATTTAGTTAATTTATTCAATAATCAGTTTTCATGTAGTAGAACATTTGAATGATTAACTAGTGATTTATATAGGGTAACACAGGGTCGTGATGAATCACTGAGAGATTGCATCACTAAGTTTAGTCGAGAAACCTTAGAAATTCCCAACCTGGATATTGCCACTGCTATAGAGGCATTCAAAATGGGCTTGCTTAAGGATTCCTCTTTTTATGTTGACCTTGTTATGACACCTTGCAGGAATTTAGATGAAGTAAGAAATAGGTCATTGAGGTTCATTCATTTAGAAGATGACAAGAGGATCCAGGAGAGGCTCTCAGGATCCTCAAAACAGGAAAAGCAAGGATCATTCTTTAAGAATAATCGATCCAAGCCATATTCTAAACATGACAACCACAATGTGAATGCAGTTGAACAAGACGAACACGATAAGGATTATCCTCCAATATCTGAATATTGTTTTTCTGTGGATAATCATGAACTAATACTCGCTATGCAGAATTTAGGTCACAAGGCTATATAGCCAAGGAAAACTGATAAACATGGAGCTGCTAAGGATAAATCCAAATGGTGTGCTTACCATGAGGATTTTGGCCACCTTACTGATGAATGTATAGCGTTGAGGAAAGAGATTGGTTATCTTCTCAGCAAAGGATATTTGAAGGAACTGCTAGGAAGGAAACGTTCAAGGACTCAGGATACTGAAAAGGTGCCTAAAAGGCCTCCTCCTCCCCCAGCAGACGCTCAAATCATAAACTTTATTTCTGGAGGCTCCGATATCTTTAGAACTTCGTTTTCAGCGGCTAAAAGGCATTCTAAGGAGACGAAGACGGAGAATGGGGAGAGACCAGTTCGAACATCTACCCTCACACAGCAAAAAGTGATATCCTTTGATGAGGAGGATTGCGTAGACATTCAGGATCCTCATCATGATGGTCTTGTCATTACCTTGTTTATCTCTCATCATTTTGTTCGCAGGATTCTTATTGATGGAGGGAGTTCAGTGAACATAATCCAGTTGGATGTCCTCAAAAAGATGAACATCCCTGAATCTGAGGTCATACCAAGATCATCGGTGCTCGTGGGATTCAGTGGGGAAACCAAGAATACATTGGGGGACATCAAACTTCCAATTTACATAGAGGGAGTGAATTCTATCCAAAAATTTTGTGTAATAGATAGCTTATCTTGCTGTAATGTTATCCTTGGCAGGCCATGGATACATGACATGAAGGCGGTCCCATCAACATACCACCAATGTGTCAAGCTTCCAAGTCCATGGGGAATAGTCAAAATAGCAAGTGATCAGCAAGAGGCAAAGAATTGCTACCCTTCCTCAATGAGACCCGCTTCCAAATCTAGGGAAGCATAGCAATCAAAGCATCCTCCACGAGACGTCATGGAGGCAAGAGAACAGGACATCAAGGATATACCTTAGATTCTGAAGATCCTGAATCCAAGGTGTATATAGGATCCGGGATCCAGGAGAGCATAGAGCAGGATCTAGTATCCTTCCTTAAACGAAGAAAATCTACCTTCGCCTAGAAGCACGAAGATATGACAGGCATATCCAAGGATGTTATCACTCATAAACTTGGCATTGACAGGTCTTTCAGGCCAATTCACCAAAAGAGAAGAAAGTTTGCTCCTGAAAGAAATGCAATCATCCAAGAGGAGGTAGATAAATTGCTAAGGGCAGGTATGATTAGAGAAGTCAAGTATCCAAGATGGTTAGCCAGTGTGGTTGTTGTTCAAAAGAAAAATAGAAAGTGGAGGGTATGTGTCGATTTTACTGACTTAAACAAGGCATGTCCCAATGGTCCTTTCCCTTTACCCCACATTGACTCCATGGTGGATGCAACGGCGGGTCATGAGTTGTTAACTTTTATGGATGCTTCATCTGGATTTTAGAAAATTCAGATGGAACCATCTGATCAAGAGGATACAGCGTTCATGACACCCACCGGCATATATTGTTATATTGCTATACCCTTTGGTTTAAGAAATGCAGGTGCTATGTACCAGAGGCTGGTGAATATGATGTTCAAAGAGTAACTTGGGCATACAATGGAAGTATATATAGATGATATGGTGGTCAAGTCTAAAAGAGCTAAAGATCACCTTAAGGATCTCGAAGAAGCATTCAATATCCTTGACCGATACAATATGAAACTGAATCCTTCCAAATGCCATTTCGGAGTTAAAGCTGGAAAGTTCTTAGGATATATGGTGACCAAGAGAGGGATTGAAGCAAGTCCGGAGCAGATAAAGGCTATAATCAACATCAAGTCTCCTGCCAACGATAAGGATGTGTAAAGATTAACAGGAAGAATCGCCACCCTGAACAGATTCATTTCAAATCCTCAGAAAGATGCAAGGATTTCTATGATATTCTGAGGAAGAATAAGAAGTTTGAGTGGACGGAGAAGCATGAAGCTGCTCTACAGGCTCTCAGGGATTGCCTATCCTCAGCACCGGCTTTAATGAAACCTGAAAATGGAGAACCATTATCCTTATACCTAGCTGTTTCAGGTAAAGCAGTAAGTGCAGTCCTTGTTAAGGATCATGAAGGTCAACAACATCCGGTATACTATGTAAGTAAAAGTTTACTTGATGCTGAGGCCAGGTACTCTCGTTTAGAAAAACATATTCTTGCTCTAATCATGGCTTCGACTAAGTTAAGACATTATTTTGAAACTCATACTATTGTTGTTAAAACTAACTTTCCTATCAAGAATGTTCTCAGGAAATCAGAGATGTCGGGGAGAATGGCAAAATGAGCTGTTAAACTTAGTGCATATGACATTAAGTATGAGCCTAGAACTGCTATTAAATCCCAAGCTTTGGCTGACTTTGTGGCTGATTTCAGTAGTGATGTACAAAGAGAAGCTAAGTTGGAGGTACAACAACTTGAGGAGACCAAGGATCCTTGGACACTCTTCACAGATGGAGCCTCGAATGTCAAAGGAACTGGACTAGGCTTACTACTAAAATCGCCACAGGGGACATTATACCCCAATCAATAGCATGTGAATTCCAAACCACTAATAACGAGGCAGAGTATGAGGCCTTAATAGCATGTTTGCAATTAGCTAAATACATGAGGATCATGTATCTTCAAGTATTTGTAGATTCTTTATTGATCACTAATCATTATAACGGATCCTATGCTGTCAAAGGTGAAAAGCTAATTAAATATTTGGAGAAGTCAAGAAATTGGCGGATTCTTTTGCTTTTTTCAGTCTAACACAGGTACCCAGGGAAGAAAATGCAGAAGCAGATGCCTTGGCTAATCTGGGATCCTCATTGAAGATGTCTGATGATGTGAAGATACCCATTATCCATGTCTAACTCCTGCAATTGAGGAGAGTGAGACAATGGAAATAGTGGATAATGCTGCAATCATACCTAGGGATGATGCACAATCAACTCCAGGATCATGGATTCTTCCAGTACTGAATTATATCCAAAATGGGAAAGTTCCCGTTGGGGAAAATCCTAGAGCCTTCAAGATAAAGGTATCCCAATTTACTATCATTAATAACATGTTATATAAGAGATCTCTTACAGGACCCTATCTACAATGTATTGACGATCCTGAGATCCAAGAAGTCTTGAAGGACTTTCATGAAGGAGATTGTGGAAATCATACTGGGGGCAGAGCACTATTTTCTAGGATCCTCAGAACAGGATATTATTGGCCTACAATGAAGAAAGATGTTGTGGAATATGCAAGGAAATGTGATGCTTGCCAAAGACACATCAATATCCTTCATCAGCCCGCAGAGCCTCTGCATCCTATATCCTCCTCTTGGCCATTTATGAGATGGGGAATGGATATAGTAGGCAAGCTTCCCAAGGCACCAGGAAGGAAAGTGTTCATGTTAGCTATGACTGATTATTTCTCCAAGTGGATAGAAGCTGAAGCCTTTGCTCAAGTAAGAGAAAAGGAAGTTATATCCTTTATTAAAAGAAATATCATTACTAGATTTGGTATTCCTTCTGAGATTGTTTGTGATAATGGATCCCAGTTTATTGGGAATCATACTACTAACTTTTGTGACAGCTGGGGGATTAGGATGATGTCACAGCCCCCGACCCCACCCTGGGAGCGGGAGCCGTGAGGCAGTCAGGTGGTACCGGTAATCATTTTGAAAATAGTGCAACGGAAATTTCATCAGGACCATAGTTAGGAAAAATATCAGAGTTTAGAAACACTGGATTTTTATTTATTAAACAGATGGGAATAAAACCCATGTTTTATAAAGGTAGCTTTTAATAAGGGATAAACCCGAATTCATAAAACAACATTTCTTCATTTAATTGATAAAATAAGCCACCCCTTTAAGCCTTTTGGTGCTGTATCCCAACTCTAAATCCGATCTACTGAAATCACCTGAAACATGTTTTAAAAATATTTTTGTCAGCAGGAAATACTGGTGAGTTCATTCAATTTGTACAAAATGACACATTCTTATATTCACAGCATTAAGAGTTTTTACATTTGTTTATCTTACCAAACTACTATTGGCTAGCTCATTGTCCAATAGCAGAGAAACTTATTTTAAATAGTATTTGTCACTCGGTGGCAGTTCCTGTGACTTTGGTCATATCGCTCATTGGCTAACCCATTGTCCAATACTGAAGATTATCAAGTATTGTATACAAAACCCCACCACCTGACAGTAGTTTCCCAGTAAGAATACAAAGACTTAATCACTGTAATATAACTTGGAAAACATTTAGGGTTTGCAAAGAATTTGAGAAAAGGAGAATGACTCACATTGCAAACTTAGGTATTTCTATGGACTTTCTGGTGACAATTCCTGATTATAGCCTTAGTTGCTATTAAAACATATAATGCACATGTGTTAGTAAAATAACCCAAGTCACTTTAACCATACAACACTCGACAGAACTCCAACGAACGTAGTCGGGCAGAGCCTAGACATGCGTTGGCGATTCTAGATCGATTGGGTAGGGTGTCCATACAACACGAGATAGGATGAACGTAGTCGGGCAGAGCCTTGACATGCGTTAGTCCTAAATCGGGTAGGATAGCGAATTAGTGATCGGGGTTAAGATACTTACAGCGGGCAGCGCTTCGCAGGTTTAGGGGTTTAGGGGGTGGTGTTGTGCAAAGAAACGGAGATACGAGAGAGAGAGTTCGTCAAAATTCGATCGAATTGGTACAACAGCTTCTGTCCCAAGCCGCTGCTTATATAGCCCAAATGGGCATCCCCCGCGCGTCGCGCGGGATGACCTGGATTCTGGCATGACGCGCGGGGGCGGTCGGCCTGTCCACGTAGGTCTGACATGTGACGCGATGTCGTGACACGTGTCCTTGGCCGCCTTTTCAGTCCAATCGCGTGTTTTTCTCGATTTTCGTGCTGGTTCTTGTCGCGTATGCTCGGTTCTTGATTCCACTTGGTTCGGTTTTTAATTGCGAATCTAATATGGGTTCTTTTGTGCCGGTTGGTTCGTCAATCACCAAGTTTCTTAACCGCTAAGTTTTCTGATCGAGTATCCAACTTTCATCGCGCATACCAGGGGTTTTAATTACGGGTTATTGTTGGGAATATTTTTGAGGGTTATTACAGATGATAACATCAACACCAGTCCACCCACAAGCTAATGGCCAGGCAGAATCATCCAACAAGATCATCATCAACAATTTGAAGAAAAAGCTTGGATTAAAAAATGGAAAGTGGGCTGAAGAACTACCATATGTCCTATGGGCAGATGGAACAACTCCCAAGAATGCTACGGGTCAAACTCCTTTTTCCTTAGTCTTTGGAGCTGAAGCAGTGATCCCTACAGAAATGATAGTACCCACAGCCAGAACAAGCATCCGTGATCCTGAAGCACATATCGAGACTCTAACTCAAGACTTGGACACTGTGGAAGAGCTTAGAGATATGGCAAGAATAAGGATGGCTAGCTATCAACAAAGAATGGCTGGTGCTTACAATAGAAATGTAAGGGTCAGAAGGTTTCAAGTTGGTGACATGGTATTAAGGAAGGCGTTCCAGAATACCACGAATCCTTCCGATGGTAAATTAGCACCAAAATGGGAAGGCCCCTATCTAATTGAAGCCGAGGCAGGAAATGTCACACCCGACCCGCAGCGGAATAAGAGTCGGGGCATAATTGGGTTATCACCAAAGCTCATGACATTTACTAATATGTTTCATATTTAATAAAGTCAAAGTTACATTTCCAAAAAAATCCAAACATGTTCATTCAATACAAAGAAAATAAACCAAACATAACAATCCCAACTCTAAATCGTTTTATTCTTCTAGTCCAAGTCCTATGTGTTCCTAGCTGCTGCTGGTTCATCTGTATCATGTGTAAAATGGGGGTTTTTGGGTCAACATAAGTTGGCGAGTGAACCTTATTAGATAAACATTTATTAATGAATTACTTGTTAGTTTATCAATGAAAAATTGTGCATAATCATAGATGAGCAAATGTAAATAATCAAGCAATGGCAAATAGCAGTCACAACTATAACATACAATAACATATGACAGCATACATGAACATACCAACATCATACTGTAAATAACATAAATGAAAGTGTGCGATCAAGGCTCAATCAAACGGAGCCGATCGTATTGCATGTACTGAAAATGAAAATGTCTGTGCGATCAAGGCTCAATCTACGGAGCCGATCGTATGTAGGCACGCCAGGTTCAACCTCATAATGAAATGGGGAACATGCTCAACGCTCATAATGTAATGGGGAGCGGCGGCCTATGAAATTGCATGTACTGAAAATAATAAAACTTGCATCCACAATAACTACACAACAGAAACAAACTGAATACACTAGTTCATGATATGATATATGCACAATGGTTTAAGTATAATATATATATCAAGACACATGATACACCCCAAAACGTGATTAAACGGGGAATTTGTAAAGATTCACTCACATTGGGTGCGTTGTATTGGAGATGGTGAGATGCGCACGAATTAGATGAGCGGAACAACGAGGAATACTAACCTAAATAATAACGGAAAAATATATTAAATGAGTGGATTTTTATTAAGGATTTTAATGAAATTTTTAGATATATTTTTGTGAGTTTAAAGCTATTTTCTATCTTTAAAAATGTTATTTTTAAGTATTTTTCATTGATTTTTAAATTAAATTAAATAATTAAAAATATAAAAAAAAATTGTTTATTTTGCGTTGACCGTTGACCTGTTGACTTGTTGACCGGTTCGGTCAGGGACATGGTCTGCGCTGGGTGAGGCTCGAACCCGAGACCTCCCGTACGCGTGCACGCAGCTCTACCAACTGAGCTACGTGTCTAACCCGAAATAATCTTGTTTTAATTATATTTATACACTTATTCAGTTTAACCGAAATTCTTTTTAATTTCAAAAACATTTTAATTCAACGGACCGGTGCTAGTGACGGGTTTCGAACGTGAAAAGTATGGCTTAATGTTGCACACAGTCCACCGCTGGACTGTGTGTCTAACCTGGTTATTATCTCGGTTTTTATTATACTTAACAACTAACTGAGTTTACCTGGTTTAGTTTTTAACAAAAAGGCATTTTATTATATAAGGAGTGCGTATAGCAGGAATCGAACTCGGGACATGCGTATGTATTTTGCACACAGTCCACCTCTGGACTGTGTGTCTAACCCGTTCATTTTACTAGTTTTAAATATACTTATAACTTAATTAGCTTCGTCTTCTTCATTCAAATTACAGTCAACTGATTTACTAACTCGTTCCTTGTTTTTACAATTTACAGACATTACTAAAGCTTAAATGAAAAGGCAGAGACGGTAATTAGAGGTGAACATACCGATGAACGGTTTATTTCAGATTTCCGGCGACGTGTCGGTCCCTGTTTTTATGCTCTTCAACTGAACAAGATAATTGACTGTTTTGATTAGTCGATTGTGGAATTGAAGTGATAAACAAACGTTAACGATGTGTTTGAAGGTCCTTACCGTTTCACAGACGGAAATAAAGATTTTCAGGGGAGTTCCGGCGAACTGGAATTAGTTGAATACAGCGCCTGAATTCGATTTCAATTGAGAGGTTTAAGTTAGAAATAGTCTAATAATTGTTGAACTACAACGAATATTGAAAGATTTACCGTTTGAGGATGAATACGGTTTTCCGGCGACTTTTGTAGGAAATTCCGGCGAGCTGTTTTAAGCGTTCTGATGGTCTGAAAATGTGATGAAAGTGAAATGGAGTACTGTTATGACGTTTCTGAGTCGCGAGAGAGGTCTGGAATTGAAGTAATTGTGACTTGATTCATTTCGGTTATAAAAACTGATTAATAAAGAAAATTGATGTTCAATCACTTCTGAATTGATTACAATCATCGGTTCATCGGTTATAAAATGTGAATGAACGATTAATCAAACGATTAGACGATTGATTTGCCGATTTCAGTTTCTCAGTTGGCGCAACCGGTTTTAACCGAGTTTGTGTATAAATCTCATTTGTTTCCTAGAGATAACAGAAAACACAAAGCGGCGGAGTGGTGATGTGAGTGTGTGTTAAGGCGTTGAAGTTTCTTGGCTGACCCGGGTTCGAGTCCCGGCAGCAACATTTCCTTTTTATTAATTTTGTTTTAACTTTTTATCAAATATAATTTTTATAGTTTAGTTTATTTATTAATTATGTATGATTTTAAATCAAAATAATCATAAATATTCAACGTGACATTTATAACTTGATATTCGATTACAAAACGGAGCGGGTTTTGGAAACCCGTTTTTGACAAATGTTACAGTATCCCCTACTTTTAGGAATTTCGACCCGAAATTTAAGTAGTTGAAGTAGTAGAAAAAAGATGCGGGTATTTTTCACGCATTGAGTCTTCACGTTCCCAAGTAAACTCAGGTCCCCGTTTCGACTCCAGCGTACCCTAACAATTGGAATGCGACTTTGTCGTGGACGTTTCTCTCCGTAGTCCATGATCTCCACTGGTCTTTCAATAAAATGCATAGATTCATCAATCTGAATATCTTCCAGCGGGATGTGGAGGTTCTCATCAGCGAGGCACTTCTTCAAGTTCGACACGTGGAATGTGGGATGAATCCTGTTGAGTTCTTCTGGTAGATCAAGCTTGTATGCTACAGGACCTACTCTTTCGAGTATCTTGAAAGGTCCTACGTAACGTGGTGCTAGCTTGCCCTTTGGACCAAAACGAACTACTCCCTTCCACGGTGATACTTTTAAAAGTACATAATCACCAATGTTAAACTCTAAGGGCTTCTGTCGTTTATCTGCGTAACTCTTTTGACGACTTTGAGCCGCTAGAAGATTGTTTCGAATTTGATGGATCTTGTCTGTGGTTTCTTGGATCAATTCTGGACCAGTAATTTGAGCTTCCCCAATTTCGTGCCAACATACAGGAGATCGGCACTTACGACCATATAAGGCTTCAAAAGGTGCCATGCCGATGCTCGAATGATAGCTGTTGTTGTACGAAAATTCAACTAATGGTAGGTGGGCGTCCCAATTTCCCTTGAAGTCTATGACACATGCTCTAAGCATATCTTCAAGGGTTTGAATGGTGCGCTCAGACTGTCCATCAGTTTGAGGATGATAGGCGGTACTGAGATCTAATCGCGTGCCCATAGCGGATTGTACTGCTTGCCATGTTCGTGAAGTGAAACGACCATCACGATCAGAAATAATGCTTAACGGTACCCCATGTCGGCTTACGATTTCGTTGATATAAATACGTGCAAGCTTTTCGTTCTTGAAATCTTCGCGGATAGGAATAAAGTGAGCTGATTTTGTAAGTCGGTCTATAATCACCCATATAGTGTCATACCCACCAGAAGTGCGAGGTAACCCGGTATTGAAATCCATGGTTATATTTTCCCACTTCCATACAGGTATTTCCGGTTGGACTAGAAGTCCTGAGGGTCTTTGGTGTTCAGCCTTCACCTTGGAACATGTAAGGCACTTAGAAACAAATACAGCAATATCCTTCTTCATTCCAGGCCACCAATAGGTATATCGTAGGTCTTGATACATCTTATCGGCTCCTGGGTGTATAGAATATCGCGTTTTGTGAGCTTCATTCATAAGAGTTTCACGAAGATTGTTGTGGTTAGGAATCCAGATACGATCTAGGTAATACAGAATACCGTCAGATTTAGTTTCGATTTTTAACTCAGCTCCACAGGACATCTCCTTTCGCACATCTTCTTCCGTTATTGAAACGTGTTGGGCTTCTCGAATTTGATCTTTAATGTCGGTTATAATTTGCGAACATAGAAGATGAATGGAGTTCGCATAACCCTTTCGACTAAGTGCATCAGCCACCACATTTGCTTTACCAGGGTGGTATCTAATTTTACAGTCGTAATCATTTAGAAGTTCGACCCATCTTCGTTGCCTCATGTTTAACTCTTTTTGATTGAAGATATGTTGAAGACTCTTGTGGTCAGTGTATATTTCACACTTAGTACCATAGAGATAATGTCTCCATATCTTAAGAGCGAACACAACGGCTCCAAGTTCTAGGTCATGAGTGGTGTAGTTCTTTTCATGGGTCTTGAGTTGTCTCGAAGCATAAGCTATGACTTTTCCTCTTTGCATTAGAACGCAGCCTAATCCTTGCCCTGACGCGTCGCAATAAACTACAAAATCATCACAACCTTCAGGAAGAGTGAGGATTGGTGCATCACAAAGTTTTTGTTTAAGAGTTTAAAAGGCTTCTTCTTGCTTGGGTCCCCATATGAAAGGTTTTCCCTTATGAGTTAAAGCCGTGAGTGGTACAGCAATGCGAGAGAAGTTTAAAATGAACCGACGATAATAGCCAGCTAGTCCAAGAAAAGATCTTACTTCAGTTGGTGTACGTGGAGCTTGCCATTCTTGAACCGCTTTGATCTTTGAAGGGTCAACATGTATTCCCTTGTCATTGACTACATGCCCGAGGAATTGCACCTCTTTTAACCAGAATTCACATTTGGAGAATTTGGCATAAAGCTTTTCCTTTTCGAGAAGTGCAAGAACGAGTCGAAGATGACGCTCATGATCAGATTTAGATTTTGAATAAATAAGAATATCGTCGATGAAGACTATAACAAATCGATCAAGATAAGGTTTGCAGACTCTGTTCATTAGGTCCATGAAGACAGCAGGTGCGTTGGTTAATCCAAATGGCATAACCATGAATTGATGGCCATAACGAGTTCGAAAAGCAGTCTTAGGGACGTCTTCTTCATGCACTCTAAGTTGATGATAGCCAGATCGAAGATCGATTTTTGAAAAGCAGCTGGCACCTTGTAGTTGGTCAAGAAGATCATCAATGCGAGGTAAAGGATAGCGATTCTTGATTGTCAACTTGTTGAGCTCTCTGTAGTCGATGCACATACGAAACGATCCATCTTTCTTCTTTACAAAAAGGACAGGTGCACCCCAAGGCGACGAGCTAGGACGTATGAATCCCTTGTCAGTCAACTCTTGCAATTGACTGGCTAGCTCTTGCATTTCAGAGGGGGCTAACCTATAAGGAGACTTTGCAACTGGTGTAGCACCAGGTATAAGATCAATACGGAATTCGACGTCTCTAACTGGAGGAAGTCCTGAAAGGTCATCAGGAAAAACTTGTGGGAAATCTTTTACTACTTGAATATCTTCGAGTTTCTTCTCCATGGTCCCCTTTTTGATGATATGAGCAAAAAACGCGACATAATTTTTGCGAAGGTATTTTTGAGCTTGAAGACAAGACATTAAGCTGAGCCCTTTTGACGAGGTTTCTCCAAAGATTCGAAGAGTCTGACCGTTTGAAAGAGGAATACGTATAAATTTTTCGCGACATACAACTTCTGCCTGATGTTGACTGAGCCAGTCCATACCAATTATGATATCGAAACTTCCCAGCTTCATAGGAATAAGGTCGACTGAGAAATCGTGTTCGTTTAGGGTGAGTGTACAGTTGCGTATAATAGTGCTTAATGAAACTGGTTTCCCGTCAGCAACTTCTACCGTTATGGATTCCATGAGCTTATCCCGATTTTGGTTTAAGATAGGTTCAAATTCTAAAGACACAAAACTTCTATCCGCACCAGTATCAAATAACATAGAGGCTTATCTACCATTTATAAGGAACGTACCGTTGACCACATTGCCGTCAGCTCTGGCCTGGTTAGCGTTGATATTGAAAGCTCTCCCTCTTGCAGGTGGGGGAGCTTGGTTTGCTTGGTTCACTGGGTTGGCTTGGGCCTGAGCATGAATAATATTAACCAGCCTTGGACATGTGTTTCTGAAATGACTCGGGTCACCGCAATTGTAGCAAGCCCGCATTGGTTGACCCATAGGATAATTGGGCTGGTAATATGTTTGGGCTAAAGGTTGGGTGGGTGGTAATAGTAGGGGTTGTTGGGCCTGGCCCATTATCTGTTGGTGGGTTTGGGTTAAAGGTTGGTAGCGGTTCGTTCGTTGAGGCATGCGGCAAGTTTGAACAGTATGACCTGCGCGACCGCAGCCGGTGCAATATTGGCAAGGATGATCAGGGGAATGGTGATATTGGCAACGGTTACATTTTGGTAACGGGCCAGTGCAGGGTCTTCTGTATGGTGCGGGTGAAGGAGTGACTTAAGTAATGGGTGCAGCAGGAATAGGGGAGTTGGTTTGGGTAACTGCAAAATTTCTGGTGTTGCGCTTCCTCTTGTTAGCAAACTTAGAGGAAGGAATGGGGTGGTTTGAAGTTTGTCCCTCAACAGGGGCTTTCTTCTTCTCTTCTTTGAACTTCCCGTTGCGAATTCGGTTTTCGGTCAGTTCAGTTGCTAACTCCATAGCAGCTTCAAGTGTTACTGGTGAAACGCTGAGAACTGAATCTTGGATTTTCGAGGGAAGTCCTCGAATATAATGCTCGATCAGACGATAGGTTGGGGTGAACAAATTTGGAACCATTTGGTTCAACTCCAAGAACCTCTTGTTATAGGTAGTGTGATCACCCTCCTTTTGCTTTAGAGAATGAAATTCGTCCTCCAGCTTTTTAATTTCACTTCTAGGACAGAAACGCCTAGTCATGATTTCCCTTAACTCCTCCCAAGTTAAGGCCATCGCATCTTCAGTTCCCCTCTTCCCTTTCTCAGTATTCCACCAAGTGAGAGCTACCCCAAGTAGTCTCCCGGTGGCGTATCGAACCTTGCGATCCTCAGGACAATCGCAGTTTAGAAAGGTGTTTTCCATCTCCTCGAACCAATGTAGGAGAGCAGTGACACCCTCGGTCCCTTCAAATTTAGGAGGATCACAAGACTTAAAATGTTTGTAAGAGCACTTGCTGGTAGGAGGGTTGTCGATGTTTCTGGTCATGTTGTTGGGGAGGGTTAGTAGGATTTGTAGCAAGGGCTTGTTGTACTTGGACCACAATGTTAGGCAGTATCGTGGCCATTTGTTTCGCGATCTGAGTGGCCAAACGTTCCTGAGACCTTCCTGATCTTTTACCCTTCGTTGCTCTCTAGACGACATCTACAGGATCATACAATGAGAAGATTGTGAGTTTATGGTGTCTTTTTAGGTGTCATGTGTCTTTAAGAAAATGAAAATAACATAAATATCAATAATGCAACTACATCCATAGGATGTCTTGGGTTCGCTCATGTTGGGCCTCAAATGTCCCCCATACCTTCACCTACATAGTCATGTGGGCCCCCATGGCTATTGGCTTGGTAGGATTCACATTAGTATTGGCAATTTAACACTCGCATCCCCCGAATGCAAACCACAAAATATGTTCATGAGATGTTTGGTCGGAACGTGTCCAGGTGTAGACACAATGACAACTCAAAGTGGGGTTAGCTCACACGATGTTTGGTATAGCATGCTTTGGCCAAATAGGTACTTCATACTCTCATCGTTAGTCCCCAGGTAGGCAAACTGGTCCTTTATTTTGGATTTATACGAATGCCAGCCTAGACAGGACGTTCCGACTACCGGTACTGGTACCCTTCCAGTTACTACATGCCCGTCATGAGAACTCACTTTGATGAGATTTGAAAACACGAAAATCATTGTAAAAGCAATCATGATGTGGTGTGTGCTTTCATGGATGTGATATGTTATGAGTATACGATTCATGATAGGCATTATATGATAACACATACTTATGAACATGCTTGCACAATATTAAATGTAACATTTAACATAAAACATATAAACATCATGAAATTTGGCATGTAACACACAAAAATCTTATAAGTTTCTAATCGACTATAGTATAGGCTCTAAGGGTCTAATAACCTATCCTATATCCCTATAGTCATGGCTCTGATACCAATCTGTCACACCCCGACCCGCAGCGGAATAATAGTCGGGGCATAATTGGGTTATCACCAAAGCTCATGACATTTACTAATATGTTTCATATTTAATAAAGTCAAAGTTACATTTCCAAAAAAATCCAAACATGTTCATTCAATACAAAGAAAATAAACCAAACATAACAATCCCAACTCTAAATCGTTTTATTCTTCTAGTCCAAGTCCTATGTGTTCCTAGCTGCGGCTGGTTCACATGTATCATGTGTAAAATGGGGGTTTTGGGTCAACATAAGTTGGCGAGTGAACCTTATTAGATAAACATTTATTAATGAATTACTTGTTAGTTTATCAATGAAAAATTGTGCATAATCATAGATGAGCAAATATAAATAATCAAGCAATGGCATAGCAGTCACAACTATAACATACAATAACATATGACAGCATACATGAACATACCAACATCATACTGTAATAAACATAAATGAAACTGTGCGATCAAGGCTCAATCAAACGGAGCCGATCGTATTGCATGTACTGAAAATGAAAATGTCTGTGCGATCAAGGCTCAATCAAACGGAGCCGATCGTATGTGGGCACGCCAGGTTCAACCTCATAATGAAATGGGGAACATGCTCAACGCTCATAATGTAATGGGGAGCGGCGGCCTATGAAATTGCATGTACTGAAAATAATAAAACTTGCATCCACAATAACTACACAACAGAAACAAACCGAATACACTAGTTCATGATATGATGTATGCACAATGGTTTAAGTATAATATATATATCAAGACACATGATACACCCCAAAACGTGATTAAACGGGGAATTGTAAAGATTCACTCACATTGGGTGCGTTGGATTGCAGATGATGAGATGCGCACGAATTAGATGAGTGGAACAACGAGGAATACTAACCTAAATAATAACGGAAAAATATATTAAATGAGTGGATTTTTATTAAGGATTTTAATGAAATTTTTAGATATATTTTTGTGAGTTTAAAGCTATTTTCTATCTTTAAAAATGTTATTTTTAAGTATTTTTCATTGATTTTTAAATTAAATTAAATAATTAAAAATATAAAAAAAATTGTTTATTTTGCGTTGACCGTTGACCTGTTGACTTGTTGACCGGTTCGGTCAGGGACATGGTCTGCGCTGGGTGAGGCTCGAACCCGAGACCTCCCGTACGCGTGCACGCAGCTCTACCAACTGAGCTACGTGTCTAACCCGAAATAATCTTGTTTTAATTATATTTATACACTTATTCAGTTTAACCGAAATTCTTTTTAATTTCAAAAACATTTTAATTCAACAGACCGGTGCTAGTGACGGGTTTCGAACGCGAAACGTATGGCTTAATGTTGCACACAGTCCACCGCTGGACTGTGTGTCTAACCTGGTTATTATCTCGGTTTTTATTATACTTAACAACTAACTGAGTTTACCTGGTTTAGTTTTTAACAAAAAGGCATTTTATTATATAAGGAGTGCGTATAGCAGGAATCGAACTCGGGACATGCGTATGTATTTTGCACACAGTCCACCTCTGGACTGTGTGTCTAACCCGTTCATTTTACTAGTTTTAAATATACTTATAACTTAATTAGCTTCGTCTTCTTCATTCAAATTACAGTTAACTGATTTACTAACTCGTTCCTTGTTTTTACAATTTACAGACATTACTAAAGCTTAAATGAAAAGGCAGAGACGGTAATTAGAGGTGAACATACCGATGAACGGTTTATTTCAGATTTCCGGCGACGTGTCGGTCCCTGTTTTTATGCTCTTCAACTGAACAAGATAATTGACTGTTTTGATTAGTCGATTGTGGAATTGAAGTGATAAACAAACGTTAACGATGTGTTTGAAGGTCCTTACCGTTTCACAGACGGAAATAAAGATTTTCAGGGGAGTTCCGGCGAACTGGAATTAGTTGAATACAGCGCCTGAATTCGATTTCAATTGAGAGGTTTAAGTTAGAAATAGTCTAATAATTGTTGAACTACAACGAATATTGAAAGATTTACCGTTTGAGGATGAATACGGTTTTCCGGCGACTTTTGCAGGAAATTCCGGCGAGCTGTTTTAAGCGTTCTGATGGTCTGAAAATGTGATGAAAGTGAAATGGAGTATTGTTATGACGTTTCTGAGTCGCGAGAGAGGTCTGGAATTGAAGTAATTGTGACTTGATTCATTTCGGTTATAAAAATCGATTAATAAAGAAAATTGATGTTCAATCACTTCTGAATTGATTACAATCATCGGTTCATCGGTTATAAAATGTGAATGAACGATTAATCAAACGATTAGACGATTGATTTGCCGATTTCAGTTTCTCAGTTGGCGCAACCGGTTTTAACCGAGTTTGTGTATAAATCTCATTTGTTTCCTAGAGATAACAGAAAACACAAAGTGGCGGAGTGGTGATGTGAGTGTGTGTTAAGGCGTTGGAGTTTCTTGGCTGACCCGGGTTCGAGTCCCGGCAGCAACATTTCCTTTTTATTTATTTTGTTTTAACTTTTTATCAAATATAATTTTTATAGTTTAGTTTATTTATTAATTATGTATCATTTTAAATCAAAATAATCATAAATATTCAACGTGACATTTATAACTTGATATTCGATTACAAAACGGAGCGGGTTTTGGAAACCCGTTTTTGACAAATGTTACAGGAAAGGGGGCATATCGATTACTGACTGTGGATGGTGATCTTCTTCCAAGAGCTTGGAATGCTATCCACCTAAAAAAGTATTTTATGTAAAGGATCAAGGATCCTTAAGCATCCTAGTGATCAATTCAGGTCGAAGGATCCTCAAAGGATATGAGATTCTTAATTCGGTAACATTTAACTAATGTTTTCATTTTTATTATACTTCTTATAAAGTAAGGATGTTGAATTTTCAACATTCAACCTTATCAAGTTTTAAGTTTTGCAGAAGTTATTACAAAGGATCAAGAGGTTCGCCACCTCTCCAAGACTTTGGGCATGTCCCCAACTTAAGGTATCCAATACTTTCTACGGTTTAAAGGTTTTCACCTTTCACACGAATTGGGTTTTGACACCCCGCCAGTAGCGCACGCTATCCAAGTATAGTTTGAGGCAATGAGACCGGTACCCGCTTTAGGGGGCTGACAATTTCATTGTTGTTGGCTATATTTAGGATCCTAAGTATAATGGTAGACGTACCATACATCCGTTCCTAAGGTTTCTAATGTTTTCACGTTAGCTAAGGTTTTGACATTTTCATGTCGCTCACGATTGGATAGATGCCAGTTTGGGCCATACTCCAGTTTACACCAGTTATTTGGGCTTGTCCCCAGTTATTTGGGCTTGTCCTCCGTTATTTGGGCTTGCCCAAGCTACTTGGGCTTGTCCCCAGTTACTGATGAGTCATTCAACTGATGTTTGGCTTAGTCCCAAGTTGTGTGTTATAACAGGTCCTTGAAGCCTAATAAGTAAGGATCCTGGATCGTGCAGTTCTACTAATTTCTATTCCGTATTGTTTCGATTGTAAAATTTAAGGATAAAGAATCCTAACTTGGATTCACTGGTATGATCTTTCTTTTGCATTTGCTTTATTTATGGCTTATCTATGTTACCCTAATCCTGTGACTACAGGATGTATGATCCTTAATAATGAGAGGTTAAATTCTGGAGCAATATTTTTTCATAAATACTTTGTATTCTTTTTAACACCTTATGGATTTTTCAGTTAAGTATCCAGAAATTTTTCCAAAATATATAGCGATAAACATACTCAAAAAGAAAAGGGACAATAACAAAGATAGTCAAAAGCTTAAAGTTTTATTTATTTATAAAAACCCTTTTTAAAGGTTGTCAAAATTGCTAACCCAAGCTTCTACCAGCAAAACGTGGCCCGTCCACTTGGATTAGAAAAGGGTGTCCATACTAACGGTTCATCAAGTGTAGGGAAATAAAAGGCGGGGGCATCAAGGGCTTCATCCTCCACAAACAGAAGGATCCATCCACCTTTGTTACCCCTATTGTTCGAGGATCAGTGATCCTTAAACCTAAGAAACTATTGTTTAGTTACAGGCCATCATTGTTTGAAATGAATACACCAACAGCCAAAAGACATAAAAAATGGGCTCGGCCACGTCTAGAAATTTCCATCATTGCCCATTGATGCAGCCTACTCCTTCGCTGCTTCACCATCCTTGCCTTCACTAGCCTCACCACCTTCACCCTCCTTAGCCTCCTTAGCACCGCTAGTACCGGCCTCCTGTGTTGGCACCTCGTCAAGCTCAGGCTCCAGCTCTCCTCCAAGTTCCACTAGCCTTACCTTCCAGCCGAGAAGATCCCATTCAGACCTGTCAAATAAAGGATCCAAGGCTTGCTGCACGATCTTAATCCTGGCTCCGAGAATGGCTTGGGCTGCACAAACCTTAGCCTCATCAGCATCCTCCATCATGACTTTGTTAGCCTGAATATCGTTGATCATGATCCGCTTCTCCAAGCTATTGACCTCCTTCTCCAGTTGGGAGATCTTCTTGTCTTTGGCGGCCAGGAAGGTACGGAGATCTGCAATTGTGTCCTCAACATCGGATAAGCGCTTAGTCAGCACAGCTTGGATTTGGGCTATTTTATGCAAGAACAGTGGGAAGGATAAGTGATCCTCGAGATGAACGTTTTAACCTGAGCATGCTGAGGAATGTCATCAGAAGGCTCAGTAGGCTTCTTCCTCTTGGACCCGGCTCGAGCCTTAGCAGCGACGGTTTTAGGCTCTGGGAAGCTGGATCCTTCGCCTGATTTTTTTTTGACGGACCGGGGAGAGATGATGCTGTCCACATCCTCCAAGGCAAACTTGCTGATGGACTTGTTGGTGGATTTCTGAGCGCCTACATTACAAGAAAAAGATAAGTTTTCTATTCATTTTCTTATATATATATATATATATATATATATATATGCATATAACTCTCGTTTTAAAGAAAACTTATTATTTGCAAATAGAAAACTTACTTGACAATGTGTAGGAGCTGGAAGTATTGGTTTCAGGATCCTTTTTCTATGGCTTGAATGTTCTAATTGTTGGATCCAAACTCCAGAACAGAGCAACCCTTTCTTCAGTTCCAGGAGAATTGGCAAGGCAGGCAAAATTACTGACTGCATGCAAATAAAGTAAAGGAAGTTAGCGATGGAAAAGAAACTTTCTACAAATCTAATACGAGGATCCTATATCTTACCCTTCAGGACCCTCTTCTTGGGCAGACTATTCCCTTCTGGAATAGAGTCCCTTCACACAAAGAAGAACTGATTCTTCCATGTGGAACCGTTTTGAGTGGTCTTGAGGATGGGAACCTGTTGGTGAGGTTTGGCCTTCAGCAAGTGTCGGTTAGAAACAAACGAGGCTGTAAAGATAGGAAAGCTCGGATAGGGTGAAATGGATTCCTTCATGTTTAATAAGCTGCTCTATGGTGATCAGTACCCTCCACAACATCGGCATGGCTTGACAATAACTCATGCCGGTAAGGGTAAAGAACCCTTGGGTAAAGCTAGGGAATGGGTATGTGTAACCAAGAAGGAAAGGTAGAACAGGAAAGCATGCCCAGACAGGGGACATGGCATCGCTCTTCATGGTGGCATCATACGGCCTGAAAACCGTCGTCGGAGGGAACAGGGGCGCAGGCCGTCGATTTCTTGGTTGGTAAATTTGCAAAGCTCCAAGGATGGATTGGCTAGCAGGTCTTGACTCTTAGGGGTTGCATCGTCACTTTGGTTTTTACCGGGAGAGGATCGTGTAGCCATCTTGGCCATAATAGCAAACATGAAGAATAAAGAGGTGGAAGTTGAAAGAGAGAAAGAATACATGTTATGCTTCCGGGATGAGGATTTTAAAAGGAGATGAATGATCTTTAAATAAATCTTGGACCTTATCTCTATCCTATATATCGCAATGATGGTTATAGCCTATCCCACAGGTGACGTCAGAGGGTGTAAAGGCTAGTTCTTTATTGCAACGGCTAGTTCGCAATGAATGGAAATATGACGAATCTGATTAATGTCATATCCGTCATATTTGGGAGCAATTGTTAGGGGCTGATTTTTAGCATGTCTGGATCATTTATCCTGAGGCTTAACCTGAATCATTTATCCTTAGCATAAGAAGCAGGGAATCTGAGGACCAAGGATCCTTAGCTATATGTATGCTTACTAACAATTGTTTATTTGGTTGTTTAACATCTAAATGCAGGCCTTGGACGAGGAAAGACTTGTTCTAACAGGGAATCGCGGGGAATACGCTTATAATTCCAGCACGTGCAAAGAGCCTCATGACCGTTGGTGGAAAACGTGGGTGCATGGCTGAAATTTCGGATAGTTAGTTCATAGAGTTGAGCTAGATATTTAATGGGATTTGGAGCTTGATAGAGTAGACTTACTTTTTTTGATATACAACACTTCTGCTACTCTCTCTCGAACACACACACTAGGAATCATTGTAACAAGCTCAATATCTCCAAAGTTGTAATCTTATTTGTTCAATATAGTTGATAGTGATAGTTTTCACTATCCGAGGTTTTTTATGCCGGAGATCAATTGCTGATCAAGGGCTTTTTCCTCGTGCAAAAATCTTTGTGTTCATCACCATTTACATTTCTAGTTTGTTTAAACATTCATTCGTCATTCAAGCACTCAACCTCACATTCAAAGTTTGGTTACATTATCCATAATCAGATTTTTGACTAAAACACCAAGATCCTTGAATGCTGTACATCTTAAGGCTTATTTCAAGTGAATTTAGGATTTACTTTCTGACTCAGGATGGTATGAATTCTATCTCTTTTAAATATGTTTAATTTAATATTCTCTGAAACCCAATACTGACTTAAGCATCGGAGGGGTGTTAGCTAACCTAACACCCACCTTAGTTTAAAGGTGTTTTGTAGGATACTTTTCAGGATATTACTCCAAGATATGTACTCAAGACAGATCGAAAGACTAGAGGATTGGCCCCCTCTCTCACGATTAAAGGATTCAGACCCCTTCACAGGTTTAAAGGTATTCACCTTTCTCCCGAATTGGGTTTAAACACCCCGCCTGGAGCGCAAGTATCCGGGTATAGTTCAAGATAGCGGGACCAGTTCATGTAACAATGACTGACAATTTCGTTATTATTGGCTATATCCTGGATCCATAAGGTATATGAGGATTGATCACCCTCTCTCGCCAAAGGGTATTTTCATACTCTCTAAGGTTTAAAGGTTTTCACCTTTCTAAGTCTTGGAGTTTATACACTCCCGTATGTAGTGCACGAAAACAAGGGTTTATTCCCAGGATACTAAGGGTTTATCCCCAGGATACTAAGGGTTTATCCCCAGTGAAACTATACTTTTTGAAAAGATCCAGAGATATGACATATTATGATTGTGTTCACACACATTCTTTTGCAAAGAAAAAGCTACAAAGTTTAATCACTAAGTGAAGAAACACTCAGGTATGTCATGCACTGACGCAATATCCTGCACAGAAGGGGACATCCATGCCGAGGACATTGCAAACGGTTTGAAGATTGAAGTTGGAAATTATCACCTAAGTGTTTCTAGTATGGTTTTTTTTTTCAAGTTTTGAAAGCCTTATCTAAATAATCTAAGTTCTTTCATAAGATCATCTTTAATCAAAATGATTAAGGATGATAAAAATATTAAACATTTCATCAGTATCCTGACCAGGATATTTGATCAGGATATTTAAAACATGTCTTTCAGAATGAAAATATAACTACAACAGATAAGGTCAAAGGTTGGTCTATTATTAGCAAACCAAAATGTCACACTCCTGGTTTCGTCTTAAACCAAGACCTATCCACCAAGGAGTGTGATAAGTACTAAAGCATATGAACATTGATGACTAAGGGCTTCGTCCTGAAACTCAGGATCCCTCCACCTCTAGTCATCACAAAGTACTATAGTTTAAAGTACAGGAAATATAAATTGTTCAAGTGCTGGAAAAGTAAAATTGTTTGGGATTACAGACCATCAAATTTAAAAAAAGTGGGCTCCGGCCTAGGCATCAAATATCCATCATCGCCCACTTCACTGCCATTATGCTGCAGCACCTTTAGCAGCATCCTCGTCAGCATCATCAACCACATCCTCACTACCAGCATCAGCACCTTGACCACCAGCACCAGCATCAGCCTCAGAATCCTTGGGAGCCTCTACCGCTTTCGAAGGCTCCTCGACCACAGGTTTGGCAGGGCACTCCACAGGTTTACCTCCTAGGTCCTTTAGCTTCGCCTCCTAAGCGTCGATGTTCCAGGCAGGGCATTCGAAGCCCGCAGCTCTGGCTTTATATGCCATCTTCAGTCTGGAGTGCATATCCTGCTCGTGCTGAAGTTGAGATGCATCCACCTTGGCCTGGGCATCCTGACTAGCCTTTTGGATGGCGGCTTTAGCTTCCTGAGTCACAGTCTTGTATTTGTCCTCGTAATGCTGAGACTTGGCGGCGGCTATCTTCCCTTGATCCACAATGGTGATCTCAGCCTTCTTCAGTTGGGCCTCCATCATTTTAGCGGTCCCACAGGCTTCCTCGTAGAGACTTGTCAGGCGGCCAAGACCCTACAATTAGAAACGCAGGTACCAGCATAACTTAATTAGGATATCTGTTCAACATATATGTGTAGGATACAGGATAAGGATATTTACCTGATTGAGGAAAGAATTCATCAAGCCACTGGACTCAAAGAACCCCTAGTTCTCGTAAGAAAAGGCCTCGGCAGAAGTGGCCGGGGAGTCAGTCTCTTTCCTCTTGCGGGAGCTAGAGACACGAGCCTTAGTTGCTAAGGAAGGCTTAGGGGTGACTGTAGGCTTGGAACTGACATGCGGCTTAGACGTGGTGGAAGGTTTAGAACTTGGCTCTACCTTCATCAGAGCAGGTCCGGAGTAGCTGTCAAGTTCTTCGAGGTCGAACACTACAGGGATCTTGGCTGAGTCTGCACAAAAGGGGAAACTCTCAACTCTTATATACTTTTATAGCTTAATTGATTGAACATATGCAGGAATATGTAATATAGGTATCCTTACCAGACATGTTGGAGCTTGAATGTTGGCTTAAACTTGTGGAGAGTACATAAAAACTTCTCTCGCTTTCGGGTAGATGGTGTTGATCCTTTCTTCCGATTCTGCAGATGGAGGGGCCCGCTCCTTGAGATTCACTGCAACAAAAAGAAATAAAGATGTCAGTTCAGGATGTAAGATCAGGATACGTTTGGGGATATTCCCAAAACCCTAAATCCTACCAGCAGTTTCCCATTTCACAGCAAAATCAACATCGTGCTTAATGGAGTCTGTTTTAACGAAAAAGAACTTTCGTTTCCACTCATCCTCGTTTTTGGTTGCCTTAAGAATGAGGGGGTGTTTAGAGGTGGAAAAAAGTAAGAAACGGCTGGAACCGTGGGATCGCAGACGGTAAGCTATGGCTATGTCTTCAACACATAGCTCAGGAATATGATGAGTTTTGATCCGATCTAACACCGCTAGCACCCTCCAAACCATAGGCATGGTTTAGGCAAAACTGAGACGAGTGAGATAGAAGAGACGCATGATGAAGTCCGAAAAGGGGTATCGAAGTCTGATAGAAAAAGGGTAGTACAAGAAACAGAGCCATTCAGTAGAAGATACATCTGATCGGAGGCTCCGATCGAACGGACGAAACGTTATGAGCGAAACGTTAAGTTTATGTATGTTGTGTAACAAGTTCGCCCAAACTTGTAATGTACATGGACAAGTTCGCCTGAACTTGTCCTGTGAAGGACAAGTTCGCCCGAACTTGTCCAAGGCACATTTCAAGCGAACTTGTTCAATTATAAATAGGATAGTTGTGATCTCATTTGTAAGAATCAGAGATTTTGTGTACTGGACGGCAAAGCTCTGTCCAAGTGTTTCTAGGATTTGTAACGTCTTCTAATCAATGAAACAGTAACAACTTGTCTACAATGTCGCCTATGCAAACGGATTCCGAACGTTTACCTTAGGTTTGCCAAATTAGGACCAGAACGATCCGCACAACGGACCTACATGTCACCCTAAATTCGCCCCCAAACAGTTCTGAACCGAAAAGAAGATAAGATGTTCAAAGGTCACAATCCACCAACCCTAAAAGAGGAGTTACACATTTCACGTCTGGCTCCACCGTAAACTTTGTTTTCTTCATAGCTTTCTCGTTTCAACTCAGTTATCTTCGTCGTTTTCGCCCACGTTCTCGTAATTTCATCCTCTATCATGTTATCTTCTTAATTCTTCAATTCCAGTAAGTTATATTTTCACTTATGCTCCGTATTCCTTACATTTTAAGCTCCCCTTTGTTCCATGCTTCTTTTTTGTACCTTCTTAGCTCCTTTAACTTGCAATCATCAAGTTCGCGGCTTTATCAATTTAAATATCAAAAATGTCAATATCTTTCTTATTTAATCAATTTAAAGATCCTCCTACGGTTCACCTGTCACATACGAGAACTATTTTTAAGGAGAGAACTTGAGAACTAATGTGAACGCACAAACAAAATAACCAAAATAAACAATTAAACCCCACCTCACCACCACCCAAAATAAACAATTAACCCCCCCCCCCCCCCCCCCAACACACACACACACACACTTCATCCAAGTTAAATACTAAAAACTAAACCCCTAAACTCCATGCTAAACAATATTAATTTTAAAAATCTTTTCCATTAAAATCGTGACTTTTTATTAATGAAGAGTTGCAATTTTAATGGAAAACTTAAAAAAGATATGTGTTTTTAAGCTTTTTTAGATAGTTTTGGTTATGTTCACACTAGTTCTTTTGTTCTCGAAATAAATACTAATTCTCGTGGTTAGCAATAGCAACGAGTAGTAGGTGTAGGAGTAGGTAACAACAACACCAGGAGTAGTAGGAGGCATCATCAGTAGGAGGAACAACAACAGTAGTAGTAGTAAGAAAAAAAGGAAGAAGAAAGACGAGTAACAACAATGAACTTGTTAGTTGTCGCTCCAGTAGTAGGAGAAACAAAAGAGGAAAACGAAGGATGAGTAACAACAATAAACTTATTAGTTGTCGCTCCAATCTTACCGAAGAGTTAAAGGAATAAAATTAAAATCTAATATGTAAGTAAAACAATCCACATATTCAATAAAATGAACACAACAAACCCAACAAAATCAAGATCTATAAACGAAAACTAATGATTAATCACTGCATGTGAAAGGGAAAAAAACTACACAAGGATTATCAACGAGGAACCATCCAAACTAACAAGATCAAGATTCACAAAGAGAAACTAAATTTATTACAAGAACATGGGGTTGTTTAGCAACCTTGTACTGAGCCATTAAGAGGCCTTACCGATTAAGAGGTAACCTCTGAATCGGTCAACATGTTTCTAAAACTTACACGTTAAAGAGGTTTCAAAAACCATTAAGAGGTGTATTTTAAGTTAATCAAACATACTTTATCTCTCACCAATTCAGATGTAGTCTCTTAATGGAATCATATAAGATACTACCAAACAATCCCTAACTTGTAAAGAAAAAAAACCAATAACATTAACCATAAAGGTTGTATCCAATCCACCAAGGCACTGGGAAATTTGAGGTTAGTGTCATAGAGACGTTTTTTAAAGCGTAAGGAACTACCTTTTAAATTCACTTCTTATCGTGGGTTTACTGCTTTATTCTACCATTGGATCTGAGAAGTGCCAACACTTCTACGATACATATTTAATTAATTATTGAAATGCTACGAAAGGATATGTAAATACTGACCAAGAAGCCACGCGTTTAAGCTAACATTAGGTATATGCGCTTCTCAAACATTTGATCATCAAAATAAGCTCTCTTAATTCTTAAATTCAACAAAGTTGCTATTAAAATGCTTCAATCCGAATTTTTTGTATTACAACGTCTAGAAAATGCATTGAGGCTAGGGGTTTTTACAATCACAAAATTGCTAATGTGGTCACGGACATACGTAGGTGAAAAGAAAATGCATTGAGGCTAGGGGTTTTTAAGTTGTGTGATGAACTTAAAGATACTAAAGTTCACGCTAAAAAGGATGATGGTCCCTTGAAAGCATCTATACGAAATAAATTCAGTATAAATGTCCTTTTTGATCTAATCCGGATTAGGGGTGTTCATGAGCCGATCCGATCCGAGCGAGGGTCTGCTCGTGCTCGGAGACCAATCCGATTTGATCGGATCGAATTTGCAAAACCGAGCACAAAAGTGATTCCCGTGCTCGGCTTGAATCTGAATCGGGCGGATCGTTTTCGCTCGGTTTTTCTCAGCACTGAAATTAAAACATGTGTAGCAACACAAAAAAACTGAAATCAAGACTATTATAAGGCTGAATTCAACAAAAATAAATCCTAACTTAATTAAAACATGTCTAACACCTTACTAACAAAAGCAATACATAACTTCTAAAAATATTCTTAACAATATCAAGAAGCACAAGATAAAGTGCGAAACACAAATTGTCATTTAGATCAAAAGACATAAACTTCTTCTTTAAGCTTAATCATCTCCATCCTCAAAATTCAACTTCAAATCAACATATATAACCTATCTATATAACTTTTTGGTATTGAGTTGGGCTAGTATGTTTTTTGAGCTTTTAATTTTTCTTTGGCTACTCGTTAGGAACCACCCTTTATTGCGAGAACCGCGAGAACCAGTGTGAATACAAACACTAATACCTAAAAAAATCCAAAAAAATACCAAATTTTTTTTGTTTTTTTAATTTTTTTTGAAAAAGTCGTTATATTTACTCAACAAAAAAAATTGAGATCCAACTATCCATACACATGTGCATTTTCGTCATTTCTTTGACAAATTCCATAATACATTACAAACATTAGACAATTGTACTTTCATTTACACTACCATGTGTAACACACTACTTTTTACATCACAAATATTAGCAATGCACATGTGTATCTATATATATCAACATGAAATAAGGGGTTTTGGTACACTAATTTGAATACATTTTTTCTTTCATCTATCATACCATCCATAATACAGTACCATTCACATGTGCATTTTCATCATTTCCTTGACAAATTTCGTAATACATTACAAACATTAGACAATTGTACTTTCATTTACACTACCATGTGTAATACACTACTTTTTACGTTACCAATATAAGAAATGCACATGTGCATCTATATGTATCAACATGAAATAAGGAGTTTGGTACACAACTTTGAATACACTTTCTCTTTCATCTATCATACCATCCATAATAGACTTCCATTACATCTTACCATCCATAATACAATACCGTTATCTCCTACCATTTATGATACAATACTAATACCAATATTTTTACTTTATTACATGTATATCAACACCATTTATAACATCCAATCAACATATTACATCATAAAGTGACAACTATAATGAACCCATCAACCACTAGATATAACTAACCAAAAAACATATATATGAGCCTACTTCATCATTCAAAATCACAAACTTTTTGTACCAAAACACCGTATATAATGGTTATACATAATGATGCACATGTGCATTCAATGTAAAATTGAGTGTATTATGGATGATATAGTAAATTAAAGTGCAATTGTCTACTAGTGATAACGTATTACTGAATTTATCGAAGTTATGATAAATATGCACATGTGCATAGATAACTGTTACTCGAAAAAAAAAAGATCTTTTTTTTGGTAACGGAATATAACGATTTTTATTAAAAAATATTAAAAAAAATTTGAGTGCTTTTTTTATTTTTTAGATTTTATTTTGCATTGAAGGTGGTTCTCGCGGTTCTCACAATAAAGGTGGTTCTCACATGAACCTTACCCTATATATATATTATATATATATATATATATATATATATATATATATATATATATATATATATATATATATATATATATATATTAATTACTTAATAAAAATAATTCAAGCGAAACCGATCGATCGACGAGCGAGCGGACCTTTGCTCATGCTTGGCTCGTTTTAAAATCGAACGAGCCGAGCGACTCATTTATAAACTGAGCGGGAATCGAACGAGCATTTTTCAGGCATTTTTCGAGCGATCGTCGAGCAGTTTAGACAACCCTAATCCGGATCTCTAAACAGCCATGATGTAATATTGCTCTTTCACGATAATTGGTAATACGAGTCTTGATGAAAGTTGACTATTTTTTTACTAGGATTGCAAGTTTATGTGTTAATATAACCCTCACAATTGATCAAGATTAATTTAAAATCACCATTTAGTTTGATTTGGGTGGCAATCCAAGGTTTAATTACTAAAATTTTTGTTCTTAGTAATATGGTGATTGTGGCTAAAATGGTTAATGCATGCGTATGGTGATAAGAAGGGGGAATCATTTTTGAAAATTAATTTAATTTTAACCCATAGAAGTGATAAAACTATTTATTTAATTTAATTTCCATGTAAGTAACAAACAATAAAAATACCAAATTATCTTTTAATAGTTAACCCGGTCACCAGTTGTAATAGTATAAAACAAACTTTAAAATTGCAATGGTGAGGATGTGTACGTCAACTCATACTTAATGAGATATAAGTCCCCTTTTTAACTCTTATCTGGCATCTACCATCCACTAGTCATATTTGTTATTCCATTTGTTCGTTTTTGGTTAATCAACTTGTGTGCTAATAATAACAATAATAATATAAACCATGGGTTTAATTGACTTCTATATCATATCATTACCTGACACCACCATTTTCTTAGGGGTTGTTTGGTAACATCTGAACCAATAAGTGCTGAATGAATAAAAAGTCTGAATGGGTAAGAGTCTTTAAACTAGTAAGTGCTGAACCAGTAAAGTGATGTTTAGTTGCACATCTGAATGATCGTGTGAAATTACATTTTTACCCCTGAAAAAAAATATACCTAAGTTAGTTCTAAAACAAAAGATACAATATATGTTTTTTTCTGAACCAAAGTTGTACTCTCTCTCTCACTTCACCTGAGAATATGTTTCTCTCTCTAAAGAGAGAACCCTCAAAGCATCAAACTCTCTGCTTCTCTCTCTAAAAAGCTTGCCGCCTTTCACCGCTTATCTCTGGCGCAAACTGCTGTTCTTTGTCTGCTTCTCTCTAAAAAGTCGGTGTGGTGGCGGTGGGTGTATCCGGCCAGTTTTGATGACGCTGGTGTGGTGGCGGTGGGTTCACCGCTGGTGTGAGGAGCAGAGGAGGGGGAGACGACGGCGATGCGGAGGGTGGCTGTGGTGGAGTCCGACGATGTGGAGGACGGCAGTGGAGGAGGAGGCCGGCGATTATGGAGGGCGGCAGTGGAGGAGGAGGCCGGCGATTGTGGAGGAGTGGAGAGAAGAGGAGAAGAGATGGGGCTGTGGAGAACTCGTGAAGGAGATGGGGCAAAGGGCATACAAGTCCAATGTTTCATTCAGATGTGAAAAGTAGTTGAACCATTCAGAGCTGAATTGTTCCATTCGGAGGTGAAGTTTTTGTAAACCAAACAGCCCAGCCTCTGACCGGTTCAGAGGTAGGCTCTGAATGGCTCCATTCAGATGCAAACAAACAGCCCCTTACTCTGTCATGACATTTAACTAGTTTTTGACTTCACTTATCTAACAACTCGATGATCAATCGTCTAAGCGTGTGCCAAGAAGTATCATCCATGGGAGACAAGAAACCGATCCATGAATAGGATATTATCAAATCAATGGTTTCAGTGAACCTTAAAAAGACATTTTGACAATTGACTGGATGATACTAGGTGTGGTTTCAAGATGTGCACAAATGGACATTTGGGGTGTTTGCCTTCTTCAACTTTTTGAATATGAAAATAGAGTAACACCGATGCAAACTAAATTATTTTCTAGTATTCGTCGCTGCACACCAATATAGCTCTGCACATCAACGTAGCACCTCCATCTGCCCCCACAAACCAGAACCACTTGGCACCATTGTGTGAGTCGTCAAAATTATGTTTAGCCACCGCAATGGTTGCTTTGCTCCTTCCAATTTTTGGAGGTTTGAAGGCAATCAGATTTGAAGGTGATTTGGGGAGAATTAATTAGGGCTTTATAAGCTAAATTGGTTTACATCGCTTCCTCTTGCTTAGATAATGAAAGGCGATTAGGGCATATTGTACATCTTAGGTATGGAAGGCAATTCATCGGGGCAGCAATTAATATGATTGGATTAGGGTCGGTGATCACAACTCAAGGATAAATGAAACTCCGAGAAGACAAACCATGCATGATCGTGGGGAATGTGTGTTTTTTTAACAAAGGATGAAACTAAATCAAAATCATACGGTTTTACAGAGGTATCCATTTCAATTTATGTCACAAATTTTCCCCAATCCATTTTGGAATGTGATCATAAGAAACAAGATGAAGAACAGGGAGTTGTGAACAATGTTTCATCTCTTCTAAGCTGTCGAAGATAGGCTGATGATTTGGATATGTTGGATTCATATAGGTGGATAATGTTAATATAGTGATAGAAAACCTACGTGGGGTGTGGTCCGGATTTTATTATATGTATCTAGACATTGCTAGGTTTGTAAGAAATGATTTTACACGGGAATGAGGAACAGATCGGGTATGTACTGATGATAATCCTAAATAACATTATGTTGTGGTGGTGATGCCGGTTTGAGATTTTGGCCGCGGTATGATCAGAATCAATTAGGGGTTTTTCATGGCATGGGTTGAATGCATGTATGGGGATGAGAATAGGTTCTTGGGTTTTGGTTGGGGCTGGGTGATCCGATGGGCAGTGAACACGAAACTAGGGTTTCGTCGGTGATGGTTGTAGGTGGGTGTTGGGTTCGGTTTTGAATGGAGCAGTCAAGGGGTTGCGTTTTGCTTCAAGTTAACTACCTAGTTGTGTAGTAACTGGATTTTCATGATGACAGGTTCATGTTAAGTACGCTTGCGGGACGTCGAACATGTGTGGAGGGAAACTTTGCAGCCCGTGAGTTCTAAACCCCATAGTTATATGTCTCTGGGGCTGGCATATATGCTTAGTTATAATGTTTAATAAACGAAGTGGTTTACCTACTTTTGATTAACGACACATTTTATGATTGTAACATGTTTTAAAATGATCGAGTGAGTCTTGTTTACAATGAGGGTTAGGTGTCGGTATTCGGGCGAGTAGGTGTCTAGTGTCGTGGGGTGAGTAGAGTTGTCTACATACAATTATGGGAAGTTATTAGGATTCTATGTTGGGTAATGATGTGTCGTAGGTTCTATTATACGGAACTGTAGACGAATCGGTTCTAGGTATTTGATCGTAGTGTCGCGGTCCAGTTAAAGATAAAATTTATAAGTCCTAATTACCCCAAATTGATAGTAAGTGGCAGTTAGAGTGTCGAACGATGAAGTGTTTATGGTTCATGTCAGTATATCATATGATAATCAATTTGGAACAATTTATGAAGCTGAATTCTCTTGTTTGATTGTTTGGTTTAAAAAGGAATAGGAAAGAACCGACAATTTACTATTAACTAAGAAAGTTGGTTTGATGATTATGATTGTAAAGTATAGTTACTTGATTGAAAACAATAATTTGAAAAAAAAGGTTCACACCCGGTTCGAAATTGCAAGATCTAGGGTTCCTACACATTTTAAACTTGATTTAATGACACTTTGTTATTAACGGGTTTAGTGTTACGAGGCTTAGGTACCGATAGCTATCAACGTTATACGAACGGACAAAAATGCACTTCATTACCAAGAACATGTAAACCCTAGTCTATCCCAAAGCACAATTGCATGAATTCATTTCACAAAGTTAAATTTCCTGACTCATTTAACAATTTGTGAATTCACATGCAATACGATTACACACAAACTTCAAATACTCAATGTAACTAGTCACAAATAAAATCGCAAATTTTTTTCAAAACCCTAGAAATCTAATAAAATCTACACCAGGTTGAAACCCTAGGATACTAACCGCTCATGGTTTGCGGGACTTGAACACAAGATGATAAACACGAAGCACAAGCCATGAATCTTGAAATCTCGATCTTGAACGAATGATTAATGGAGTGGTTAGGGTTTGGCATGATGGAAAGGTGTGTCCCAAGAATCTTGGAATGGTGATGATGGAGGTGATTTTGTGTGATGACCGGTGATTGGTATATAATGGACGGATCGATGGTGATGAAGATGGATTGATGTGTCTAATGGATGATGATTGCGAGAATGTTCCAAAAAATTTTCCAAGGCTCCAAGCTGTGTAACCCCCACAATAGCCGTCCTTTACTCATATCCTCTAAAATTTCGGTCAAAACCAGTCAAACTAGCGTAGCTTTAAGTCGCCGCGTCAACGATGCAGCTTTCCTGCGTCGTCGACACAACTATCTGATTGACGGCCTGTTAGTTTGTCTACTGGTGTCCCATTCACGCAAGCTGTGTCCGCGACGACCCAAGGCTAAATCGTCTACACGGCTAGCTGGTTTTCTTGTTTGTTTTCTCCGTTTTTTGCACCCGGTTGGTCCTAGCCTCATCCCGATGTCCCGTAATGCTACCAAAAAGATCCTTAAACTCCATCAGACTTGTAAAACACAAATCACATCAAAGTAGATCATTCGTAATTCATATTCGCATAAAAACACAATCTTAAATACGTATAACACCAGACTTTCGACCACGTATCAGTATTGCGTACTTTGGTTGGTAAGGTTGCTTGTTGAGTCAATATTTTTGGCATGACATAAGTTCAATAGGACATTGAGTTGTTAGGAGTCATAGGAGTGTTTCATGCCTAAATAGTATATAGGTTTTAAACGTAAGGTGTCGGTTCCTCACCTTAGTCTAAGCATGTACGAATCTAGATGACGAGTGATACATTTATTAGAACACAGGTGTGAGCATATGGGTGTGTCATTAGATGAAATAAGGTTGGGAGATTGTTGATGTGAAATTCCCTAAATGGATCTTGATTTACGTTAAATGTGTTTGATTCTACGTTCGGTCATATACACCGTGCGAAATCCAGTATATATGACATGATATTGGTGAACAAAAGCTATATAAAAGTTTCAGATTGTATTGATTTCTATTTGATAGAGTTTGGTTACAACATGTAGAATCACAAAACAGATTGAATGGAACAAGTCAGAATTAGTCGACAAGGCATGTGTTTATATAGGCAACTCAGTTGATTGAGCCAAAGACCTCATTCGAATGAGCCATAGAACAAATGAATAACCCATACAACTAAAACCTTTACATGACTGAACAGTCAACAGACTGACTCAGTCGATTGACTTACATCAAAAGTAAAACTTTGTCTAACGTAAATACAAACACAAAACTATACACACAAAAACCTATAAAAAGATCTAGACATTGCCAAAATAGCCACAAACATATTATGCACTAACAAACTCCCCATTTGATGTAGCCGATGTCTTGACTTGTAGTCTTCGGTTTTCATTCTTCCTTTCAAATTGTCTTCAAGTCACTTATAGCAAAAATCCTGTATGCGAAGCATCTACAAACAACTCTCTCAAACTGCAAAGCCTGCTCTTTGTCTCTCTTGTCAAACTAAATTTGATTGAAGAATAATAGCTGTCAGCCTCAAACACGTTGACCAACCACATAGGGTTAAACACTCTGGTTGTTCTCCAATCACCCTTCTTATCAATCAATATCACTACTTCCCCTGTTCTTACATCTTAGTACCACTAACACATGTAATCACAAACATCTTGTTCCATTTTTTTAAAGGAATCTTCTTCATAATTCTTGGTGGTTTATAGTTTAGAATCACCATGGCGTTTTCGAGATTGGCCGAATTCCTGAAACAATACGATTAGAAAAATTGTGGTGTGTAATTCTTCCATTTGGTTTTGCTTTTGAATTCAACTTGCTTGATGAACCACTGTTAAAAATCAGATTTATCACCATCAGTCAATTTCCCTCTAAGCGAAGCATGTATGTCCCAATGAGGAAGTATTTTGGTGTGAACAATACACTTGAAGTATTGAACACCATATTCTTTTCTAACACCTATACAACTCAGATCATCAAAATATTTCCAAGTAACGATGTCTCCTTTTGAGATTCTTTTGTTATGTGTGAAAAACGTTAACAGTCTTGCTTATTTCGGTTCATATATGATCCAAGATCTATACCATTCATTCTATCTCTTCTATGTTTCTTCTTAAGATAGCGTTGCTTTTGAATTTTCTTTCTCTTAAACCTTTCTCTTTAACAAATCTCTAGCCTGTTGTTAATGTAACACATCAAGCAGTACATCAATTCGTGAGCATGAGAAATGTTTCGTTTCAATATCCCAAACTAGATAAAACAAATTATACTACTTGGGCATTGTTGATGGAAACAACCTTGAAGGCATACAACCTTTGGAAAATGATTGATAGGTAAATAAATAGTTGATGAGAAGAAAGTGCATACAATTAAGGGAATGATCTTCTGAACATTGCCTAAAGATGTATTAACGCAAATTCCAGAGTACTCGACTACAAAGGAAGTTTAGGACTCAATCAAAGTCAAGTACCTTGGAGTTGATGTAGTTCAGAAAAAACACCTACAAACATTGAGAAGCAAACTAGAGGCTTTGAGAATGAATACAATTGAAATGGTAAGTGACTTCGCAGGAAAATTTCCAGCTAAGTGACTTTGGGGAAAATTAAACAGGTTGGCAGCAATTTGAAAGATAAGGTGACTTTAGTAAGGAAACTGCTTAACTTGGTTCGAGAAAGATTTCTACCGATCGTAACAATCTATCGAACAGTATCAAGAAATTTATACAACAACATTTAAAGAAGCCATTGGAAGAATTACAACCTTTGAAGAATGTATTAAAAGTCAAGATGAACCGGAGGAAAATTATCAAAGCAAACTTCTAATGACAAGTACAAGCAGTCAAGGCCATGGTGAGGACGAGGAAGAAACTTTAACAAAGAAGAAAGTGGATTTGGAAGAGGTAGCAGTCGAATAAACAAAAGTAAAGAAGAACTTAGATTGTGGTGGATTTGGTCACTTTGCATGTGAATGCACCAAAAGGAAGAACAAGGAGAAGGACAAGCACGAAGAATCCAATCTCATCTATGATGATGGTGACCCAACCTTTTTGTAGGAAGCAAGTTCAAGAAAGTTTAAGACTGTCTTTAAACTATATTTAGTTTAAGAGGGGGGGGGGGGGGGGGGTGTTGAAATATATAAACTATATTAGTAGTTTGGGTCTAAGTTGTCGATATTAGTAAGTTTGTTTAGCGCTAAGTATGTAAATATATAAAGTCTAGGGATCTCTTTGTACTTATGTCATAAGTCTATAGTCGTGTCGTTCTCTAAACAACACGTTAATTGGTATGTATGTAGGGTCATATAAACCCAACCCGTATGTGTATGAATGTGTCGAACAATTTTTGAAATTCAAGCAAATATTATTCAAATCTCTATACTAACAAGACCATTCACTTTCAGTACTAATCACCACTTATTGTTGGTGCATACATATCTAGATGTTAATTTTAATGATGATTAAATTAGATTACGTTGGTTAAATACTAGCTACATGATTACAGTTATACAATCATAGGCTATGCTCTTGAATTAACCGAAATATTAAACGAAAAGGTGTTAGATTAAGATTTGAGTAAACATGTAATAAAAATAATATATTGTCACGATAACTATCATAATTTTTTTGTAATTCATAAACTAAAGCTTATGAATTGTTATGACAATATATTGGATAAATAAGTAGGTCGCATGTTAGATGTTATACTCTAGTTGGTCCAACCATTAGCCACAATTTTATTTATAAATCAACTGATAATGCAAAAGTAAACTACGTTAATAGACCAGATATAAATATACTAAATGAGTAAATGGTTTAAGCCAACCAAACAAAATTGATGAGCCCTTTATAATATATTAGCACAATTAACAAGTTGTGAACATTTTATTAATAAACAAAGCATCACAAAAGAAATATACAAACATAAATCTAAGCAATGAGGAGGGGCAAAATGGTCAACATGAACGCTTCGTATTTAAAAGTGGCATAGCCATAGTACGACGTCTCATTCTCCATAAACTTTTCTGTTAGCCCCTGCAATTACCAAACAACACATGTTTGACTTCTCAAAATATACTTTGACTTTAATCAAACACTTACACCTTAAAAGATTTGCCAACAAGTTCAGAAATTTTCTATGGAAATCAAGGAGTAGTGGCAATTTCAGCTTAATAAACGGTTATAGCTATGATTTTCCTAAATGGTAAGAGGGGTCGAATCAAAATATTCAACTACAATGAAAACGGGTCATATAGATTGAACGGGTTCAAATTCGTTTAACGTGATTTTTGAATACTCAAGAGTCTCATTAAGTAAGCTTTGATTATAAAAAATGTCACTAGTTACCCGACTAGACTTGTTTTGAGAGAAAAAATATGGATAATGAATATTTATGGGTCAGGACTTGGTTTGACCAAAACCTATATGACTCATTACCTAACCAAACCCTACTAAAGAAAAAGGGATAGAAAATGTTTGTGTTGGGAAACAAGCGCTCTCAAGATCCCCAACAACCGTCCCAAAGCTAACAATAGAGAAATATAACTGAACACAAGAATATACGTGGAAACTTCAAAACCGGAGAAAAACCACGGGTCTCCAGAGAGAAAGATCCACTATACAAAAAATTGTTATAATCACACAGACTAATCTTTCAAGCCTCCCCCCGCCCAATTACACCCGCACTATCCAAAGTGTTTAACTAAAACCTTTCTACACTTTAAGACAAAAGAACTAGAAAAAAAAAAAGAACCAAACACTTCAAAGTATTTTTGGTTGGGGCACTTTGAAACCAAAGCCTTGGACTTCTTTTATAGGCTTGGAGTCCTCCCAAGCTTTCATCCTTGCACCAATGTGGGATGGGACATTTTTCATATAGCCAAAAAACCCAACAAATCTCCACCTTTGATATATGAAAAAAAACAACCACATTAAAGGAACACCGTCTTCAACCGAAGATCATACTCCACCATAAAAGAGTATTACCACTTAGAATAGACCATTCTAAGAATTTCTTCTCGGCACATATTGAAAAACCTGCTGAAAATTTATGGTGCAACTTCCCCGCTTGGCATACCCGGAAGTTCATCAGCTATCAACATCAATTTTTCACCACACATCTTGCATTTATGCCAACCCAATGCCCATGTGTAAATCCGTGAACCCGCTAACAAAATTGCATCCCCTTTCATGGTAGCGCGGGCATATCATATGGATGACATCACTTCAAAAGAAATCATCACCGTCAACAACGACGGAGACATTGTTAGCTGACTTGGAGCTGCTTGCCGAATCTGTTCCACCTGGAGAATTTCTCTTGAAATGCCCAGACTGTCCACACTTCCAGCATACAGGAATCTTCTGTGAGTGCTTCATCTTCCCGTTCCCGCATATTAAAACCGTTCCTTCTGACGAAGTATGACCGCTACTTCTTAGTCTTTTCTCTTCAAACAATCACTTCTCAGTAACATCTGCATACTTCAAGGTCTCTTTCCCATACATCAGAATGGGCTTCATATGCTCATAGGAAGATGTCAAAGATAATATGAGCCTCAGTGCTTTATCCTCATCTTCAACCTTCACTCCAATAGCCTCCAGTTCTGACACGATATTATTAAGAACACTTAGATGATCTGAAATTTTTGTATCTCCATCCATACGAAGGGTATGAAACTGTTCCTTGAGATACAACCGATTTGAGATGCCTTTACCCTGATAAACTGCTCAAGCTTCTCCCACAAATCCTTTACAGTTGATATCCCATGCATATTTGCAAGAACATTCTTTGCTAGACACAAACGAATCGCACTAGCCGCTCTCAAATCCAAATCTTCCCATTCTTCATCATCGTCTTTACTGGTTCCGCTTGAATCCTTGCTTGAAACAGGGGTCGGTTTCCCTTCAACGCCTTGTGTAACCCAGATTGAATCAACACATCTTTGACTTGAACTTGCCATAAACCAAAGTTGATTCTTCTATCATATTTCTCTACGTCGAACCTCATGGGACTGTATTTCGACATCGTATCTGTATCTTCGAAAACAATATTGTATACTAGAAAATATGCACCAAGCCTATAAGGAGTACACCCAATAAAGGATTCCCAGGAAAGAGAGGTGGGTCACAATGGACACACTTAAGTACCAAGTCTTTCTTAGCCAGAACCTTCCCTGGACAAAAATGCGTATATCCGGCTCGCGTATAATTCTATTGTATATAACACAATCAACCGAATCCTCGTTTCTGATGTGGAAGATCAGACTAAGCTGCAATCACAGAGCAAACTACGAACCTTCAAAATACCAAGACACCCTCCAACAAAATCCTTTTCTGATGTGGAAGATCAGACTAACCTGTAACCACAGAGCATACTACGAACCTTCTAAACCGAGACCTCCCCCAAAACCTAGAGCTCTGATACCACTTGTTGGGAAACAAGCGGTCTCAAGGATCCCCAACAACCTTCCCGAAGCTAACAATAGAGAAATATAACTGAACACAAGAATATTCGTGGAAACTCCAAAACCGGAGAAAAACCACGGGCCTCTAGAGAGAAAGATCCACTATGCGAAAAATTGTTACAATCACACAGTTTAATCTCTAAAGCCTCCCCCCGCCCAATTACAGCCACACTCTCCAAAGTGTTTAACTAAAACCTTTCTACACTTAAAGACAAAAGAACTAGAAAAGAAAGAAAGAACCAAACACTTCAAATCTATTTTTCGTTGGGGCACTTTCAAACCAAAGCTTTGGACTTCTTTATAGGCTTGGAGTCCTCCCAAGCTTTCATCCTTGCACCAATGTGGGATGGGGACATTTTTTATATAGCCAAAAAACCCAACAGTTTGTGTTTAGAAGAGCTTGGTTTGACCAAAACCCATATAACCCGTTACCCAACCTGGTTCGACCAAAATCCATATGTAGTCAAGAGTTAGCTTGATCAAAACCCATATGACCTGATACCCGACTTGGTTTGAGCAAAACCATATGACCATTAGTCCATTACCCAATTTTGTTTAACCAAAAATGGAGGAAAACGTTTACTTGTGATCAATCCAATCGACCCAAACCATGTGACCCATTAGTCATTACCCGATCCGACGTGTTTTTAAAAAAAATGGCCGTATGACCCCTTAACCAACCGGTTTAACTAAATATAGTGGAAAATGTTTTGAGGACAACACAAACCACCCCCCACCCCCTTATGACCCATTGCCCGACTGCCATTCTGCCAAAAAAATAGTTTTAAAAATGGTAAAGCTTGGTACATACCTTAATGATCAAGCAGCACCTGAAAATTGTCAACATAAAACAAGAACATTGTTAGAGATGACTAAAAAATATAAAAAAACTTTGTAAAAATTTGTGAATCATATAAACATACTCGATGAAATTATCGTATTCGATCCTCTTATTCTTTCCACCAGTCTTGTCGAGCTTGGACATCAGTAGATCCAAAACTACAGGCGAAACCACAAAGCCCAAGCTCGTAAGGGCATCTTTCAGTGCATTGGCATCAATCTTGCCACTACCGTCTACATCAAATTTCACAAAAGTGTCCTAAAATAATCATTAATTTATTATAAAACTAATCTAGCAAAAATTCTGAAAATGACGATTTAGAAACTTGTTAAAACTCTCCCTCCAGCTCTGCAAAGTGCGGAAAACTTGAGGGAAATCTTTAGGTCCTGATATCATTATAAAGAACAAGTGGTTAACACAAAAACTATCAATTAAAAAAAAAAGATTATGCACACAAACACACACACAACACATGGATGGCATTTAATTCTTTATTGATAAAACTGAAAAAGAGATATTTATTTGTTAAAAACCATTGTAAAATATAGATTGCATAGTTTTAGATTCAAAGGTTATCATTCATATATAAGTCAGAAAACTTGCTAAGTTACATCAAAACAGAAGGTAGTCGGGCAACAAGCTGCACCGCCAATCCTTTCTGAATTGCAAACCCTAACCTTCAAAATACAAACCCTTGCCCCCTTGGGGTTAAACAATTGCTGTAGACGACCCGTTGAACCCTCGTCAAATAGTTGAAAACCATAATCACGCATGAACATAATCATGCATGTACAAAATCAGAATTACGCATGGTGTAAAAACAAAATCACGCATATTATAAAACTAATTACGCATGTTATCATTTCATTTCGTACGTATTGTACGTTAAAGGATATTGTATTTTACACTATATATACATATATACACACACTTAGGGTAAGATGAGAATCGGTATAACTAGTGCAACCATGGGAACTACTATGTCCAAACCAATTTATATTTTTTCCCTGAAAACTTGTATTTATGACTAACTTATTTAGACATGTAAAAAATAAAAGAAAATTGCAGAGAATTTAATTACATATGGTTTAGAGAAACACATGAAGAGTACGGTAAAATATATACAAGTAAAAAATTGAAAGAAAATGGCAGAGAATTTATATTAGATCAGAAGTGTGTGTAGTAAGCTATATTTTTCATTACCTTCATAATACAATACATCATCTATTTATAGACTACCCATACACATAACAACCTACCTCAACTAACATAACAAACTCAACTAACTCTTATACCCACACACAATACATAACAAACACTCTAATACGCCCCCTCAAGCTAAACGGGGAGCATCCACGTGAAGCTTGGACCTCCGACTGTCAAAACGAACACCAGACAATCCTTTGGTCAAAATATCTGCAATCTGAAGTGTAGAAGAAATATACCAGACATGTAAAATACCCGCTAAAACCATGTCACGAATAAAATGCAAGTCAATCTCCAAATGTTTGGTGCGCTGATGAAACACCGGGTTGACTGCCAGATATGTAGCTCCAATATTGTCACACCAAAGAGAAGGTGGACATGACAACGCAATATGTAACTCATGTAATATAGACGTAATCCATCGTAACTCAGCAGCTGTATGAGCAAGAGCTCGATATTCAGCCTTGGTACTCGATCTAACAACAGTGTGTTGTTTCTTGGAACTCCAACTAATGAGGTTAGGCCCAAGAAAAATACAATAACCTGTACTAGAATGTCGATCATCTGGACATCCAGCCCAATCAACATCACTATAAGCATGTAAATCAAGACAAGAAGATCGACGTATACATAACCCATGAGAGACAGTACCCTTAAGATACCTCAAAATACGCTTAACAGCGACCCAATGTCGATCAGTAGGTGTCTGAAGAAACCGTGACACCTTACTAACCGCATAAGCAATCTCTGGTCATGTCAACACAAGATACTGTAAAGCACCAACCGTACTCCGGTACATAGTAGGGTCAGATAACGGATCACCAGTATGCCGTGAAAGTTGTCTACCAAAAGAGACAGGTGTAGATAATGGTCGACAATCTGCAAGACCAGTACGCTGTAACAGATCAAGTAAGTAGCGCTGCTGGGATAAATGTAAAAATATCCTCAAGGAAAGTAGCCTGAACACCCAGAAAATATGACAACTGACCCAAATCCTCAAGCGCAAACTGAGAATGTAAGCGCCCAATCAATCCCGTAACAAAATCAGAAGAACTCCCAGTAATAATGATGTCATCGACATAGATCAAGACATAACAAAGGATCGAATCCTGACTTTAAACAAAGAGAGATACATCTGAAATACACTGAGTGAAACCTCCAACAATAAGAGCTGTGGATAGCTTGGAAAACCAAGCCCTAGGAGCCTGCTTCAGGCCATAGAGAGCCTTCTGCAGATGACAAACATAATGTGGTCTAGATGTGTCAACAAAGCCTAGAGGCTATGTCATACACACAGTCTCAGAAAGATCCCCATGTAAGAACGTATTGTTGACATCAACCTGACGAATAGACCATCCTCGAGAAAAGGCAACCGAAAGGACAAGACGAATAGCAGTAGGTTTGACCACATGACTAAAAGTCTCAGTGTAGTCAATGCCCTTTGTCTGATGAAAGCCCTTGGCAACAAGTCGGGCCTTATAGCGACTCACCAACCCATCAGGATTATATGCTTAATCCTGTAAACCCACTTACAGCCAACAATGTTGGCATCAGTGGGACCTGAACCAAACACCAAGTCTGGTTGGCATGAAGAGCATCCATCTCAGCATGCATCACATCCCACCAAACAGAATATTGCTGAGCCTGTCAAAATGTAGAAGGCTCAGTGGTGGGAGTAGTAGAGTCATGAAAAAGAACATGATCAGGAAACTGGCACGGTTGTCGTGTGTGATCACGTGATCGTGTAACCATCGGATGAGTCGGAACAAGAGGATGGGGGGGTGGATGAGGAGAATGAGGAGAAATGTCAGGATAGGAAACATCAGAGGAATATGAGGAAGGAATAATAGGAGGAGACGAAGAGGAGGAAGAAGAAACAAAAGTCAAAAACAAAGGAGGAGGAATATCGAAATGAATAGAAATAGAGGAAGATGTAGGAGTAATAGAACTCCCTGGAATATCGAATCGTCTCATGAAATCGAACATGACGAGAGGTATATGTCCGAAACATATGAGGATCATAACAGAGATATCCAAGATGAGAAGGTGCATAACCACAAAAATACAAGGAGTGGACTTGGGTGAAAGTTTATCCGCTCGAGTATCACCAAGAAACGGATAACACAAACACCCAAATGTATGAAGAATAGAATAATCTGGACGATGACCGAACAATGCATCAAAAGGAGAAGAATAGTGAAGAACCGGTGTAGGTAACCGGTTAATGAGATAAGCAACAGTGGCATATGCATCATGTAACAACTCTCCAAAACACCCCAAACCAAGCCAAAACGACAAACCAGACATGTGAATCGAGACTTAGCACGCAAAACAAAGAAAATAGATCTGGGCATCCCAGGCGCCACGTGGCAAGCCTATACCCGTTACGAGGTTGACCTAGCCGTTACGAGGTTGACCTAGCCCTAGCTAGGCACCTCATGCGCCACGCGAGAGCAGACCCAGACTCCCGAACGACGCGCGGGAGAGGTCAAATTGGCCTATATAAGGCCAGGCCTAGGATCATTTTCGTTGCTCAGTTTCGATCGAAAAAATCGAACGTATACTCCCTCTACTCTCTGTTTCTGTCAAAACCCCCTCCCCTAAACCCCTAAACCTGCGAAGCGCTGCCTGCTGTAAGTATCTTAACCCCCGATCACTAATTCTTTATCCTACCCGAGTTAGAACCCGCCAACGCATGTCAAGGCTCTGCCCGCCTAAGTACGTTGTGGTTCTATCTTGTGCTGTATGGTTATCCTACCCGATTGATTTAGGACCCACCGACGCATGTCAAGGCCTGCCTGACTAAGCACATCGGGGTTCTGTCTCGGTTGTATGGCTAAAAGTGACCTGGGTAATTTACTAACGCATATGCATTATATGTTTTAAATAGAAATTCCAGGAAGTAATCAAGAATTTTCACCAGGAACTTCGTAGGAATACTTAATTTTTCAAAGTGAGTACATTCTCTTTTTGTAAACCTTTTTGTGAGTCAAAAATGTTGTAATTATGCTTAACAGTGATTGAGTATATGTATTCTACAATTACCGCCGGTATGTTGGGGTTTTATAAACGAAATTTGAATCCATTACCGTTGGACAATTGGATTTTTGCCAATGGGTAACATGACCTACAAGTCAGGAGTGATAATACTGATTGGGTAATGCTGTAGATATAAACATTGTAAATGCGGATACTCACAATAACTGTAAAGCTATAAAACTTGTTTTAATTATACTTGCTGATAAAATCTTTTTAAAACGCGTTTCAGGTAACTTAATGTGAAGCTAATAGAAGCCAACTGGAGAGCATTGAAGGCTTAGAAAAGTGGTTATAAAATTTACCTAAATAAACGGAGTTTATGTTTTCCATAAGTCACGGTTTATCCCTACAAATGTATTGAAATTGAAAATTGGGTTTTATCCCATTTGTGTAATATAAAAGTTTGGTGTTTTGAAACTCTGATCAATTATTTCCTAACTACTATCCTGATGTTGTAATTCTGCTGCCAAATTAATAAACACCGGTACCACCAGCTCTGTGTCTCGCGGCTCCCGCTCCCGGGGTAGGGGTCGGGGGTTGCGACAGAAGGTGGTATCAGAGCCATGCCACTGGTTTAAGCCATTTAGGTGTTCGTTTACATATTTAAATTTTATCCTACCGTGTTAGGAAATATCTATAACTTATATGATTATTTTGTGTTAATATGACAAATTTTCTTAGTTTACAGTATGAGTGATCAGGGTACTTCTGACGCTTATCATCACCTACCTCATTCTCCCACAGATGAAGGAACCTCCCAGTCAACCGCTGGATCCACTACCGATTCCGATGGAATCTTTGTTTTCAAAGCCAAAACTATTGAACCTTTTCTTCCGAAAAAGAGAGGTTGGTTTAGTCGAGGCAAAGGAGAGAGGAGGAAAAGATTAAGACAAGCCCAACAACAAGCCATAGCAGTTAGAAATACCTAAAACCTAGAAGTTAGACCCTTATGGGAAGAAGAGTTGGATAGACAATTAGCGAATTTCCACTTGTATGGAAATATAGGAGGAGAGCCTAATTTCAACCAAGCAGCAAATCCAGAACCACAGATACTTCCTTTATTTCCCAACCAACCCATGAATCTAGAACAGAACCAGGGAAACCAATTTCCAATCCCAGCCTTTGACCCCAACGAGGAACCAGGATTCCAGCACCAAATCCTCTAAACCTATGGTGGGCCAACAACTGGGAAATACAACAATTACTGGAAAACCCATTCCCTTACGAAGAACCAGTTCCACCTTACCCTGAACCAGTGCCAACCCCTGTGCTACCCATGGAGCATGTGGAAGAACTCCGCCAGCTTGGAGATGAACTGGTGGAAGAAGGAAACCGAATTCGCCAAATCGGAGAGAAGCTCGTCTGGAAGTATGACGAGCGGGAAATGCAGTTTTAAGTAACCGCCACCTACTATATATGTATATATGTGTGTGTATTTTGTTACATAGTAAGAAAAAAAAAAAAACTAAAATAGATATAAACTATATACCACCTATATACATATATCGATGCATAGTTACTAATGTTTGAATTTCAGTTATGTTTGTAATAGACGCGTATATATGAAAAGAGTAAAAGTCGCAATGCTCGACGATTTTGGTTCACTGTGTTGTGTGATATTTATTATTCTGTGATATTAATACTTGATAAATATTTACGATTAGATGTCAGACGAAGTAAATTAGGAAATCCAGAATAACGATAATAACGAGAATCAAATGAATAAAAGTGCTACTGAACACATAGTAGCCCAAGGAATCATAGATGCTATGCCCTATATTATCGATACTATTAAAAAGGCAGAAAACGATAAGTCCGGAAACGGAAGTAAACGCGTATCCTCTGAACCAAATCATAGCAAGAACGGAAATCATGAACTTAATTCAAGCTCCTGTTCCAAAAAGAAGAAGAACCATCTCATATGGTTGTTCTTATAAAGAATTCTTATCATGCAAACCGATAGAATTCTCAGGCAGTGAAGGAGCTATTTCAGCCTTGCGCTGGATAGAAAAGACAGAAGTAGTTTTAAAAATAAGTAAGTGTGCCAATGAGGATAAAGTTATGTATGCTTCTAATCTTTTTAAAGATGCAGCTTTAGAATGGTGGAATACCATTCTTCAGTCTCGAGGAAGTGCCAGGGTTTACAGTATGGAATGGAACAACTTTAAGGAAATAGTTGAAAGGAAATTATGTCTTTCTAATGAAAAGGAACAGATTGCTAATAAGTTCCTAAATATGCAAGGATTGTACTAACCCTGGCCTCACCAGAACCAGTATTAATCTCCCGTTACATTTTGGGATTAACCAGTGAAATCAGACATGTGGTTAAGGCAGCTAGACCACAAACTATTGAAGAAGCAGTAAAACTAGTAACCACCTTGACAGATGAATTGTTACGTACGCAAGAAGAAAATCAGAAAAGGAACCTAGCTCAAAAGATTACTCAGGAATTACGTTATGGTAATCACGGAAAAGGGGCAAGTTCTTCGTCCCCCTATGTAAGTACTGCAAAAAGAAGCATTCCGAGAAATACTCTACATACTGCAATTTATGCAAATTCCCAGGGCATAAGGAAGAAGACTGCAGAAAGAAACCTAACAAGAGGCTATGCTACAATTGTGGAGAAGCCGGTTATATTAAAACCAACCGCCCGAAACTAGCTCTAGCAGCAAACAACAAAGCTAGGATGACGGAAGGACCCAAGAAGACTGCCAGAGCGTTCGTGCTGACTGCCCGAAGAAGCCAAGATGATTCCGGATGTGATTTCCGGTATGTTTTTAGTTAATGATGTTTATGCAAAAGTATTATTTGACTCTGGTGCAAACCAAAGTTTCATAAATACTTCATTCTGCAATTTTCTTAATCAACCATTAACTAAACTTCACCAAGACTGTTTGGTGGAGACGGCAGATGGATCCTCTATCAAAATAAGCGAAATCCTACAGGGAGCTAAGATAGAACTTTTAAGTCAAAATTTTTCTACTAACTTTTTTCCTATGGATCTAGTCGGATTCGATGTCGTGTTAGGAATGGATTGGTTGGTAACCAATCATGCACGAATATTGTGTGATCAAAAGTCTGTAGAAGTGATTGCACCATCTGGCGAGAGGATCATAATTAAGGGAGATAAGTCGACAAGGTAAACAAAGTTCATCTCCGTAATGATAGCGGCAAGTTATACACGAAGAGGAGGAATGGTGTATATGATTTCCATAATCATCAACACTAAAGGAAAAGAATTAAAAGATATTCCTGTAATATCAAATTTCTCTGATGTCTTTCCAGAAGAGTTGCCTGGATTGCCGCCAGATCGAGAGGTTGAATTTAGAATTCACATAATACCAGGAACAACACCGATTGCCAAAGCCCCATATAGCCTAGCACCGACGGAAATGCAGGAACTAAAGAAACAACTGGACAAATTACTAGAGAAGGGTTTCATACAACCTAGCTCATCCCCACGGGAGCACCGGTGTTATTTGTTAAGAAAAAGGACGGATCAATGCGAATGTGCATTGACTACCGAGAATTGAATAAGGTTACAATTAAAAATCGGTACCCATTACCGAGAATCGATGATCTGTTTGATCAACTCCAAGGAGCCCGATTCTTTTTTAAGATCGACTTACGCTCAGGATATCATCAGCTGAAAGTACAGGAAGAGGACATTCCTAAAACTGCTTTCAGAACGAGATATGGTCATTATGAATTTACAGTCATGCCATTTGGTCTAACCAATGCCCATCTGCGTTTATGGACATGATGAACATGATATGTAAACCATACCTGGACAAATTCATAATCGTCTTTATAAATGATATTCTAATTTACTCTAAGTGTAAGGAAGATCACGCAGGACATTTGCATATACTCCTGTCATTGCTAAGGAAGGAAAAGCTTTATGCTAAATTCTCGAAGTGTGAATTTTGGTTACAAGAAGTACAATTCCTTGGACATTTGGTTAACCATGAAGGAATTCATGTGGATCCCACAAAAATCAAGGCGATTACCAGATGGGAAGTCCCTAAGTTGCCTACGGAAGTAAGAAGTTTTCTTGGATTAGCAGGATATTATAGACGTTTTATTCAAGATTTTTCTAGAATAGCCATTCCATTAACCAAGCTGACTTGCAAATCAAGTGAATTTGAATGGGGACCAAATCAGGAAGAAGCATTCAGGATTTTAAACGCACCAATACTTGCATTGCCAGAAGGAACTGAAGACTTCATAGTTTATTGTGACGCGTCTAAATTAGGATATGGATGTGTGCTAATGCAACGTCAAAAAGTAATTGCTTATGCCTCTAGACAACTCAAGAAGCATGAAGAAAATTATACTACACATGATCTTGAATTAGGAGCAATAATTTTTGCCCTTAAAATTTGGAGACACTATCTTTACGGTAGTAAGTTTGTGATATTCACAGATCATAAGAGTTTAATATGTGTCTTTGGACAAAAGAATTAAACATGGGACAGAGGCGATGGATGGAAATCCTTAGGGATTATGATTGTGATATCCAGTATCATGCAGGAAAAGCTAACATAGTAGCAGACGCTTTAAGTCAAAAGTATCTTCAGAACCCGAAAAGAGTACGCTCTCTTAGACTAAATCTTCAGATAGATTTAAATGAGCAAATTAAACAGGTTCAGGAAACAACCATCAAGTACGATGCTGAAGGATTAAAAGGAATGATTAAGGAATTAGATAAAGGAACCGATGGAGTTTGGAGATTCCATAAGAAAAGAATTTGGATTCCTATTCAAGGAGACCTGCGAAATTGAATTTTAGAGGAAGCCCATAAGACTAAGTATACAATGCATCCTGGAAGTGATAAGATGTATAAAGATTTAAGAAAGAATTTCTGGTGGATAGGTATGAAAAAGGATGTAACAAACTACGTTGCTAAATGTCTAACATGTTCACAGGTTAAAGCTGAACATCAGAATCCTTCAGGGCTGTTGCAACAATTGGAAATGCCAATTTGGAAATGGGAATTAATAACGATGGACTTTGTTACCAAACTACCCAGGACGCGAAAAGGCAATGATACAATCTAGGTGATTGTAGATAGGTTAACCAAATGGCTCATTTCTTACCGACAAAAGAAACTTTCGGTATGGAATGGCTAGCTAAATTATATGTAAATGAAATAGTTTCATTGCATAGGATTCCTTTATCTATTGTGTCTGACAGTGGCAGCCAGTTTACTTCGCATTTTTGGACAAGCTTCCAAAAAGCAATGGGAAACAGATTAAATCTAAGTACAACATATCATCCTCAAACAGACGGTCAAAATGAAAGGACAATCCAAACAATGGAAGATATGCTTATAGCCTGTGTAATTGATTTCGGAGGAAATTGGGATGAACATTTACCTTTGATAGAATTTTCCTACAACAACAGTTATCATACCAACATCAATGCTGCACCTTTTGAAGCACTATACGGGCGAAAATGTCGAACACTAGTGTGTTGGGCAGAAATTGGAGAAAAACAATTATCAGGTCCTGAGAATGTACAAGAAACAACTGACAAAATTATTCAAGTCAAGGAAAGACTGAAAACAACCCGAGATCGTCAAAAGAGTTATGCAGATAACAGAAGCAAACCTTTGGAATTTCAAGTTGGAGATAAAGTGCTATTAAAAGTCTCACCATGAAAAGGAGTTGTAAGATTCAGTAAGAAAGGAAAACTAAGCCCAAGGTATTTTGGACCTTTTAAGATTATCAAACGAATAGGGCCAGTAGCCTATTGTCACATCCCGACATCCACGTGTCTACCGGTGGGCCCGGTGGGCCCGGTGGGGAGTATCGTGAGGTACAGTTAATATCATCATAACCAAATAAGCATAACACAACGGAAGGCTTGGAATAATTAAACTATTACAACCGATAATGTCTAGAGTCCAAAATAAATATATACAGACATGGTTGTAACCAGATCCACAGGCGGATCGAAATACATACAAAAATGATAACAGGCACTACAGGCAAGACCCTAAGGTCGCAACTCCTTAGTTATTCGCCCCGCAGCTCCCGGCCTATTCCGTACTTGCAACCTGTAACTTAAGCTTTTGAAAATACGTCAGTTTACACTGGTAAATACGCTCAACTGACTCATTTTGAAAACCTTTTCAAAAATGGATTTAGGCGCACATAACACATTTTCTTAAATAACTTGGGATAGTACAAATGACCTTGTATACAGATTTACATGCTGGCTTTTACATATGAGGCCCGGTACAGAAACCGAGACATGATCGACTGACACACCACTCTGAACTTTCACAAAGAAAGCAGATAGATATTACCCAGTGTATGCCTACACGCCATGCTATATTGTCGTGGCCACTAGCAATTTAGTGAGCCAAGGATATCCCAGACACGGTCAAGCCCACCCCCAATGTTTTAGTTTCAGTCAAAACAGATCAAAACCGGGTTATGTAAGATTTCAGTTAATTATCACAACTGGATAAAACATTATCCCATACCCGACCAAGCGGTAGTAGTCTACCGTATCCCAAGCTCGTATAGGGAAAATAAGTTAAGAGTATTTACCTGAATTGAAGTTCGCAAGTAATCCAAATTCAGCCGTATTCCAAAGCAAGTACAGGAGCAATCTACCGGGAGGCGTTCAGTCTGGAGTGATGGTAATTAATAACCAATATTAGAATGCTAACATGTCTTTAGTTAAGTCCTAGACTTGGACCGGTTATAAATTGTGATAAGGTACGATACGCTAGATTAAGCGGTGACCGGAATAGAATGTTAATTGGATCCGACAAGTACACAGACTTTTATAATATGGGAAGACCAATAACATTCTGGATTTTGATAAGGAATGGACAAAGTTAAACCCGTTTTGGTTAAAATACGTAAACTAGCGACGTATACTTAACCGAATGCGTATAAGCAAACCGGGTAACCGTAAGAGTCGTATATAATTTCCATAATGAGTTATGTTTAAAATATGTTATAAAATCAGTATCATTTTCAAAGATAGGTCCGAGGTGTATTTAAAACCGAATTATGCCTTACAAGGGCATTTTGGTCATTTTTAGGCTATTAAAAGATGTTTAAGTGAATCTGATTTTATGACCTGAATACTCTGTAAAAACATATATTTTATCATGTTATAACAGTAGAATATCAAATATATGTGTGTTTGATGATTTTGAAACATACTATGTCCCGTAGGGGCATTTTAGTAATTTCACACATAGCTTTGAAGCCGAATTTGGGATTCTGAGTTTGGGACTTGTACTTACTGTTGTTATATTAAAAATAAGTTTATAAATCAGTAGGTAACAAGTCTCGGCTTATGGTTATGATTTTAAACCATACTTATGCGCCGAAAGGCGTAAAAGTCGCTAAAATGCCGTTAAATCGATATTTAATATAATCTGAAGTTGGGACCTGTTTTAAATGGCCAAAAATATGTCATTTAACTTATAACCTTAGTAAGTTAAGGTTTTGATTATAGAAAGTTTGATTTTTGCTATTTTTTTTTCCGTAAAAAGGGTAGTTTAGTCATTTAGCGGCAATTAATTATTCTTAAGCATGCATTCAAGCCATAAACTGAACAAGCATCCCAAATGGTCCTACTTATCATAGCATATCAGTAATTATACCATCCATATGATCATATGTGCTAAAAATCTCATTTTTGCGCAAAAAGGACATATTTGCAAGGTTTTAAGGATTTTTACGGAACTTATCGGATTTCTCAGGAATCGAGTCACGAAACTTTAGGAAAATATTCTAAACATAAACATGATCATAAAATGACCAAAACTCAGCAGCAAGAATGGCTCAAAATGGGTCAGAACTGAAAGTCAATTGTTTGAGACTTTCGGTTACAAACCGAGCCTAGACCAAAATTTGACTGGCCGAATCTGTTGTCACAAGTTCTAATGCTTATCTTAGAGTTATTAACGCTTCTAAACATATTTTATAACATCTAGATTGTTAGTTATGATTTTTATAAAATTTGCTCAGTTTGACTTTATTTGACTTTTCGGTTGACTCGTCAATTGGCCATGAATCCGTGATAATCTGGAGATGCCCTCTTGAGGGATTATTACCTCCATCATTATGAGCACGTAGGAACTTTCGTTACGCACAATGGCGGAGTATACACGGATTTAGAACAAAGTCAAGTCGTTTTTACGACAAGACTTTAATCTAAGCAAAAGCTATGCAAAATCAATTTGGCATGAATTACAAACTAACAATAGGTCCAAGTATATGCTAGGAACGAATTGAGAAGTTTGGAATCGATTAGAAGCTCCTTGGCATGAACTTGGTGCAAGATGGTGATGAAAGTGTGATGAAAATCCTAAGGATTCATCAATATAATGGCCAAGGGATTGAACCAGAAGGTTACCAGGTGTTATATGTCGAATACATGTGTCCTAGGACGTGTAAGGCATGCAAGAATTGCGACAATTGCGAGAAGAGGTGGCAGAACATGGCTCTGCCATGTTTCTGCTCGCTGGCAGGGGCTTACGGGCCGTATGGCTCCTTCCTTGCGGTCCGTAAGGCATCCCCATAACCAAAACTTTTGCCTTTTTACACGTTTGACCCCTGGACTTTATTCCATCACCTTTTTGAGGATATTATAATGTTTTTAATAATAATGGTCCCTCAGGTTTTGACATACATTATTCCCTAATTACTGGGACACGTATCGGAAAAATATGGACGTAAAAATACGAGGTGTTACACCTATCACCTACAATTTTCAGAGGAAATGGCAGGAATACATGATGTATTTCATATATGTAATCTCAAGAAATGTTTAGCAGACGAATCATTGGTAATACCTTTCTAAGATATAGAGGTTAACGAGAAGCTTAAATTTGTAGAGAAACCAATTCAGATTAAAGATAGAAAAATCAAGAATCTCAAGCACAAGTGATTAGTTCTGGTCAAAGTTAAATGGGATTCAAAGAGAGGACCAGAATATACATGGGAGCTAGAGTCAGAAATGCAAAGAAAATATCCACACCTATTCAAGTGAATCTCGAGGACGAGATTTAAATCAAGGTGGGGATGATGTAACAACTCTCCAAAACACCCCAAACCGAGCCGAAACGATAATCCGGACACGCGAATCGAGACTCAGCACGCAAAACGAAGAAAATGGATCTGGCATCCCAGGCGCCACGCGCCAGGAACCCCTGATCCTGGCGTGACGAGCGACAGACGTCAGACACGTGTATGTCCGTTTTTTGCCATGTGGCAAGCCTATACCCGTTACGAGGCTGACCTAGCCCTAGCTAGGCACTTCAGGCGCCACACGAGAGCAGACCCAGACTCAAGCGCGACGCGCGGGAGAGGTCACATTGGCCTATATAAGGCCATGCCTGGGATCGTTTTCGTTGTTCAGTTTCGATCGGAAAAATCGAATGTATACTCCCTCTACTCTCTGTTTTTGTCAAAACCCCCTCCCCCTAAACCCCTAAACCTACGAAGCGCGGCCCGCTGTAAGTATCTTAACCCCCGATCACTAATTTGTTACCCTACCCGAGTTAGAACCCGCCAACGCATGTCAAGGCTCTGCCCGACTAAGTACGTTGTGGTTCTATATTATGTTGTATGGTTATCCTACCCTATTGATTTAGGACCCACTGACGCATGTCAAGGCCCTGCCTGACTAAGCACGCCGGGTTCTATCTTGGTTGTATGGCTAAAAGTGACCTGGGTTATTTTACTAACGCATGTGCATTGTATGTTTTAAAGAGAAATACCAGTAAGTAATCAAGAATTTTCACCAGGAACTCCGTAGGAATACCTAAGTTTTCAAAGTGAGTACATTATCTTTTTGTAAACCTTTTTGTGAGTCAAAATGTTGTAATTATGCTTAACAGTGATTGAGTGTATGTATTCTACAATTACCGCCAGTATTTTGGGGTTTTGTATACGAAATTTGAATCCGTTACCGTTGGACAATTGGATTTTTGCCAATGGGTAACATGACCCACAAGTCAGGAGTGACAGTATTGATTCGGTAATGCTGTAGATATAAACATTGTAAATGCGGATGCTGTCAATAACTGTAAAGCTATAAAACTTGTTTGATTATACTGGGATGTATTCACCAGTATTTCTTGCTGATAAAATCTTTTTAAAACGTGTTTCAGGTAACTTAATGTGAAGCTAATAGAAGCCAGCTGGAGAGCATTGAAGGCTTAGAAAAGTGTCTATAAAAGTTACCTAAATAAACGGAGTTTATGTTTTCCATAAGTCAGGGTTTATCCCTACAATTGTATTGAAATTGAAACTTGGTTTTATCCCATTTTGTGTAATATAAAAGTTTGGTGTTTTGAAACTCTGATCAATTATTTCATAACTACGATCCTGATGTTGTAATTCTGCTGCTAAATTAATAAACACCGGTACCACCAGCTCTGTGTCTCACGGTTCCCGCTCCCGAGGTAGGGGTCGGGGGTTGCGACACATCATACCAAAATTTCTTTGGTAAATGTGCATGAAACAAAAGAGCTTGAGCAATTTCAGAAAGATGGCGGTTTTTCTGCTTAGCAACTCCATTTTGTTGGGGTGTGTATGGACATGAAATACGATAGGCAATTCCCGATTCAGAAAGATATGGGGCCATCTGTCCATGGATAAGCTCGGGAGCACCATCACACTGAAGGTATTTAACGGTACAAAAGAATAGATTCTCAACAAGCGGTTTAAAATGATGAAACGAATCAACCGCTTGTGAGCGATGTGTCAGCGGATAAATCCATGTGAATCTGCTAAAATCATCAATGAACGTAATAAAGTATCTGAAACCATCACGAGGATGGACCCCAAATATCACAATGAATCACATGTAAAGGTACAACTGAATGCGTAACAATAGTCTCAAACGGTAGACGTTTTGATTTCGAAATACTACAAGCAGTACAATGTGAAATCGTGGATTTATTCGCACAATGTAAAAATGGAAATCTAGCTAAAACAGCATTAGATGGATGTCCAAGCCGAGAGTGCCACGTCTCTCGAGGAACTGAAGCAACAGCAATCAATGAGTACAACTGATGTGGACTACCACGCGTGTGGTGGAGGGTCTGTCCATCGAGCGTCTGAATAGACAACCCAAAATGTGAGAAGATGACAGCAATAGGATGATCAATAACAAGCTGTGTAATAGAATGTAAGTTCTTGGCGATGTCAGGAACTACTAGAACGTGTTTAAGCAAAATAGTACTAGACAAATGAAGTGATGCATAACCAATATGAGTAATAGCTAGTGACGTACCGTTGCCGACAACAACACGTTCAGAGCCAGTATAAGGAACAGCTCCAAAATCAAGAGAAGAATCAGCTGTCATGTGGGCGGTCGCTCCAGAATCGGGTATCCAAGAGTCCATTTTATCACAAAGAGTGGACAAGTCCGCCATAAGCCCAAAATGTGGCCCAACATGTGATGTATGTGTAATCCCGGGCCAATTAGCAAAATGAGCTGGCCCAAAATCATGAGAATAAGCTGGCCCAGAATTGACCTATTAAACTGTTGAACATTGGGCTGAACACAATTAACAAACTGACCAAAATTATTAGCTGAACTAATTGTGTTTGGGCTAGGGCCCAAGATTCCATTCTGTGTTGTATTAACAAACTGTGATCCAATAGTTGTTGGGCCCTTTTGACTTGTCTGTATAAAATCTGACCCAAAAATCCTATGGTCAAAATCCCCAAATTGACCACCATTACCAGCGACCACATCCGGAACCCTAGAATTAGTTCCTCCACCATATCCTGCAAAATTCGCTGAATACCCTCCAGGTTGACCTCGTTGACCACCATAACCAACTACATCCGACTGCCATTGATTACCACCATGCCGTCCTATTTGATTACCACCATAACGACCACCAAATCTTCCGCCACCACGACTGAAAGTATTCCACCGGCCTCTTCCACCAGAGCGTCCACCTCCGCCACCACGACTACCATTTCCCGAAAAACGATGGTAGCAGAATGACGCTTTGTGACCAGGTTTATCACATATCTGGCACACGACGGCTGTTTTGTTCAAGGATTCATGAGATAAAGAACCAATACTCATTGCAGCCATTGTAGATATCGGAATAGAAGTATTGTAATTTGACTCAGTTTGCTTTAATCGTGTTTCATGAGTAAGTAGTTTTGCATGTAATTGTGAAAAAGAGGGTTTTATGTCATTGTTTTCAATGTTGGTAACAAACATTCTGTAATCCAGATGTAAGCCATTAAGAATCTGTAAAACCAAGCTATCCTCTGTAATAGGATCTCCAATCAATTGCAGTGAATCATAAAGGTTTTTAGCATCATCACAAAATTCAGAAACAGACTTTGAACCTTGTTTTAACGAATGAAATTGTGTTCTATACAGATTTTGACTTGCAAATACATGCTGATGAAACATTTCTTCTATCTTCTGCCATAATTCTGAAGCAGACACAGTTCCCCTAGCAATATGAATTAATGACGGAGCAAGACTGGCAGTAATGAATGCAGATACGTAGGCATCAGACTTTTCCCAAACAGATCGTGCTTCAACATCATCTGGTGGAACGGATTCTCGATTCAGGTGATGAATTAATCCTAGTGTTTTTAAAATAGTTAGGGTTTGATGTTGCCAATTCAAGAAATTTGTGTTATCCAGTTTAATTGGCATAAGATTTGTGATATTAGGATAGTTGTTGCTGGAATTTGTGAAGGTAGTTGAAGATGATGATGAATTTGTCATGATTGATAATGGTACAGGATGAAACAAAGAAGAAATAGATGAAAACAGAGAAGAATGTTATCAGAAGTGATGGAAGAAAGAAGATCGGAAGTTATGGAGGTTTGCCGGAAAAATAACAACCTGCCGGAGTTGTAACAGAATTAGGTCACCAGGATCATGAGCATATGCTCTGATACCATATATGAGATCAGAAGTGTGTGTAGTAAGCTATATTTTTCATTACCTTCATAATGCAATACATCATCTATTTATAGACTACCCATACACATAACAACCTACCTCAACTAACTGCTATACCCACATACAATACATAACAAACACTCTAATAGAATTTAATTACATATGTTTTAGATACTGCCCTTTGAACTTTAAATTGAGACTGCCCTTTCTTAAGTAAGTTTTATTAGTTTGCATCAAACACAAACCCGATAATCATTAAATGGTGTACTTACGCTGGATCATCAACAAGGAACAGTTAATAGGAACTTTTTTTAATAATATACTTTTCTTTTAGTGTAAGAGAGGAATAAATCGGATTACCCTTTATCAATTTACCATAAATCTATGAGTCATTTAAAATGAAGCAATGAGTTCACATTTTCTTATTATAAGTTATTGATTATATTTTTACCTTTCAGGGGTTTTTTTTAAACTTCTTTTTATGAATTACTTTTTTAAATGGATAATCAAAAACTTCTAAATCATTTAAATATTGCTGACTTTTAAATCTTGGTAGCTCTACCCTGATATTCAATAGGAAATAGTCACATGTTTAAAGACTCTATATATGTGCATGCGTCTAAAATTAGACTCTACAAGTATACTAGATGAAGATGCTAAAGCTTTTAATTGAAGCGACTAGGTTCAGATGAGATGGGTCTCAGCCTAACCGCTTTAGTTAAAAGCTTTAGCTTCCTTATCTGATATACTTGTACAGTCTAAAATTTCATTTTTCATCTGATTTACTTGTAGAGTCTAATTTCAGACGCAAGAACATATATAAAGTTTTTTAACACGTGACTATTTCCTATTGAATATCGTATACAATTTTGAACTGGATAAATATTAGTGTTTTCCTTAACTTCACCGGTTCAAATGTTTATTTTGATATGGAATCACTTTATTCGGTACTTCTCAATCTTCGGACAACATAGTAAGATGCTATGAGGGGGAAGACAGTGGCGGAGCTTGACAAAATGTTCCGGGGGGGCAAAAAGTCATGCGACCAACTTTTTTTTTTCCTATTGCTATGTTTCGGGCTGTATGTTCGGGTCAGATCTTTGACTCGAGTTGGGTCAAACAATAACTCCAAATAAAATTACATAATCTTCATTCATTCAAAGGACGTGTTCTCACACATAAAATTAAAAAAAAGCTAAATACTGTTTAACAAAAATATAGACAAAAATATTTAAAATGATGCGAGATAAATGTAATTACCTAGATGAACAATTACAACTCAGCCCGGCGGCTTTTAAGATAAATGGTAAGTACATTTAAGGCCTTTAAGATTAAAAAAAACCCTGAACTTTGATTTATATATAAAGTAGTAACAAAATTTACTTAAAGTTTATAAACAATTATAAAAACAAACTAATAGTCCGTTCTTCACATTTTTTTAACTCAACACGAAAATATGTATAAGTATTTTGGACAATAAACTTGGCAAGGGTAGAGGATTTTTAGGCAAAATAATTGGCTAGGGCGGACCTATACATATTTGATTTTTTCGGACGAAAAACCGGAAATATTACACTTCTAGCCGAAACATTCGGGGGGCGGGTGCACCCCCGGGTTCCTTAAAAGCTCCGTCCCTGGGGAAGGGTCACTTGCCCTTCCTACCCTAACGTCCTACAATTGTTACCCGCCACATCACTTAGTACATCCGATGCCCTAAACTACCCAATTTGGTGGCACCATTACCCTAAAACATGGACCCGCTCACCATTTTACACCACACTCTCCCTCCATACACATAACTCTCTCTATCTCTCTCCTACCCTCACACAAACTCATTGGCAAACACAAGACCCAAAACCTACCCGCCAGAACCACTCGTCGGACCGAAGGTGGTGTAACCTGAGCAGATATAGGATACCCGTTTGCAACCGTTTAAGTGCCCACCCCCTAAGAGTCTATTACAGCAGCGGTCAACTCATACTTCATGAGAAATAGGTCCCCTTTTCAACTCTTATGTGGCATCTACCATCCACTTGTAATATTTGTTAAGCCATTTGTTCTTTTTTGGTTAATCAACTTGTTTACTAATAATGGCAAGAATTATATTAACTATGGATATAGTTGACCTTTTCATGATTCTTAAATTTAGCTGACATTTTCTTTCTCTATAACGACCTGTCATTAGGCTTTAACCTCTTCGTATCTGACTAATATCTCGATGATTAAGCGTCTAACTATGTGCTAAGGAGAAAGGAAACTGGTCCATTATTGGTACATCAAATCTAATGGTTCTGGTGGACTTGTAAAAAAACTAAACATTTAGATCATCGACTTAATAATTCTAGAGTGATTTCAAGTTGTGTACAAATGGAAATTTATTTACTAGAATAGTGCGTATACGTTCTTGAAAATTTGTTAACTATTCGTAGTAAATATAAGTAAGATATTATTGCCCATATATCTTTTTTTACCGGGAAATTTGGATCATTGACGGATGACGGACCACTTGAGGGAGTATCATCGTGTCACCAACAGAATCATTCGAACATATCCATCTCAGGTAGGCAATAATGCCTATACACCAATTCAGTAGGAAACTCAATAAATCGCTACTAGACTATAATGCCATTGGGGATATTTGTCAAATGAACATAGAGTTTGAGACACAACAATGGTGACTTAACTAAATGCTAGCTTACAAAATTCAATATGTGTGACATACGAATTTCACATTGTTGAATTCTATTTACATGAGATATATCAGGCCATCAGCAACACCCTTTTTTAGCATAGCACTAATGTGTTTTAGTCATGTTTGGGTGAGACTGTGAGAGCAATCCATGATGGGTGAACTCATGGAGAGTTTTTACTTGGGCAAACAAAGAAAACAAAATATAGACACAAGTGCATGAAGTGGACAATATTATTTGTTATGAGAGACCGGATGTAACAATATGATCTACCTCATATAAAACTCTCTGATGCCTAGTTAAGTCAAACTGACTCAATTTGGATTCCCGAATAGAGGTTTTGGGGTTTAATATAGGATGTGTTATCTATCTTAAGTTGGATTATATTTCTACACATACGCCATATGGTGAGGAAATTCGATCAAAGTAAATTGGTTGCAATGGGCTCACCATTGCCGATAAACTCCATTGCTTGCCATACTTGAGGTAGAAATCAACTTGCAATAGACGTGTGAAGAAACTCCCTCTCTTTTTCACCTATGTTAGTCACTTTGAATCTATCTTTCCTCTTAACACTTTCCTTTAAATCCCTTCCTATTTTCATACTTTTAAACGTGCAAATCGACCTCCTAAACTCTATAAAACTAGGGGGTGGTAAGAATGCGGAAATAAGGCTTAAGTCAAAGTTGAAGAAACAAATGTAGAAGAAGAATGTGAAAGTTGTTCTCCGTAAAAGGAAAGGGAAGGGGATGGAGATTTGCATCGATGATGGTCACTAGGATAGGGGAAATATCACCAATACAGAGACATAGAGAAAGAGATCTCTGACAATGTTTGCATAACCGGACCAAACATTGAACAAACGCCTTATTTGTTCATTGGACAAGGCACGATCGTCCCTGGGAATGATTGTTCCTAGGAACAACTGTTCTTGGTATGAGGTATAACCGTGTTGAAGTCGAGTAACACATAAGAACTATATTGAAGTGACAACCACAACTATGATTCGTTCAAACACAACTTTTGACTTGCACGGGCGTGCAAAGGCGACACAGATTGTGTGGATCGCTAATCATTTGTAGCATTGTCACACACCATAACTAGTCGACACGTAATAAGGATACTTGTCAAGCACGCTCATGCATAGGTGGTGCATGACCCTGCTTATGTCAGCGCACTCATGCTGGTGCTACCCGTTGGCAATGATGCTGACATTTAAAAAATCTTTAAGTAGTGGAGCAGGCTTAATTTGAAAATTGTTCATTTGTCTACTCTCTTGTGTGGTTTAAATACACTGTACTTGCTGGTACTTTTACCACTTTCTTAGTTATTTTCTTTATATCCCGGATATAATGGGTGTAGTTAGTAATTCGAGGTGTAGCAACCACAATAAGTAATGCTCTTATTGTTAGTGAGTGTGAGTTATGATATAGGCATTGGTTACAAAGAATTGTCTAGCAGAGGATTGGCGTCTCGAGGTATAATTTTGTTAATCCTAGTAAATTTATATTAGTTAATTCTGGGAAGATTAGGGTTATGTGGAACATCCTAATTTCTCGTAATGTAAATCCTTTGAGGATTCTTCTATATATTCCAAGGGTAACGAAACAAATTTATATACTTGACGATCGTAGTGTGTATGATGGGTTTGTCAGCCAAAATGATCCTCGAAACTCAAAAGGGCCAAACCTGTCACATTTTAAGTAGAAGGACAAAGTAGTGAAAGTGGGGCAATACAACCCATACTAGTTAAATATGACTCATGTAGATCAATACGGTCCAAATTGTTATAAGGAACTTGTGTTAGTCAGCCCTTGGTTTCAGAACCTAATTATAGCCCTCGTTAGCTAGGATACTGACCATATTGCTCAATACGGGTCATATGATGGAGTTGACATCAACTATAAATAAGAATGCTTGGAATCTCATTGGTGCATTTTTTCATCCAAGTTTTAAAGAGAGAGGGGGGGGGGGGGGGGAACCTCTCTATGGAGTTTTACTAATTTTAAACTAGAACACCTCATCCAAATCGCAACACTAGAGCTGGTAATGTAACGTAATGATTCACATCGGAAAGATCCAAACTTCAAATGGGCATATCCCAGGCTAGGAAATGCTTTATGGGAGCAAAAACCTACGAGTCTAGGGTTTCTGGATAAGCAGAATATGAAACAGGTAGTTAACGTACCGCTTCCTTAAGCTTAGTGGACTGCTACCCCAAGTTTAGCTATCAACTATGTGTTGAGAAAGACCGGAACGAGTGGCTTACACTTGTATGTTGATTAATAATTGGTATCGTGTGTCTACCAAACCCGCTAAGCTGCAAAATCCATAAAAACGCCAAAAACTAATTCGTGTTTTTGGTTCTCGAACCTTAGATCTTTCATATCATTTCCTACGAGAAAGCACTTTATTGAGAATCCCGAGCTGGAGATACCCCTTTTCGTGTTGCGAGCTACTTATTATTGGTGCATTGGTCGAGAGAACTTAGTATAAGAAACTATAGATATTACTCGGCCCAACATATTAGGATTTGTTATTTAAGATAGAAAACCTCTCTATGGAGTTTTACTAATTTTAAACTAGAACACCTCATCCAAATCGCAACACTAGAGCTGGTAATGTAACGTAATGATTCACATCGGAAAGATCCAAACTTCAAATGGGCATATCCCAGGCTAGGAAATGATTTATGGGAGCAAAAACCTACGAGTCTAGGGTTTCTGGATAAGCAGAATATGAAACAGGTAGTTAACGTACCGCTTCCTTAAGCTTAGTGGACTGCTACCCCAAGTTTAGCTATCAACTATGTGTTGAGAAAGACCGGAACGAGTGGCTTACACTTGTATGTTGATTAATAATTGGTATCGTGTGTCTACCAAACCCGCTAAGCTGCAAAATCCATAAAAACGCCAAAAACTAATTCGTGTTTTTGGTTCTCGAACCTTAGATCTTTCATATCATTTCCTACGAGAAAGCACTTTATTGAGAATCCCGAGCTGGAGATACCCCTTTTCGTGTTGCGAGCTACTTATTATTGGTGCACTGGTCGAGAGAACTTAGTATAAGAAACTATAGATATTACTCGGCCCAACATATTAGGATTTGTTATTTAAGATAGAAAACCTCTCTATGGAGTTTTACTAATTTTAAACTAGAACACCTCATCCAAATCGCAACACTAGAGCTGGTAATGTAACGTAATGATTCACATCGGAAAGATCCAAACTTCAAATGGGCATATCCCAGGCTAGGAAATGATTTATGGGAGCAAAAACCTACGAGTCTAGGGTTTCTGGATAAGCAGAATATGAAACAGGTAGTTAACGTACCGCTTCCTTAAGCTTAGTGGACTGCTACCCCAAGTTTAGCTATCAACTATGTGTTGAGAAAGACCGGAACGAGTGGCTTACACTTGTATGTTGATTAATAATTGGTATCGTGTGTCTACCAAACCCGCTAAGCTGCAAAATCTATAAAAACGCCAAAAACTAATTCGTGTTTTTGGTTCTCGAACCTTAGATCTTTCATATCATTTCCTACGAGAAAGCACTTTATTGAGAATCCCGAGCTGGAGATACCCCTTTTCGTGTTGCGAGCTACTTATTATTGGTGCACTGGTCGAGAGAACTTAGTATAAGAAACTATAGATATTACTCGGCCCAACATATTAGGATTTGTTATTTAAGATAGGGTCTAAGGGTTATGGTCATGGTAGTTGTTGGGTAGCTTGACCGCAATTAGGCATGATTGATCACCCATGCTTAAACAAGGTAGAGTTATCCAAAGCTAACCTCATTAAGGACTATCTAAGCCATTATCTAAGATTGTGTTTGTCTAGGAGAGGGATCAAGTCATGGTTAGTATTTTTTTTAACGGCAAATTTCTTTCTCCTTGTGAGAATTAACATAGGACCACCTACTTAAGTGTTTTAAAAGTCTTTGCCTTGCCATCAAACCACCAACCCCAGTGGTTCATGGTCAGTCATTAGAACACCCAGGTATGGGTGAGTAACTATTGTGCTACGCGACTTAAGGTTAGGAGGAATGTTACCAGACCTAGATTCCGGTTCTTAAGAATGGGGAAGTTTACGTAGTCAATTACATTCTCGGTAATACATTAGAGGTGAGTTACCATGATTGTTTATATTCTGATAATATATTGTTGTGTCTAAACTGGTAATACTGAGAATGCTACAAATATGCAAGCGCCGGTAGGTGTATACGAGACCCTTATATGCTTAATCCTGTGTGTTAAAGCGGCTGAAAAGGGGTTAGGTTGCCTCGTATGCAGTAAAATACATGTCTATACCTATTCGGCTGTCGGAGGGGTTGATAGGTCTATAGCCAGTGGTTATGGTAAAACCAGGGAAGGTAGCCAATGCCCATGGACCAAAACATCACAACCGTTGTCAATGTAGTTTTAAACTGTGAATAACATGAGCTCAACGACAATAGCTGACATCATTATGTCTGCTTATCATAGGAAAACACTAAAGGGAAAGTTTAGAGCTACTTGGTGAGAAGTGGTATCGGGGTCCAAGAAGCTCTTAAGTCTTATGTTGTTGTATATAACGACTTGATGTAACCAAGGATCTTTCCATTTAAATAAATGTTATGTTTTCTTCCATTGTTAAGTGCATCCATTGTGCAAAATCACCTGGGTTCTCGGTGGAGTGTTACATAAATGCGCTCTTGGTGTTGAAATCGTTATAAGTATATTTTTGGTGTATGGGGGGGGGGGGGGGTACACCGTAATATGAGAGTACCTTAACAAAAACTCCAGAAATACTAAGACTTTTCTCTTTTAAGAGAGAGAAAGAGAGAGTGTGCGTGTGCGTGCGCATGCATGTTCACGTATTGCGGCGCTTACAGTAAACTTCCTGAAGTACCAGCGAAGACTCATGGTTGGGAACGTAATCCTTGTAACCTTATCTTAGTATTTACATTTAGTTCTAACCATAATCTAACGTTCGAATGGGAAATGGTAGTAGAGGTGATCAGAGTTTCATGTTAATACGATTGTACAGTTAGCGCCCAATTACAACAGGTACCCTAGTGATCGAGATCTACTAGATGCCCAATCATGCTAGTAGTAGTGTGGTCATGCACATACATGCCAGCTACGCGCAGTAGTTGATAGGCAGCACATAGACATGCATGAAGGCATGGTTATGCCACCTGCTTGCCAGTAGTAGTTAGTTTGTGCATGAAAGCACCATATAGAGTAAAGTAGAAAAATCAGCAAAAGGATAGTGCATATGTTTAGATTTGTGACACTGTTAATATGACTTTGTTAGGCCATACCCAATACAAAACATTTGGTTTATGTGGAGTTAGCATTTGAGTGGAAGATGTATTGGTGGAGTTTGCATTTGAGTGGAGTGCACTTGGGGAAGAATGGTGCATTTGGTGATATGGTGGGGGCCTATCTTGATTAGTTCGTTGTAGTCTTCATCGATGACATCCTGATATATTCGAAAAGCAAGGAAGAGCATGAGCAACACGTAAGAACAATTCTTGAATGGTTGAGGAAGGAGAAGTTATATACAAAGCTTTCCAAGTGTGAGTTCTGGGTACGGATTCGGGTGTAAAGGGCGTTGGGATAGAGGAAAAAGTGATTGTTGTTGAAGGAGGTTTGGGATTTGTGGCGGAAAAAAGTTTGGGTAGTTCACAAGAAGATATGTATAAGCGGTCGGCTAACTTACCCGGAACTTGCAGAGGGGGGAAAGGTTGAGGCTAAGTTGTATTCGCTATTTCGCCTACATCATACGGGTTGTTCAGATTGAAGAAACGATTATGGGGATGCATTTTTTAATAAAACTTGAGAGTGGCTTCTACGCCACTTGATAGCACGTACTCCGTATGGTCTAAAATAAAATTAAACCAAACTTCTACACAACAGAAGCTTAAAATTCCTCTGGAAAACTCTATCAAATAAACACTAGCCGTCAGGGCGAAACCAAGGGGATCAAGAGAGTTCGATGATCCCCTCGCACCAACATCGTGTTCCCTTTGGTGATTGTTTTTTTTTTTCTTTGATGATGATGTTTGTGGTAATATATTGGTAATCATTAACTAATTACTATCTTTTCTTAATTTCCATTTTCAACTTTTTTGGTTTATATATATTGGATTCTGACGTTGTCTGTTGGTAATAGATGATGGGCCCCGTTCATCGGTAATTACCAACGGATCCGGTCCATTGGCAATAATCTGTCGACAGTAATGGATCCGAAACCAAACCCATAGGCAGTTTGAAGAGTGGTAAAACTGAACTCCCTTAAAGAAACATAGAAAACAATCCAATTACAAATAAGAAAAATGGAAAAGACCAATCCCGCATAGGCCAGATCAGCGGCTATTGGGATCAAACCCATCATTGTTTTGTAGTTGTCTGTCTACTTGTCCATTGTCCGCTTTACCAAAAAAACACAGTGCTTATTGATTCATGGGGTAAGGGTTAGGATTAGCCACTCCCGAGTGCATATTGGCTTTAGAGTTGTGTTACAAGCGTGACCAAAACATATTGACATATTAATGTTATGATTTATCATATCAACCGTTAGAAACCATTAATTTTAAAAACAATGCTTATCGATTCATCCATTTAGTCCTTATACACGTTATACACTTTGAAGCTTTCGTGTAGGACGACCTCTCATCAATTTTAGCAACTTATTATGTGGAATTTAGCAACACAACCAGTGAGTATATAGTCCCCGATTTTCATTTTAACTTTTGGGGTGTTACATGTGTTATTATACAAATACCATTTTTCCTTTACTATTCCCGTATACAATTTAATTACTTTTTTGTCTTGTATGAATTCTAGTAGTTATTAGTGTGAACATGTTTGGTTTACTATTTCCAATACCACGCATATTCATTAATTACGATCAAGCCGAACGGGAGTATGTTATAGCACTATAGGATTGACAACTCATTCTCACACCTTGGTTTTGTGTGTTTGAGGAGTTTTCTTTGAGAACGATAGAAACCGACCATACCCAAGATAAGTTTTATATTTGTTTTTTCCTTTTTCAAGCTTTAATTTATATTGATATGCATAAATAAGTTGCACATTATGAGCTTTAGTGATTTGTACACTGTATTATTTTTCATTTCAAATGTAAGTAATTAAGTAAAATAACAAAAAAAAAAACTGTAATGCTTTTAGACCAACCGGTGTGGGCTAGCGCATCTAGCCACATCAACCCAATGGCATGCCAAAATCACCCGGTGAGCGTTATAGGGGGGTGCTATGGGGGAGTTCCATCTCTTTAACGAGTGACGACACCCTATGCATGTGGGGCCCATGTGATTCCACCAATTAGATTTTTCCTTTTTTATTTCCTTTTTTTTTTCTAGTGTTTAAAGGGGGCTTTAAAAGAGAGTTATCTCACACTTTGCAAGTTAACGATAAGTCCCTCACTTATATTGCGCATACGTGGTGTTGATGTGGCGTGATAAAAAAGTATAGTGTACACACACACACACACACACACACACATATATATATATATATATATTAATCTTCATCTTTAGATGTTTAGTTTTAATTTTTTCGTTAAAAATAATGCGAAAATAAAAAAAAACATTAATGATAAAAATAAATTGGTTATTAATAATAAATGTAAAAGTGATGATGTGGAAATATAAGTATTGGCAAGGAAGATTGTAGAGTTGGAGAGAAAATGGGTATTTTTTGTGCATATGTGGAAATCTGATTTGCAGCTGATTGAGCTCATCACCCTTAATCCTCCAAACCCAATTCCAAACGCAAATTCAAAGACAACACTCGTGTTATCCGATCAACGAACCCATGCTATGACCATTGTCACACCCACTTTTGTTTACGCATAGTTTCTGCTGCGTTCCAGTCGATCACAATAGCAATTCGATGCCATCCACTCCCAATCACAACAATTGCAACAACAATAACATTAATAATAATCGGGTGTCGGTTTGTGTACGGATGAGGTTGAACAAGTGGAGACGTGAGGCAGGCGGCTGGTATGGGTGGTTTACAGTGAGGACAACAAGGGATTGGGTTGGTGCTGTTGTTTTTCCGGCAAACAAGTTTTTCTAGCCAGATTCATTTTTTCTGCGAGTAGTTAAGGGTTGTGGTTGTTATAAGTGGCGCGGTGGGGCTTGTGTAATGGTTTACGAAATAACAGGTTTGTCGCATTGGTGTTGTGGTGGTTGCACGTTTATGAGTGCATTTGCACATTGCATTCGTGATGGTCTTATAAGGTTCTTGGAAAATGTGAGAATAAGTTTAGGCTAGCAGGTGTTTATCAAAGGCAAAGGTGTGCTCTATGAAGTATTTTTTCCATGCTTTAGGCTCATATGCATGCGCATTAAATTGTTACTATTATATTGTTTGTTGATAGAATATATGTCTTGTAGAAAACATTGTTTTGCATTCAAAAGGGCACTTACAAGAGTGTGTGATTAAGATGATTTTTAAACAAGTTTATGGTTTTTGAGAAATGGGCTTACATAATGAAGTTTTTGTCACATATGACATGGATGAATTACTTAGAATTTTTAGAACGGTTTGGTATAGTTGTGCCATTGAAAGGATTTGAAACGCTATGGCACCGTAGTACGTGTGCAAAGAGAAAAGAATTAAAATGAATTTTGACTAGATATCAAAAGGGTAAAAATGAATTTTGACTAGAAAAATGTTTAGCATGGTTTAGCAGGAAAATCAACACATTATCTTTTTCAATTTGGCTTTGATAACGTAGTTATATCGTATATTCCATTGAAGGGATGAAAGTAGGCAAGCCAATCTCCCAAATGTGTGGTAGGACCCCGTGTATTAAGTGGTTGTCAAATCCAAATTCAACATAGCTTTTTTCATTGACCTTAAACCCGACGGGTCCGGTTCAGATTCCTGCTCTCGTCGTTGTAATGACGGCTCCCTTGCGGAATAACGAGTCTTGAGCTGCAACCACATGAAAATCTCGTTAGAGGGCCCCAGATCACCCCTAGGGCACTCCGACACTCAAGTCAGTATCTTATCAGCCATGATAAAATTACATATGAAAGCATAAGTATATGTTGTAAGAACAAGAGAAATAAAGGAAAAAAGGCGCCTCAAGTGGAGAGGCGAATAACCTGCCCATTCTATAGGAGGGTGTGTATATATATATATATATATATATATATATATATATATATATATAAAAGGGGACTCTTGGGCCTTAACCCAATGGGTTGGCCTAAGAGTTGGCTTATTAGAACCAAGTCCATATGAGCCTACCAAGCATGTAATGAAAGTCTAAATGGGCTCAGGCCCAGTCATCATATATATATACACATATATATATACATATATATATATATATATATACATATATATATATATATATATGTATATATATAAGGGGACTCTTGGGCCTTAACCCCAATGGGTTGGCCCAAGAGTTGGCTTATTAGAACCAAGCCCATATGAGCCTACCAAGCATGTAATGAAAGTCTATATATATATATATATATATATATATATATATATATATATATATATATATATATATATATATAAGGGGACTCTTGGGCCTTAACCCCAATGGGTTGGCCCAAGAGTTGGCTTATTAGAACCAAGCCCATATGAGCCTACCAAGCATGTAATGAAAGTCTAAATGGGCTCAGGCCCAGTCATCATTCTAAGGGAGTGAGCCCAAACGAAGACCATCGTCGTGAAGTCATCCCTAGTCCAGGCCAATTTATTTATGGGTGGGCCTAGGACTTATTCCGGCCCTTGAGAATCTAGGCAAAACCCTTTCCGCCTTTTAATTATCACCCTTATATGTCGGGTAAACATAGTCTAAGCCATGTTACGCTAGACTTATCTATTATGTTGTCCTTAATGTAACCTTGCATTTAGCATTCTAAATAGCAAGGCGACATCTCGAGTAGGGAAACACAATACCTGGCTTTTAAGACACCACTATGTCTCTCTTGTTTAACCATTAGGTCGGGTGTTGCACCGAGTAACATTAGTCTCTTGAATGCCTTCTTGAAGGCATTTTAACCAGTATACTCTTTCAAGAGTATTTTTCTTGAGAGAATCTATGTTACTCAGATTGTTATTCCATGTCCTTCTCGAGGACATTTATTCAAGGTACACGTTCAAGAGTAGCCTCTTTAAGAGCATCAACTGGGACACCTTGTTTATCATGTTATACTTTTTCCTTGGCACCCCTCTGATGAGGGTTTTTATGTTGTTTAAGTTGTTAGAGCTTTTCATGAGTTTGCTTTGTAACTTTTTTAAGCTGTTAAAGCTTTGTATATGATCGCTTTGTAACTCGTTTAAGTTGTTAAAGCTTTGTATAGGCCCGCTGTGTAACTCGTTTAAGTTGTTAAGGCTTTCCATGGACCCGCATTATAACTCCTTTAAGTTGTTAAAACTTTTAGTGGGCCTTTTGCCCAGTGGCGTCCGAGCCACTTGGGTTTTCATATGAACACTTATGAGGCAATTTGTAAAGGAAACACTGCCTAAATCGTTCCTTTTTAGCTTTTACAAGATTAGAATGTCCATAATAAAAAAGCAAAAACCAATGAAAGTGGACAAAAATACAAAGTTTCCAAGAATCGCCCCTGTGCACAACCAAGCACGACAATGCCTCTCGCCTCAACTTGCCTTTTGAAGAAATTAGGACAACTTGGTGGGCAAGAAAGAAAGACGGCATGCACGCCCATGCATCATAAGCACGACCCCCTCCAAAAAAAAAAGACAAATAAGAAGAAGACAAAAGCTTGAGACCGAAGTACACATCCTGCAACTGTTGTCTGGACAACTCAACGTGCACGGCCGTGCATGAGAGGCGCGCCCATGCCCAAGACCCCCAGGACACAGAAAGGACAAATTCTCGAAGCTTCTATAAGGTTCCAAGTAATAGGCACGGTCGTGCCCTATAGGCACACTCGTGCACCCCTGCCTTTGATCAGCCTATAAATACCCACCTCATTCACTCATTTGAGGCATGTCCTTCTTTTCTCTCTTGTTCCTTGTCATGCTATAGCCCCAAGGCTGCTAGAATTGTGCCTCTAAGGCCTTGTTCTTTCACCCTTGAATGCTCTAGTCCCTTAGAGAAAGTGTGGGTGATCCATGGAGCTTACCTAATCAATAACCAAGTATGCCATGATCAAGATACGTCATAAGCCCATTTGCTTAGAAGTGAGAGGTTGATCCCTAGGGAAGGCCTTCATGCTGACCAAGACCTCTCCAAAGTTAGGATCCTACATCCTATCTTTACTCATCCATGTTAAGAATAAGGCATCGTGAGATTAGTTCACTAAGTGTATGCACTAGATGAGAGTTGAGATACATTTTGTTACACACATACTTGTACTTGAGCTAGAGCTTGAAGATCATGAAGTGTGGTAATCGCCATTGTTAAAGTGTTTCATATGGTTGTAATTTTTACGCTTTTTCAAACACTTGGATTAGTTAATCCTATTAATATAGTATTTCTATCTTAATTAATGTGTTTATCCTTTACTAATCTTGGTTTTGTTATCTTTTGTGACCCAATTTGAAACTAAATTAACTTAACATCTTAAATTAACAATATTAATTTAACCTAACTTAAGTTGACTAAGGTATACGACTTCTGGCACCCTTAATCAAACTCGGTGTTCTTGATAAACCTTGTAAGGTGAAGCTTATTAGTACACTCATGGCGTGTAACAACCCATATACTAATAGGGAAATCCAAACTTCGCTTATCAAGTTTATTATTATGTAGACTTCTTGTATTGAACCATATTCGGGTGACAAGCTTTTGGGATCGATCCAGATTTTGAGTCTAATAAAAGGCTTCTGATAGTAGATCAAGATCGTTAGGGAAGGCTTCTAATAATGCACCAAGATCTTGTTGGGGGTAACAGTTAAGGTAATAACCAGTGAAATGCGACCTATTCGCTTATTCAGTAACTTAATTAATCCGATGACTAAATCTCTTCTGTAATATAAAATATCCCTAAACGTGATCCTATTTGTTATGCATGAAATGAAGCACTTATTAATTAAGTTATAATAAGGTAATAAAATCAAGATGGCCTTAAACCAGTCTTGTTGTGGCATATCGTTTACTGGTTGAAAGGCTAGGGGAGATTCATTATGGACACATTTCTAGATCGGTCTATCGATATGTTGTGATAAAGTTGAGGGAAGTTGGCAACTGGACCATGGAAGCCACTTCTAATTTAATTAAAGGATAAAATCGAAGACTTAAACATTTTCCTCATTTTATAAAATAAATTATATTAATAGAGAAAGACTTATCCAAGAGTCATTTACTACTATTTTAGTCTACTAATCTAACTACAAATAAGAATGGTCACAATAATAATAAACAGTTGAGCAAGGGAAACATGTTCCTTGGACGATACTTGGTTCTTATCAAAAGCTACACTATACGCAATGAGTTCTCTTCTCGTTGTGTGTGTTTAGTTTAAATATAAATTATTTTGATAAATTTAAAACTAGATAACCATGTACCTAAGTTTTTAAGTTAACATACTTAAGTGTCCTCAATATTATTAAATTAATATATATATCCACACGACATCAGTGACGCCCCGACATTTTTGTAGCCGGTTGGGGTGTTACAGATTGGTATCAGAGCCATGGTTATAGGGAATTAGGTTATTAGATTGCTTTTGACCTAGACTATAACCTTCTTAGGACCCTAAACATGAGCTATCTCATGATCTCTATTATATGTCTTCCTTATCATTGTCTTCATCCATATCCACATCCATATCCATACCTTAGATTAGATTCTTAGTTCTCTGTATCATACAAAATCATTATCTATCCTTAAATGATCAATTTTAAATCCTTAGGCTTTTAGCCTTAAATGTTTTTCATAATATTCTTGGGTTTGAATAATGATTACGAACACACGCACACACACACACATATATATATATACATATACATATATATATATACATACATATATATATATATACATACATATATATATATACATATATATATACATACTATAAAAAGCCGGGTTGGCTTTTTCAAAAGTGGAACTACCGCTCGTCATACTTCCAGACAAGGTTCCCTCCTATTGAGCGGATCTGATTTCATGTGTTCGTCGGTTTCTCTCGGTAGTGCCTTAACTCGGCTATGTTCTCTGGGCTCATGGCTGGGTAGGTATTTGGTAGGTAAGGTGGAAATTGTGGGATTTGTGGATAGGGTTCCTGCATTAATTTTTGAAATGCTCAATCATTTGTCCACCATTGTTCCATTGGGTCTTGGAGTGGTTGTTGTAGTATAGGTTCAAGGATCCTAGGAATTTGTTATGGGTTAAACGGCATTGGTTCTGGATTGATTGGTATTGGTTCAGGATGAAAAGGTATGGGTTCTGAATTAAACGGGATTGGTTCTAATATTTGGTATAGATTGAATGGTAACATCGGTTATGGGTTAACAGGTAGGTTTAGGTTTATTTCTTCGGTTCAGGGTTAAAAAAGTAGGTTCTGTGTTAATGAGTTCCTCCCACAGGGGCATGGTTATGGGAATTTGAGATGTTCCCTTGGATAATGTTATGGTAGCTACTGTGTTTTTCATTTTCCTCCTCTTTTCTCTATGTTAAACCGTCCTCTATTCTTAGGGGATAGTTTTTTAGTAGGTTGGGCTTGAAAACTATGAGTTCATCCTTATCTCCCTCATATCCAGATTGACGTCCAGATTGTCCTTCATCAATTTCTAGATCGGGCCTATTTTGGAAAGCTTCAGATACTTCTTTATTACTCATACTTTTGACTAAAAAATGTTAAAACAATGAATTCCAAATATACATATATGTGTGTATGTGTGTGTGTTTTAAATTTTGGTTATTAATTTATTTACAAATTTATTAACATTCTAATGTTATATTAATTAAATTCCTAACTTTGTTGTTTAATTTAGGTATTAAAATAACACCTAAATATCTTTAACCAGTGCCTCCAATACCACCTTCTGCCACAACCCGACCCACCTAGGCGGAGCCGTGAATAGATACAACAATAAGGTTACCAGTTTATTATTAAAATTTTAGCGTTGAAAGTTTATTTAGATAGTAGATTAGTATAATTTTTAGAGTTGTAAAACATTATTTTAATATTAAATAGTGGATAAAAACAATTATAACAAAAGTTTATAATAACCTATATTTCTTTTTATCTAGTAACATAGCATTATTTAAGATTCATGTTTGTACATATCTTACTTCTAGTAATCACCCAAAGCGTTTAAACATTTGTCACGAAAATACTGTGAATCATCGTTTGTGTAAATAGACACAGTATTGTAATCACATCATCAAGAGTTTTTGCATTTGTTTATATCTTTTAAGTACCATAGTATTGTCATCGCCAATTTGGTATTGTGGTATATCACTATTGGCTAACTCTTTGTCCAATAGCAATATTTTCAAGTATGTATACAACCCACATAACAATGTAATTTAAGATACAAAGACTTAATCACTGTAAATACAACGGGAAAACATTTTAGAGTTTTGAAAACATTAAATAAAAGAGAATGACTCACTTTGCAGAATTAGGGTTTTTAGTTATCGCCTACAGGTTTAAGTCCTGGTTTCCTAAATAAACACAACATGCAACACGTATTAGTATATTAACCCAATTCAAACTTTATCGATAATCACGAGATCAAAACCTAAACGTAGTTAACAAAGTATAGCCTTATTCAGACAACACTTTGGCATCCATTGATTGGTTTTGTGATCAATCGGACAAGGTATCGTACCAGTGATTAGGTTTAGTTCACTTCTTACAGGGCTGAGTTTCGAGATTTAAGGGTTCGGGAGTTGGAACAGCAAAATGGGAGAGCAAGAGTTGTCGATTTTCAATCGAACAGGTGTAGCTGAACTCGCCCCACCCCTGCCTTTATATAGCCCACATGTGTTTCACCCGCACGCCGTGGGAAGATCAAGGGTATCCCCCGCGTGGCGCGGAAGGTGCCAGCTAGGGCTAGGTCAGCTTTGTCGTACGTATAGGCTTTCCACTTGTTGCGCACTAGTGCCACATGTCTTTGTACCCTCCCGCGCGTCGCTAAAAATCAGACGCTCTTGACTGTCCTATTTTGATAACTTCGTTTAACGCGCTGGGTCCTGTCGTGCATGTCCGGGGTTTCGATTAGGTTTCTTTATAGGGTCTTTTGGGAATTGTTACAAGTCGCTACAAGGTTAGCTATCGAGTCCCAAGTACTGTTCGCCTAGGCCCATTACTCCCCAAGTAATCTCCACTCAGGCCGAGTACCTCCCAAGTACTCTCAAATCCAACTAGGGAGCGTCTAGCGACTTTTGCGATCACGTCAACACTAAACAATGACTCTCATCATTGGAATCCAAACCATAAACTGATAACTTTAGCAAAATGTCTCAACAATTTAATCCTTTATATTTCGTCAACAACTTTTGGCACATACACCAATTCCGTGCACAAGTGGTCATCACTTGCTATCTAGAAATTCTTTTGAAACAGTCTATTCCGTACTCAAATATCTTGTACCCCTCTAAACTCAACAATATAAAACCACAACCTTCACATTTCAACTTTTCCCAGTATGTAAACAAGTTGTAACGGGTCAAAACCTTTTCAAAATCTTAATTAACCATCCTTATTAATAGGGTTTACTTGTAGTCTTTGAGAACTTGCAAAATCATCATTAATCATCAAGTTGAATACATAGCCTTTTTACCATTTTATTTTTGGGTGAAACATATGTTTATTTACAAATCAACATTTTTATTGCTATATTTTCCTAATGCCTTTGTATGAAACTTGTTTGGATAACTCCACGTATGCATTCTTTAACTATGATGGTAGTATATTATAGCGCTATAGGTTTTGTCAAACATAAAGTTTGAATGTGCCCATCCTTGTACCATATCTTTTTAAACACAAATTGCTCTGGTATAACATATTGCCATACGAAATCCTTTTTTCATGTATTTTTGTTAAACCTATTTCGCTCACCGAATCTTTAGTTGACCCAAGTTTTCTCACATATGTTTTAGATACTAATCCATGATTCTATTAAAATTTGCTTCAAATAGGAAATGGACTTTGCTTGGTTTAGCTTAATAAAAAACAATGGCTATGTTATGTTTTGAGACTAAGTTGTTTTGTGTTGGTTTATATTTGAAAACAATGTGATTTGATTGATTAATATATTGAAATTTTAAATTAGTGCCATATGTTTTGAACAATCTAGTTACGGTGACGCCCTAACATTTCTGTTGTCGGTTGGGGTGTTACAACAAACACTATTTCCTCTGTGGATATGATATGCCTTTAAAAGAAAATAATCCTTGGTCACATGATTTTTCTTTTCACAGAAATCACAGAATATGTTGGTGATCTTTTCTTTCATTTTACTTTTGTCTCTTTTTAATGAAACAGATGTTGTAATGATTTTTACCATTGGTGCTTTGACACTATCAGTGGTTATGAATTCCATTAGTTTAAAATTTTCAAGAACATCACACTAAGTTGGTGTAAATTTATAAGTTTCAATTTCAGATGAGGAACCATGTGGCTTTTCAAGAATAATAATGTTACCATTTGTTTTAGTGATTTTGATTTCTTCCACATGTGAATTTGTTGGAATAATCTCAACAAGTTCAGAATTAATGTGAATGTTTTCTTTGGAACTTTGGGCATCAGATTTTAATAATCCAATTCCAAATTTCGCATTACTTTTATATGTTTGTTGAGAAGCATCTCAAATCCAGCACATGATTCTACCCATTTCTTACAAGTGATTTGGGTAGATTCAAGCAACCTTTTATAACCTTGATATTTTTCTATCATGGTCTCAAGCTGGTCTTTGGTAACGGTTGCCTCATGTTTTAGTCTGCTAATTTGCTGGTCTTTTTTGATAATTTTAGTTTTAAACTCTTTGGTTATTTTTTCAAACTGGTTTCACTATCTAAGACATTCTTCCTAATATTTTCACTCTTTAATGTTAGAAAATGCAATAATACATTTATATAGCATAATTCTTTAAGAATCTGAGGAGATACCTTAGTAGCAGCCATCAATGCACAATCACAATCACTTTCAGTAGGATTCGATGGATCATTTTTTCACAACCTCTGCATCAACCTTTTCACAAACAAGTGTTTGTACTAAGTTGACTGCCTTCTCAACATCGTTATTTAAAGCCTCAATCTCAGTCATTTCTTCTTCAAGCTCATTTTCTTTTTCAATAGATTCAAGTGCTATGAGACAGAATACAGGTTCTTCAACAGGTTTTTCCATAAGGGCAAAATTTTCATCTGTGACTTCTTTAGGAAAACTACTCTAGTCAATAAGCCTTAACTAAAGAAACTTTGTTGTTTGGCTTCTACAGGTGTACGGACTGGGGTAATTGGTGGTGCCCAAAGTTGTGAAACTAGTACTTGAATATATTGAACTTGAGGAACAGTAGTTTGGACATATTGCACGGGGATATGGTTTACAAATTGTGTAAAGTGTGCAGTGTTTTGAACATTTAGTCTAGGGTATTTTGGGAATTTTGATAAAAGTGTTGTTGATTGCTAGATTGAGGTTTTTGGTTTAGATAGGTTATCATGGGTGTAGAATTACTTGATTGACTTTTGCATTCCCTAGCGAAATGACCCAATCTATTACACTTATAATATTTTATCTTGGATTTATCCAACCCTACCCTTGATCTTCCATGCAACCCTAGATACTTCCTACTAGTTCTTTTGTATAGGTTGTTTGTTATAAGACCGAGTAGGGCTAATTGATGTAAAATATCCATTTCCTCTAAGTCAGTGGGATCAATATGTTGAAAGTCATTAAGAAAAAAAGACAGGTTATCGGGACTCTAAACATTTACTATAAAAGAAAGTTTGCAAAGTATTGATCGAGGTTAATTCTAGTGGATATGTCAATGAAATGATCATATAACCCTGATCATTTACTATTCTAGATGATGACTCTTCTTGACTCAAAAGTGTTGTGTTGCCAAAGACATAGTCATTAGACACTTTTCCAATTTCCTAGAGTTTCTTCTTTTCAATAAGCGCTCTTTCAAAGGTTAAAAGATTACCATGAAATTGAGTCAGAGTCATGTCCTCTTGCTCAATGTGAAATTTGAAGATTATTTGTTTACCAATTTTAATTCACTAATTAGACAGGTGAATCTCTCAAATTGTTGAGTTAAGGTCGTTCCCTTAACATGACTGCAGGTCTCATACTATTGGTTGAGAATTTCATGGGTGTTTTCAATTACATCTTATGTTCCACCGAATTGTTCTTTTACAGTGTAATTGTCCAATATAGATTTCGTTTGGTTGAGCCATAACAACAATACTTAATTCTTTTGCATCTATCTAAATTTCTGAAAATCTGGCTTGGAATAGTTTTCCGGTTTCTTTAGTTCTTGAAGTTTTGGATCTTCGGTACTAGGTACCATTGGAATATGTAGTCCGAATATAACGCACTTCCAACATCCAGTGTCTTGTTGAGCAAGAACATGAGTCATTTGACGTTGCCAAATATTGTATTCAGATCTGACAAGCATCAAAGGCTTGTTACTTATATCAGTGTTCTGAAGATTGTGATTGTTTTGAGACATCCTTTTAATCTTTTGAAAAACATAGGGTTTTCAAAAACTGTAAAGAAATTGATACTTTACTCGATAAGTCGATTCCACAAAAAGATTAGAAATCAACTATATGAGCTGATATTTTTGTATTAAACTGATTGTTAAATCAAATTAAATGTGATCTGGCTCCGATACCAATTGTTAGGATCTGAGTGTATATTTGTGTGTGTTTAATAGAACACTGAAGTGAAACTTAAATGAAATTAAATGATTGCACTGGAATTTATCTACAAACACAAATATAGAAAGTTGTCCTATTGTTTTCAATATAATTGAGAGATTACAAATTACAAGTACGACTATCACCCCCCTCAGCCTGACCACTATACTTTGTTCATACAAAAGGAATGTGACATATAGCATTCCTAACAGTAAAGATTCCCAGATGGTAGAAATATCTACCGAATCCTAACATCTGTTTTAAAACTCACTAGGACTGTTTTACAGATACTGTTGTATGTGTAACATATGTTCTTTGGTCCTCTGTTTGTTGATAGTAAACTTTTGTTCAGGCCTAAACAGATGTTCAAACTTCTTTTTCAGCGCTTTATCTTTAACAAAACTTTATCCTTAGCCAACAAAGCTTTGTTCTTCAACAACAAATCTAGTGTCTTTAATAGTTCTTTGAATTCTTCAAACATGTGCTCTGTTAGTGTTCAAGATTCACTATCTTTGGGAGAAGTTGATCTTCATGCCTTGTTTATTTCTTGATCAGAATAACATATTTTGACTATTGCAATCATCTATCTTCTATGGGTTCAACATATTCTTTTATTAAACTCATAAGGAACGAACAATTACATTGAATCCTAACATTTGGATATAGGCTAACTTGACGTAGAAGGCAAGCATCCTTCTTAGATTCAAAACACAAATGATATGAAATTTAAATGTTAAACAAACTAATTAGTTTAGCTAATCAACTCTTGTTGACCCGTGACCCACTTGGCGTCTACGACCACATCAAGACTTAAACATCCGGATTAAATCTTAAACGTACCAAAAGATACAATAAGAACCATTGATGATGCTTATAAGTGATGATTTATCTTCAAGAACATGCAGAGATCATCACATGTGCTTTTGGGACCCCAAACTGTAAAATAAGTTTGAACACCAGTAAAAAAAAGAGCTATCAAAGCTCCAAGAAGTACAAAATATGCCCATGGGTTCTTGAAATATTCATTCTTTAGTTGGAAGAAAAGTGTGTTCCTCCAACATTCATAATGCTTTTGTATCTTGAATTTAGCTTCCAAATATTCATCACTATTTTCAACCAAATCAATGCCTATTTCATCGAACAAGTCCACGACTTCTTTATCGCTGACTAAATAGTTGTCAAGCACCCAAGCTTTTCTAAGAAGCTTAACATCCTCAACGTCATCAATTAGATAACCAAGAAGATATACGTACGATGTAACCCATGATTCATCAATTGTGAACATGCATGTTTCATAGGCCATCAAGTTTAACAGCATAGGCCTGGTGTAATCATTCATGGTTATTGGTGGGAGTTTTACATAAGCTGAAAACCACCACTTGCTTTTAACGAACTCAATGCGAGTCATAGACAATGTGTCTCTAATAGGCCTGAAGTAGATCCCTACATCCGCAAGCTCGGTAACTTTGCGAAAATTGCAACCTTGGAATTTAAATGGATTGATTTTCGGCTTGGAATTTTTAGATTTCCTTCTATGCTTTCCATGAACAACATCAAGAAGATGATAGGGGGGTTCTTCATAATCTTCATCACCTCCACAGTGACCTACTACTCGCCTTTTTTTAGTTTTTGGCCTCCTGCGTTTCACAAAACAGCTGTGATCGATGAATTCGTTAATAATTATTTCCGACCAACCATCGGGGACAAACTTCATCACCTCGCTTAGAACTATATAAGGAATTTGGTTTTCCAGCAAGAACAAATCTCGACGAACAAAGAAAATCTCGTGACTTTTTAACTCTGAAATTTCTTTATAGTAGCCGTGAACAATGGATCGAATGAAATGCAAAATAAAACAAGAATCCTGAAACATCATCGTAGCGAAGTCCTTATCGCTATAATCAGTTGTCGAGTCTTTTTCATAGTACCCTCTTAATTGGTGCACCATTTCTGGTCGACCAAGCACTTCTAACAAACTTGTTTGGGTCTCCTGATTCTCTAAAAATAGCCTCATTGCGAAAACAGGTTTCAGTTGCTCGACCAACTGGAGTTTCGGCACCCCAAAATGGTAGGGACCAATGGAGACAACCTTTGGAACATAGTATTTGTGGTAGTCGTGTTTCTCCCTCACCGTTCCTGGAACTCTGGGGATTCGTGTCCTGCTTGATGACGGTGGGGGAGTGGTAGTGGAACCGGTAACTGAGCCCCAGCCAATCACCAGGTCATCATGGACCTCATTGCTGAGTGCATTGGCATCTGAGCTGATAATCCAGTCAACTACCGGATCATAAGGGACCTCCATTCTGCGTGCGGTTGATGACCCTTGGGGAGTGGCAGTGGCATCGCTAATCGATTCATAAATCGAGTCATTAGTGATCTCCATACTGCTTTGGGTGTGATCTTGCACCTGCAGATTTTAATTTGAAGGTTTAGTATCGGTGATTATGGGTTCATAAGCATGTGCTCAGTCATTGTATGGATGAAATAAATAAATGTGGTCAAGTGTGTGGTAGGTACTTGCTTCTTTTTGCTTTTTTTTCCTTTCGTTTCGTTTTTTTTTTTCTTTTTCTTTTTCCTTTTATCATTTTTTTACTTTAGTTTAGAGAATGTGAAATATGAGATTATGTCTAGTTTAGACTTTTCAACGGAGTTGTAAGATATAAAATTCGGTTTGAAAGTTTTAAAAAATTTAGTTTAACCAGTACCCGAGGATAGTTAAAAGAAGGAATCATTCCCATTAACACTCACGACTCAAACTTTCAAACATAGAAATTTGAACTTTAAAAATACTGAATTTTCTTACGTTTTACAAATACATAGCCAACAAGGTGTGGTAGGTAAGGACAAGAGACAAAGGAGAAGAGAATGTCATGTATGGCCACATCACCAAAAGGTCTTGGCCTTCACATCATAAAAACAGGAGTGGTGAAAGGAAAGGGGGCAAGCACAAAACCCCTAAAAAATCAAGTGGGTCAATCCTCCAAGAGCCCCAACGCAGATGGGAATACTTCCTTGTAGAGGGACAACGCTCTTGGCTTGCCGTCCTCTCTTCACGCCCCCAAACGGCTAAACCTGATACCTCGTCAACCAAATGTTGCAAACGTGCCAAAAGTTTTCTCCCATTGGCGTTGTCATATACCAAACTATAAGCATCCCAAAAAGCTTTTAGAAAAACATAACGATTAATCAAATCTCTAGCCATACGATTAATCAAATCTCTAGCTTTTATAATGCACATATGGCTCAGATAACCTTATCGCCTACATGAACTAAATTTTAAATGTTACCCATACGATTAATCAAATCTCTAGCCAAGCGATGAAAGGGTTCATATTTATATAACATGGTTTACCAAAATTTTTAGGCACCCCTTTATTATTTTGGTGCCATTAAACTATCAGATTACCATTTTTTTCGTTACGTTTTGTATGATGGTTGATCACAGTCGTTTTGTTCTTTCGTCTAAAAATATATACCATGAGACCAATCGTAACCATTGACATTATTTGTTGCACACAGAACCCTACAAACAATAAAACAGTTAATCCAAGATACATCATCAACATGGATGTATTTAGGCATCGCCAAAACATAACCGTAAAAAACAATTAATATAATATCAATTATCTACCTTGTTACGCTTAAAGATTTTGTAACCGAATTGATAATACTCGATAATTAGTAATATCAATTATCAGGTAAGGACATAAGAAAATCATTGATGACATAGGACAACCCTTCGTCTTTTCCGGATTCAAATCCGGAAATGACCATAACTCATAGATGACAGGTTGCTTGATCCTTAAATGTCCAACTCATAAACATAAAAAAAAAACAATTCATCTAACGTAACAAAACCATGTTACATCTCAAATAAGCCCGTAACAAAGATCATTGAAGACATAGGACTAGCCCTCGGTGGCATTGGCACAAGATAGAAGGGGCCGAGGGGGGGTATCTGAACGCGCGAACTTTTCACTCAATAGTGTCCGGTATGTAGTTTCGTATAGAAAAGACATCCAAATGAAAATTCATTAGCGCCAAACAATGCCTATCATCATTGAATCAAGGCTCAAATGATAAAATGATATAGGGGTCATCATCATTGCCTTCATTAAGGTTCATCAAAACTCTACAAACCTTTTAACAAAGATCCTCCAAGACAAAAGGAGAGAAACCTTCTTTCACTCGGTCTTTCTCTCCCTCTCTAAAAGAAATAAAAAAAAAACAAATTGAACGAATCGGGTAACAAAGAACACAAAGGTTCTCCATTTTACAACCATTAAGAAACAAACACCATACCAAAATCCTACATGTCATGTATACGCATCCAAGATGTCAACCAATAAAAATGCATATGAACAACACATGCTGAGTGTCGTTGATAATCGTGGGGGAGTGGCAGCAGCATCGCTACCCGATTCAATAATTGATTCATTAGGGACCTCGTTGTTGCTTTGGTTTTGGTCTTGCACCAACATTTTTTGGAGGTTTAGGATAGGGGATTTTGTATCATAAGTTATGGTGTTGATGCGCGTATGATATATACACATGTATTCTTCACGTGTCTGCTAGTGCTAGCTACTTGCTATAGCAACTAACACATAAAAAATTAGAAGCCTATAACATAGCCAATAAAATATAGTAAACAACACTAATTAATTAACATATTCAATAAAATTTAGCAAATTGAAAAGTCTTATGATCCAAGCATTGGCTTGACTTCAGATTTTACAGTCTACGCCTGTCGTACAAGGCATTCATATGTCTTTAATGTTTTTGTCAGGTGTCAGGTTATTTGTGGAAGGGTGAGGGTATTGGTACATCCCCCAAATTAAATCACACACCCCCATCAGCAGCGTATTGGGCAATAAGGGTTATATAGGGGGAAGTGCATTAAATTGTGTCAGGAAATGTGAAAAAATGTGAATCAATATGCCTCTCATTGTGCTATAAGACCCGTATAAGCTGGAGGTAGTTGGAGGATTTAACTCTATACACTCCTAATTGAGCTATACGGCTCTCATTGATATAATGTTTGAGGAATTTAAGGTAGCAGACTGACAGAGCAGTGAGTTCAGTCTGAAAAGGTCTGGAAAAATACTCACATACGCCCCTCATTGCCCTATACGCTCCATATCGAAGTTAAAAAGTTTGTTTATCCTTAGAGACGGGAGCATTTTTTCAAAAGTTGTAACTTTTACAAAATAATGTTGAAAATTCACAAGTAAAACCGCCCGATCATATCACGAGGTCATCCTGGGACTTTAGTTCCTTTTTTAGCGAAGATACAAACCAGTCATACGTCTCTGAAAGCGTTTGGTTTACCGATGTTGATCGAGGTGAGGAAGAGGTTGTGTCCGTGCTTCGTTGTGATGACGGGAGTGTGCGCCCCATACCGCCTGATTTGAACCAGGTGTTCATAGACGAGGCGGGACCAATTACGTGGCTCAAAGATATCCGCATCACGTGTACAGGACTTACCATACGTATACGGAAAAACAACACAACAAAGAGTACGAGGAAGGTGCTAAGGACTTCGAGGAAAATGATAAAGAAGTCAATGAAGGCGTCACGCACTTTGAGGAATGGGGTCACAACGAGGATGAAGGTGTTGACGGCGACAAAGGTGCTAACGAGGAAGGCGCTAATTACTACTAGAAAATTGGGCAATTGTCACCAAAATTTGCCACCGAAAAAAAGGGTCACAAAATTAGCTACCTTTTTTCAACCGAAATCGTAATGGTAGCAAATACATCCGAAAATCCTAAATAATAATATAAATTAAGAAAACAGTAGCAAAAAGTTGTCAAATATGCAAAGATAAAAAGTTTTATGAAAGTTGCCACCATTTTCCGACGGCCATTCAGTTTGCCACCGTCACATGGTCGCAATGTAAAGTAAACATTTAAGCGGAAATATCAAGTTTTTAGCCGCTCCCCCAAAATTTAAGCGGAATATCAATTAACTTATCACATCTAGGGTTCCGCTCTGAACTTTATTTCCCAAAATCTCTAGGGCAATCACCTAACCTATGCTCTACCATCACCAATCGATTCATCCTCCACTCCACCTCACTGTCGATGATCCAAAACCCCCAAAAGTGGCAACCATTGGACTTCAGCAATGAGCAAATGATTTCTTAGGGTTCGGTTTGTTGTGAACTACGACCAACGTCTTGTTATTCTTAATCGAAGGTATGGATGTTGCTTTTGGTCCAATTTTAAGATTCTATTGTTTTGTGATTAATGAGCACATCATTTACTAGGGTTCAATGTTATGAAGTATTTATGAGCATCTTTTTTGGTGTTTATTATTGATTTATTTGCCTTTCAATTGATTTCTGCCTTCCATTTCTTACTTTAGTAGATGATAAACAAAGCTTTGAGCGCAGATAGTCCTAATTTATTACTCATTCTTGTTCTTATCTATTTTGTGTGTGAGTGAATTTAACCAACAAAAGGTGAATATTGTATCTTTGAGTTTAGAACTCCAAGTTTTTGTCTTGTTGCTTTGAAATTGTAGTGTACATAAGTGTTTATACAAATAACATACTCCTTTCGTTTGGTGTTATGTAATCAAATTGAAGATATGAGTTCTGTATTCGCTGAATACAAGCTGATAGAGATCAAATGTTGGGGAGAATTACACCAGTTTCCATCATTGTTAGCTAAGGCATTATTTGGAGGGTAGAACTTGATGGCAGTGACCACTACAGAACTAGGGGTGCGGTTAAAAGCTCGAATGAGCTGAGCCTTGACAAGCCCGAGCTCGATCTTGAAATATAAAGTTCGTTTAGGCTAGCGGTCTAAACGAGCCCAATTTTTTTTTAGTTTATATATATATATAATAATGAAATGATGATGATGATTAGAACCCAATCCAAAAAAGTGCAAGTCGGTTTCAATTTAGGCTCATATGATTTAAACTAATAACATTGGTGAGCCAAGCTCGAGTTGAGATTTGACTCGTTTAAGCGACATCAAAACGAGCTCGAACTGAGCTTTTAACTTGTTTGAGATTGTTCCCAAAATTGCTCGAGTTAAGCCGAGCTTTGTGTTTTACTTAGGCCTGACCCGGCTCGTTTACACCCCTATGTAGAGCCATGATGACACTGTTTCTGTTCACGTACACTTTTTATTTTAAAACAATCACCAGAATCTATTCCATTTGTGAATAGTGTTATTGTGTTTAGGTGAAGCTAAACACATTGTGGGAATTGAGGTCTGGTTCTCTGCAGGTGCAGCAACATGAAATCACCAGCAGTGGTAATGGGTCTTTTCTCTCAGGTAACCATCAAGACAAAATTCATAGCTTTTGGTACAACAAATATAACATATTTTTATTTTGGATTTTGAATATGTAGAAGTTTTATAATATTGTTTATAATAATGATTTTTTGTTTTTATGTACAGTTGTGGCATTAAGATGTTTAATACTTGAGTCTCTGAGTGCTAATTTGCATTATGATTTAGACTATCAGCTATAGTTATGACTTTTTAATTAAGTCATCATTTGGATTGTGAGGCTCGAGATGGTTTCTTTTAGGTTTTATACAAACATATAAATGAATTAATTAATTGAAGAGTACATATATTTGTTTCTCTCATATTTGTGTTTTCAATTGGAATCATTGCTTATTATGGATTTCTTGAATTAGCGCACATTAGAGTTTGTTAGTATAGATAAAAAAATATATATATTCTTATCCCAGGCACCATTGGTTGCTGAGAAACTTGGGACTGAAGTTGCTGGTAGAGAACATGGTTCACCAAGAGGATATCTTGAATGATGCTAAACACTATCATGCTTGGTCTCATAGACAGGTATTCTTTTACACATCATTTATACGTGTGTTGAGTTCAAATATATGGTTTTCTAAGTGGTTAAATTCTTTAGGATACACTTATAAGATAAATACAAGTATGCTTATCGTTTATTGTTACCACCATTGATAAACTGTGATATTCTCATTGCTGGTAGAGGTTCTATAAAAGATTTGAATTCTGTGTGGTGTAGGAACATACTATAATGCATTTTGAGCTCGACTAAAAAAACAAAGAGAACGAAAGATTGAATGAAATCATTGCAGGGTTGGAGATGGAAAACGAAAAAAGATAAGGCGGAGAAAGAGACGATGCTTGACATGATGGAAAACATTGAAGCTAGGAAAAAGATCAGGTGGAGAAAGAGTCGATGCTTGATAGGATGGCAAACATTTAAGCTAGAAATAACATAAGGTGGAGAAAGAGCCGATGCTGGATCAGATGGAAATAATAAAGCAACGTTAAAAGTTAGGTCTCAAAAGATGTAACCATCGAGTTGTTATGCTATGAACACTTTATTTTGCATATGTATCATGTTAGGATAACTAAGGTAATTGATCTTCTAATTTGTACTTTTAAGTGGAATATTTTATAGAGTGTTGAAAATTCGATAAATGCTTCAATTTATTTAAAAATGTGATCATTATTACTAGGTTCAAATATAAATAGCTGAAAAGGAAAAAAAACATTTTGCAACCGAAAAAGGTCACGGTTCATGGTGCAATTGCGAATGCTCTAATGGTGGCAAAATAGCTAAATGGTAGCAAACTTAAATGAAAGTGGTGGCTAAATGGTACCAAAACGGTGGCAAAAAAAGCATCACAACTTGGTGGCAAACAAGGCCTGGTGTAGAGCGGTCACAAATATTTTTGACCGCTTTTGTGGTGGCAAAATCTGGTAGCAAAACATAAAATTGGTCGCTATTTGGTGACATTTGGGCAATTGACATGGGTGTTTTTTCCACCACACATTCGGTTGCAAAATGGTGGCAACAGGACAATTGCTACCATTTTGCAACCGAATATGGGGTGTCAAAAAGCCAGTTTTCTAACAAGGAAGGCACTAACGACCGGAAAGAATCAGAAAAGGTATGACATAACCGTTACTTACGTGTTATTAGTAAATATATCGTTTATAGGTATTACATTGTATTAGGTTGTATAAGAATCCGAATTCACACGACTCAATTTTCTTACAAATCCAACCGGAACCCATCCGACTCGAAATTGCATTCATATACATGAAACCGATCACGGCCCGATTTTTTAACAAAAAATTCCGACCACATAATTATATTAACGAACCCAGATTTTTCATTCATACGTAGAATTCATTGTAAAAAAATTATTTTAACAACCTTATAATGTACCATTGTTTTAGGTATTTGGGACATTTGAAGAGTTGAAAGAGTGGGTTTACCAAAGTGAAGTTGCGAAAGGTTACGTCATGGGACCCAACGAACGATAACAAGAGGCGAAGGTTCGTCAGCAAGGACCGTGAAGATATGGTTGCAATGCGACCGTGGAGGCGAACACAAAAGTAAAGCAACAGTTCGGCGTTCCGGTAGCAAAAAGGTTGGTTGTCCTTTTAAGGTGATAGGAAAACGAGACGCAAGTAGTGGAAATTGGAGCATAGTGGATACTAAAAACAATCATAACCATGAGCCTTTAGAATTCCTCGAGGGTCACGCGTTTGCGAGAAGGCTGACCCCGGATGAAGAATCACTGGTGGAAAGACTTTATTTTCAAAACATGGAGCCCCCGAATATACATTTAACCCTAAGAAAACAAAACCCACGTAGCGTGTGCATTCTACGAGACGTACAAAACGTGATAAAAAATATTAAACTCAAAATGTACGACGATCAAACACCAATGCAGATACGGAGATGATGTTGAAAGAAGAAAGGTACACTTATTTCACCAAGGTGAATCCCTCTACAAATGCAGTTGAGGATGTATTTTTCGTTCATCGGGACTCATACGTAATGTGGCATGCATTCCCACATATGTTGATGATTGATGCTACCTACAAAACGAATGAGTATAAACTTCCGTTTATACAAGTTGTAGGTGCGACATCGACACACAAGTCCTTTGTGTAGCTCATGCGTTTGTCTCTAGAGAAAAACAAGATAACTTCTTATGGGTTCTAGAAAGGCTCAAAGAATTGTTGGTAGAGTGTATGGAGCCACGTGTAATAGTAACAGACAGGGATCAAGCTTTTATGAAAGCCTGCGATACAGTATTCCCAAAAGCTTCAAAACTGTTATGTAGGTGGCACATCTCACAGAATATTCTAAAACACTGTCGGGCTAAATTTACAGATGAAGACTGGAAAATATTCAAGCTTTCTTGGTCTCGACTATGTGTTTCTCCCACTCCGACGCTATACAATTATAACTTTGAACGGCTCTATAAGCGACTAATAGACGACCATCGATCATGTACATATTATATTAGTTTACATATGTTTATGCAACTATATATACATACTAACATTACAAATAATTATTTTTGGTTTTTAGAAGTTTTGGACTATTTGTATAATGTATGGCTGAAAGAATACAAAGAAAAGTTTGTTTCAGCATGGACTAACACGGTCCCTAACTTTGGTCAACACACAACCAACAGAGTTGAAAGCTTGCATGCTAAGTTTAAGAGATATGTTAAGGGGCCAAACAGCTCGCTCCATAGACTTGTGTGGCTTGTTGACAAAGTTGTTCAATCTCAGCGCATAGAAATAAACCTCCGCTTTCAGGAAAGTCGGTCCGTGCAAATAGGGGACCACAAAATACCATTTTTTGATAACATACGCAGTAATGTTTCCCAAAAAGCGCTAGACTTGTTGCTTGTCGAGAGGAAAAAGCTACGTGCGTTGCGGGCGACAGGGGGGACTTGCGACCATCATCTTTTTATGGGTTGTGGCTTGCCATGTGCTTGTCAGATGGAGTGTTGGGAAAATACAGGTAATAAAACAGGGTTCGGCCTCTTACTATTCTTCATAAGTAATATATCAACTATAAATATATAATATCATTTTAATTTTTAAATATAATCAATGGGTTTTAACTATGACTATTTAAATACAGATTGCAAAATTCCTCTTTCCTCAATAGACAGGTTCTGGACAAAGCTTGATTTTTCGACAGAAAAAGATGAGCAAGACGGTTGTGATCTTCGGGCGGAAATGGATAGGGTCACACAACAACTACAGGCGCAACCACCGATAGTGTTAAAAAGTATGTTGTCGAAGATAAAATCGGTTGTGGATCCAAGTATGACTGACCATGAACCGCTTGAGGTACAACAAGATACTCGGGGGCACCCATCTACGAAAGCAAAACAACAAAGGGAGGAGGTTGCGAGGCGTAAAGATACCCAAACCCAATCACAAAGGAACGAGGACACTTAAAAGTCGTTTGTGCAACGTAGTCGTTCAAAGAAAAATAAAGCTAAAAATACAATTCCGAAGCCAAATGAACATTTTCCGCTATTGGTGGTGGATAGGTACGTATACACATACATACATGTATACATACATACATGCATGCATGCATACTTACATACATGCATAGATACATACATACAAACAAACATACATACAAACAAACATACATACATTTATTTCCGTTATTTAGATTTCCCACTATATGTTTTTTTTTCAATTATAGGTACAAACACATGATCGATCGTTTTACGGGTTGGCTTCCAACTATGTACCAAAGATACATAACACATATGGAAGATGCCCAACCGGACGGTAACTGTGGATTTCGATCCATAGCTATGGGTTTGGGGTTGGAGCAGAATCAGTGGATGTGGGTCCGCCAGCAGCTATTCGACGAGATGTTCATAAACAAGAGGAGTGGTGGCGTATTCTCGACTCTTTTGATAAGGGGTGCTGCAATGTGGTATATTGATCAATAATTTGGTTGAACGTGGAACCTGCACCAACTGCATGTTGGATGTTCATGCCCTACACGGGATTGTTGGTGGCTCAGAAATTTGGTGTGATTGTTCAGCATTTGAGCAACGGTGTTTGTCAAACTTACTTCCCCATGTTCGATGGTCCGGAGGTCTACCCAGACCATTCTGTTTTATCGATTGCCTATGTGGAAGGTGGCCACTTCATCATGGTTAAGTTAATTAATGATTGCCCGATGCCAGTACCGAATGGGCTATGGAGTATATACCGAAGTACGGAAGCTATGGAATGGGAGACAATGTACATGTCACGTATTGCACAGGGTGGGGCGTTACTAGGTAGTAATAGAAGTCAACGAAGAGAATATATAAACGTAGAATAGGTTTCGTTGTAACACTTAAAATTGTTTAATTGTAGTATTACGTTTAAAGCAAACAATGTTATTTACATTATATTATATTTCAAATATAGTGTATGTAACAATTATTTTATAAAAAAATAATAATTACATTGTTTTATAACATAAAAACCCGTATTTATTAAATTTTGTTTTTTAAAAAAATGGTACAATACGAATCGTATGGGTCGATGAGGGCCTTATACGCGTCTCATGGTGGGCTGACACCCTACGCGACGTATTTATGAGAAGTGTATACACTTACACCTTTCTGAAAATTGGTCAGAAAGTCGTGATCTATACGCCCCTCATTGCACTATGAGTGGCATATAGATGTGTTTTCTTGCCTTATTTAGCTACAAACCACATTTACTTCTAGATATGCACAATAAATTTGGACCACAAGATGAAGATCCAGAAGTACACACCCACGTACGGGTTCTTTGTCCCTCGTATTGTTCTCTCTCGTATCACTTGATACGGTTGGAGTATTCAAGGTTAGCTTGTATTCCATTTTTTATTTTTTTTTTGTTTTTGGTGGTTACTTTGGCGGTTTATGGTGGAGTTAGGGCGGTAATTATTGTTTGAGGCCTTGGATGTTCGTGGGATGGGGACAGTGGGGTGGTGGTTGTTGTTTGTGGTGGTTGAGGGTGGTGGTTGACTGTGGTAAGGTGGTAGTCAGTGGTGGCTGTGGTGGTGGTGGGTTGTGGCTGTGGTGGTGGTGGGTTGTGGTGGTCGTGGTGGTAGGCTATGCTAGCGGGTGGTCAATGTGGTGGTTGAGGGTGGTGGTGGGATATGGTGGTGCCGTGGTGGGTGGTGGGTGTGGTAGTTGTCGGATTTGTTTATTATTATCTTTATAAAATACACTTTCGAATGTCGATTCTAACACTTTAATCAATTGTTCTTAACAGGATATCGAAAGTCGGTGTTTTGATGGTGATGGCCGCGTAATCCTTAGGGAGAAGTGCACTGCTTACCTATTTCAGATTCATGCCAAGGGAAGCGCAAGAGTGGCAAGGGATAATGTAGTCGACTCCCGCACCGACTGACCCCAACCACCTTCGACTGACCCCAACCACCTTTTGGGTTATAATATAAACCATGTTTTGACACCTGAGTTTAGGGTTTAGGGTTTAGGTTTAGAAATTTTCTTATTACATTTTGTACGAAAGTGCCATGTTTTGGGTTATAATATAAACCGACATTCAGTTTCATTTTGAATTACGTTTCTTGTTGCGTTATGGTTAACAAATGATAAGTGAAACACAATTATAGACATATTAAAACACAATTAAGAAATTGATGATAATAATTACTAAATTAAAACTTAATATATTTTATAACCTTATTTGATATATTTTATAGCCTTATTTTATATAACAATACTTAATAAATAAAGAACAAATAAAAACTTGATAAATACAAATTGTTTTTTTTTTGTAAAAAATGGTACACTATATTTTATAATATAAAAACCCTAATCTACAAATGGTACAATATATATTATAACCTTATTCTATAAAATATCTAAGAAAATTTTTTTAATAATTAAATTATAAAAACTTGATACATATACATTTTATATAAAAATCTATGAATGGGCTTATGGAGTATATACCGATGTAATTAATAGAAGATTGCCCGATGCCAGTACCAAATGGGATATGGAGTATCTACCGAAGTACGGAATCTATGGAATGGGAGACAATGTAAATGTCACTTAGTCTACGTAGAGACTTTATTAACTTAGGTAAGGTGGTGGTGGGTGGTAGGTGTGGTGGTTGATTGTGGTTGTGGTTGACTGTGGGAAGGTGGTGGTCGGTGGTGGTTGTGGTGGTGGTGGGTTGTGGGTGGTAGCTGTGGTGGTGGTGGGTTATTGGTTGTGGGTGGTAGACTGTGGTGATACACTTTCGAATGTCGAGTCTAACACTTTAACTGATCGTTCTTAACAGGATATCGAAAGTCGGTGTTTTGACGGTGGTGGCCGCGTAATCCTTAGGGAGAAGTGCATTGCTTACCTATTTCAGATTCAAAGGCTTCCCCGCATACCTATTTCAGATTCATGCCGAGGGACGCACCATAGTGGCAGTAGGTAATGAAGTCGACTCCCGCACCCACTGCCCCAACCACCTCCACTAGGTGTGCTCTTGATGTCGTTTTAGTAACACCCCCGATGTAGTCTTGATGGCATCAGAGCCCTTGGAACCTAGGGTAGCAACACTACCCACTGCCCCAACCACCTCCACTGTGTGAGCTCTTGATGTGGTCTTAGCAACACCCCCGGTGTACTCTTGACATCATCGAAGCCGTACGCGAATTCAATAATATGTAACAATTAACGTTTAGGGTTTATGGTTTAGGTTATCTTTTATTACATTTTGTATGAAAGTGCCATGTTTTGGGTTATAATATAAACCGATGTTCAATTTCATGTTGAATTACGTTTCTTGTTACGTTATGAAAATGATAAGTGAAACACATTTTTTTAAACCTACAATTTTTTTAAAACCACATTTTATAAATAAAATATTTGTCATTTTATAACATACAATTTTTTAAAACCACATTTTATAAAAAAATATGTAGTTTCTTAATAAATTAAAAAACAAATTAAAACTTGATATATTTTATAACCTTGGTTTACCAAAAAATTCTAAGAAGTTTTTTATAATAATTACTAAATAAAACTTTGATACATACAAATTGTTTTTATACTAAATAAAAAACTTACTAAAAACTTTATAAATACATTTATTTTATAAAACCTTATTTTATAAAATATCTAAGAAATATTTTATACTAATTAATTTATTAGAACTGGTTACATGTACATTTTATACAAAAATCTATCAATTTTATTTACAATAATATTTCAGTATCTTCCCAAATTTTCAAGCATTAACCCCACCAACTTATTCCATATAAAAGGTGCCAATCATTAAGAAATCATTGGCTGACACCCAATGATTGCCATTAAATGGGGAGGACTGAGAATGAGGGGCGTATAGCACTATAAGGGGTGTATAGATGGGCCCTTTATTAGGCGTATTGGGCAATAAGAGTCTTATAGGGTTAGGGGATGTGTAGATAACTTTGGAGGGATGTGTGGATACATCCACCCATTTGGAATGGGTGGGTTCCTCTAAAAGTAAACTCTGTATCTTGGTGGGTCGTTTTAAACACGTGTAATTTCTGTGGGGACTAAGATGAAGACATCAACCACTTATTTATCGCATGTGGGCTGACCCGACAGGTTTGGGACTTCGTTGCCACATGGTGTAGACTTGGAAGGGTGTTTTATCTAGATCTAAAGGATGTCGTGAAGGTGCAAGACAGGTACCGCGGTTCCGGAGTATGGCACAAAGTTATTCTTTCCATTCTTCAGATTACTCTTTGGATAATTTGGAAGAATCGCAATGACGTCATTTTTAACGACAAGCGAACAACTTTGGCGAGCATGAAGGAGGAGATCAAAACTTATAGCTTTCTTTGGGTAAAAAATAGAGCAAATTGTCGTGGCTTGATGTGGGAAGATTAGTGTAGTTTTAATTTATATTGTATGGGAGGTTAATGTTCTGTTTCTAGGTGGACCTTGTATTCATGCCGGTTAATCGATTAGATTGACCGGTTGATTTTTTAATAAATTTTGTTGGCCGTTAAAAAAAAACTAATAAGATTAAAAGTTAAATGTCATTTTAGTCCCTGCGGTTTGACCATTTTGTCAGTTTAGTTCAAAGGTTTCATAATTTGCCTGTGGGTCCAAAAAAGTTTTACCGTTGCTATTTTAGTCCACTGGGTAAACTTCATCTATTTTTCTGTTAACGAGAAGGGCAATTCGGTTATTTTATATGTAATTATGTTAACTAGAAGGGAAATTCAACCATATAAAATGACCCAATTGTCCTTCTCGTTAACAGAAAAAATGGATAAAGTTAACCCAGTGTACTAAAATGGCAACTGTAAAACCTTTTTAGACCCACATGCGAAAAATAAAACCGCTGACTAAATTGACAAAATGGCCCAAACCAGAACTAAAATGTTATTAAACTCTATTATTAATTGTTGTGAGAGTTTTTTGTTCCGGTAATATGGCTATGAGATTTGACAAATATAATAAATCAAACCTGAATTTTGCTTATAAAACTATGATGAGGATATGTAGAGACAATTTTGTGGATCAAAAGAATTATGTAAGTTATACAAATTTTCAGGATTCATAGGGTTTCATTCACCTGTGTAAGTGTCAAATACAAATATAAATGAATCTTAATATACAAATAATCTTAACATAAGAAGTGAATAAATAATTTTTCTTTTTTACTAATTTTTTCATCTACTTGAGTATGATATTTAATTGCAATATATGAAAACAAACACTTTTAGATTAGATTCAACCCGTTCCGGGAAGGTACTCGACTTCTTTTATAGAGAAACAAACAAAACTCGATTGTAAGTTAAAAAAACACGTTATATTTAATAATATAGAACCCGGCTGTTTCATACTTAGGGTGAAAGGGATGGTCACATCTCGAGGAGAGGTAACTCTTCATCCAGTCAATCACATCTTGCCATGTCAATTCCTCTCTCTACATCCCCTCTTGCGCTAAAACATAAGAGGTGGTCACCTCTTTTAAGAAGAGGTAAACTATTTTTTTTAAATAAAAAAATTATGATTGGTTGAAAAGACTGGGCACCACCTTTATTCAACTCTCTCCCCTCCCCCTATGCGGTAAACACTCACCGCTTCTTTACTCGATCACTGGGGTGGTGAGGGTCGGCGGCGGTGTTGCCACACGGCAAACCCCTTCACCAGTGCCTTTCCCGCACCCACCCCGTTCACCCTTACATAGGAGTTCTACTAGTTTTTTTCATAATAAACTTGATAGCCAGATATATAATACGTAGGTCCTACTATTATATTCCTGAATGCGTCAAGAAGTTAAGCCTTCTTTAAAAAAGACCGGTTATTTTAACAAGGAAATGCTATGTGTTTTTAGTATACAAGTAGAATATAACAAGTGTTTTATAAGTTTGCAATTTTAGTAAAGAACAAATTCTATAAAATACAAACATAAGTTAGCAATTGTTTTAAGGAACAAATTCTATAAAATACTAACATACTTTTACATTTTTACCAATGATAGTGGCATAGTTCAAAAAGTATTATAAAAATAATAGTATATTTCCAGTGTCTTACAAATCATCGCTACACACACGTACATATATATAGCAAACTTCTTTTTCATAGCAGCAACATAAGGGTCGTTTCGCTCCACCTTTAAGGGTCGTTTCGTCTTTAGTAAGATCGGTTTTGCAATTCAAAAGGGGGTTGCGGCGCAGCTTGTTGCCCACTTACCTTCCACTTGTTTGTAATTTGTTACTTTGTCATTTTAATTTTAATTGGAGTAAAACCGTCACATGAACATAAATATACAGTTTGTTTGGGTTCTTTTTCATCATGACCACATGGTTGCACTCACAACAAATATGATCTTTATTTAATGAAACAACAAGCAGAAACATAACTTGCAACACTCAAATCAAACACAAATAGACCAAAAGATACCATAAGAATCATCGACTCGGTAATGCTTATAGGTGATGATTCATCTTCAGGAACATGCGAAGATTGTCACACGTGCTTTTGGGACTCCAGACGGTGAAGTAAGTTTGAACACCATTAAGAAAAAGAGCTATCAAAGCTCCAAGAAGGGAAAAAAATGTCTATGGGCTCTTGTATATAGCTTCCGTGTATGCGAACTATTTTCAATTAAATCAGGGCCAATTATTATCCAACAATTTCACGACTTCCTGATCGCTGCCTAAAAAGTTTTAAAGCACCCAAGCTTTTCTAAGAACCTTAACGTCCTCAACATTATCGATCAGAGAATTAACAAAACTCACATACGATGAAACACATGAATCATTAATTGAGCAGTTGCACCTTTCATAGGCCATCAAGTTCAATAACATAGGCCTGGAGTAATCACTCACGGCTATTGGAGGGAGTTTAACAGTCGCTGAAAATCCCCACCATCCTTTACAACATTAAAGTCCAGAAGCGCAATGCGGGCAATATGGTGTGTGTTCGTTCCAAGCGTAGCATGCCATTTAAAGGATGGTTTTACCTATATCACCACAACAAGAATCAAAATCAATTACATGTAATTTCATCATACTAACTTCCAACAAACATGATTCACATTCATTATCCAACTTCCATTTATTTGACCGTTCGCAACGGTACACTTACATACCATTCTTCAATATACACTCTAGTTTGTTGACCCGTTCACAATGGATCGATTCCATGCCCATTTCTTTTACATCCTCATTCTGGTTCTTTTGACCCGTTCATAACAGGTCAACATATGACCATCCTTTAATCAACGCATTTAATTGTTTGACCCGTTCATAATGGATCAACATGTACACATTCTTTATACATCCTCATTCTAATTCGTTTGACCCGTTCATAACGGGTTAACACATACCCCGTTCTTTTTAATACTCGTAGGAACATTCACCAATTCACGATTTATAAACAATATGACAAGTAATAATTTTAACCTTGTAGGCAACGATAACATACCTCGAACTTGCGAGCCTTCCGGTTTCTTGATGTTTGGACCTTCTTCTTCCACGCCAACATTTAATGCATTCATCTTTAGTTTTCAAGGATTCATCTTATCACATACAATTCCATGATCACTTTTAAGTACAATAATACTAATAATAATCACTTATTTACATAATTAGTCATTTAGACATTTCATCGAGCACTTGGTAAGCAATAACCTTAGATGCCTAAAATCTACAAAGCTTACATGTTGCTATGAACCCTTTTTTCTTCTACATCATTTTCAATCACTCTATTATCATAAAAATCATCAACAACAATCGCCCATTCCATATTTATGTTAATTAGCTAACATCAATTCTTAACTAAACTTATAATCTATGATTCTAACTCAAAACCCACTTCCTAGTTTGATGAGTTCACCTTAACATCATATGATTTCATCAAAGTCCTATAATTTAGCATTCATTCGTGTTCAAATTTGTGATTTCATTATCAATTTACATTATACATATTCAACACATAGGATATAATCTCCTTCTCATCTTCTCATGAAGTTTAAACTTAACCAAATCATAAATTACAACTTATCTCTTGTTAGAGTAGCTCAGATGATCGATTTTATGTGTTCATTCATTGAATATGGCCATGATTCCCATTCCAATTTCTTGATTTTGTGAAGGAAAATGGGTTTCCTTCTCTTGTTCTTGGTCCAGACGATACCCACACACACACACACTGATGTGTGTGTATTGTGTTTTTTTTTTGTTTTATATAACTATCTTTTCCTATTTCCAAGTTTTGCCATTCAAGTATGATCATTCATTGAAATGGCTGAAAACTATTCTTGTAACAACCCGACTTTTCAAGTCGTCCTGTTTTACCGCTTATTTCCTTGTAGCCGCTCAGTATTCTGAGATTCGATATAGACAAGAGTTAATGATATTCTAATTACATTTTCATCACACTAACTCGCTATACTTTAAACGCTAAATGCTCAAACACTCAACGCAACACAAACTCAAATGCGGATATTTATGTTGGTTATGTTATGGTGTGTGGTTATGTGCTTTAATTGTTTACGTGGTTTTGCATGGTTTATGAACGCTCAAACGCTCACTCGCATACTCGATATATCGTGCTAATACATAACACAACGCTTAACACCTCCCTAAATTCCTAAAACGTACTTAAACCAATTAACTAATACTAACGAAAGCACCAAACGAACAGCCAACACGCGAAGTGAAAGCAAAACACGCAGAATCTGGCCAACTCATACGAATTGCCAATTCGTACAGAGAGCCATTCGTACGAATTGCCATCCAAGCCCTTCTCCAGCCTCTCCTATAAATACCACACTTGCTAACACACACTCATCTTGCTGCCACTCGCACGAAACATCCCCTACCCAACTTCCCTCTGTCTTCCAAGTAAGTAATAGCACATTTTACACAAACCACAACGATTTACACAAGATTATCTTCGATTTCATCTAAACTTTTTCTGTTTATGAAAATCTTCATCTCTTTACTTAAAACTTCTGTTTTTACTTTGGATTCACACTTAAAGGAGAGTATTGGGTTTAGCTTTGGCTTCCCAAGATTAGAAATCTTGTTATTTCAGGCTCACCAAGTGTTTAGTCCTAGGAAAACTATTTTTAACTTAATTTTTTTACACCAAAACGGACTAAAACCGACAAACATTTTGTTCACTAGATAGTGGGACAAAGCAGTGTCAAAACCGTCATAAAATGGACTCGAAATCATATCCATTTCAAGCGAAAACTCAGTTCCGGACGCACGAAGACGCAAGACAGTCAACTCGTGTGAACTGGACTGGCTCGTACGAACTGGCTTAGTTCGTACGCTCCAGTCCAAGTTCCCACAAGTGACTAACTCGCTCAAAAGACCTCTCCGGCTCTAGGTTTGAACAGTAGCTTAAGGCTGGAGGGACGGACACTCGATTTCTCAAAGAAAGACGAGAGAAACACTCGATTTTGGACACAAAACAGGTCCCTTCGCACAAGGACCGGTTCGTACTAATTGACCAGTTCGTACGAACTGACGAACTCGTGCGAACTAACCCAGTTCGCACCAGGTACAGTTCGTACAAACTGCCTGTTTCCCGCACTCTCTCCGTTTTCGACCGTTTCAGCACTACAGAAGACCGATGCACTTTTGTTCCCGCTTGCAAGCTGATCCAGTGTTTACTTGTTTACGCACACATTGTGAGTATACTTGAACCCTTTTTCGCTTTAACGCACTTGGGTGTTACATACGTTATCTATACAAAAACACTACATACAACGCTAAAATGCTTTAAACGCATACCGCTCACACATGACTATACGTGAAACGCTGAATTGTTGTATGTTATGCTTGATGACTTGAGACCACCCTTAACATGATAGCTTGCTAGAGGTTGACCCGCCACCCGGAGGCCCGATGTTGTTAAGGCTTGCATTTTATTTCTACTTTATTTTCTTTTACGTACGTGGCCACTTGGACATGTGACGCACTCATCGCGGTCTGTTTGGTTACTTGTATCAATGCTGTTAACTGCAATATTCACAACTCTTCTGTATATACATGTTGGTCTAGCGAAACGCTTTATTACTATTATTATGCTAAACCTGTGTACTCACCTTTGCTTTATTGTATTGACTTTTATTTTTTAACGTATGTGACAGGTTGATGGATCATGTGCTGCAAATGGTTTAGGGACTTTAGAAACCCACTAAATTTTGTTTGTTATGTTTCAGTTTAAATTGTTCAAGACCGCTATGTAATTCATTTCAAATATTTGTGAAAATATTTGTTTAATTGTATGGTAAATTGAACCTTGTTAAATATTGTCACGAATTAGTCGTTATGGATTCTCTTGAGCAATCTTGTCGCTTAGTGTTGCACCCTCGATGTTTCCGCCATCGGTTGGGTGTGACAGATAGGTATCAGAGCCATAACTATAGTGAATTAGGTAGAACTGCATGATTCAGCCTAGTCTATACTCTAAGCACCTAAAACAGACTTCGCAGTACGAACTGAACATTTCGGTGCTAATAAGTAGACTCGTACGAATTGGACCAATTTGTACGAAGTGATAATTCGTACGAATTGTCACATCGTACGAAGAGGGAAATTCATACGAAGAGAGCTAATTCGTACGAATTGTCACCTCGTACGAGGAGAGCTAACTCGTACGAAGTTAATGACAACCGTATCACATAAGAATGTTCCAAGTATACAAATCAAGTATCATGTATCTTAGCATGTTTGATGGATTGTGTAATAACTCTCCAAAACATCCCAAACCGAGCCGAAACGACAAACCGGACACGCGAATCGAGACTCAGCATGCAAAAAGAAGAAAATGGACCTTGGCATCCCAGGCGCCACGCGCCAGAGACCATGGTCTCTATCGCGACGCGCGGGGGATGTCCAGTGACGTGTCACCATCTCCTGCCATGTGGCAAGCCTATACCCGTTACGACGCTGACCTAGCCCTAGCTAGGCACCTCAGGCGCCACGCGAGAGCAGACCCAGATCCCCGCGTGACGCGCGGGAGAGGTCAAACTGGCCTATATAAGGCCAGGCCTGGGATCGTTTTCGTTGCTTATTTGCGATCGAAATTTTCGTTCGTATAATCCCTCTATCTCTGCTTCTGTCAAAACCCCCTCCCCCTAAACCCCTAAACCTGCGAAGCGCTGCCCGCTATAAGTATCTTAACCCCCGATCACTAATTCGTTACCCTACCCAAGTTAGAACCCGCCAAAGCATGTCAAGTCTCTGCCCGACTGAGTACGTTGTGGTTCTATCTTGTGCTGTATGGTTATCCTACCCGATTGATTTAGGACCCACCGATGCATGTCAAGGCCCTGCCTGACTACGCACGCCGGGGTTCTGTCTCGATTGTATGGCTAAAAGTGACCTGCGTTAATTTACTAATGCATGTGCATTGTATGTTTTAAATAGAATTTCCAGGAAGTAATCAAGAATTTTCACCAGGTTGTAAACCTTTTTGTGAGTCAATATATTTTCATTATGCTTAACAGTGATTGAGTATATGTATTCTACAATTACTGCCAGTATATTGGGGTTTTGTATACGAAATTTGAATCATTTACAGTTGGACAAATGGATTTTTGCCAATGGGTAACATGACCCACAAATCAGGAGTGACAGTACTGATTGGGTAATGCTGTAGATATAAACATTGTAAATGCGGATGCTCTCAATAACTGTAAAGCTATAAAACTTGTTTTTATTATACTGGGATGTATTCACCAATATTTCTTGCTGATAAAATCTTTTTAAAAACGCGTTTCAGGTAACATAATGTGAAGCTAATAGAAGCCAGCTGGAGAGCACTGAAGGCTTAGAAAAGTGGCTATAAAAGTTACCTAAATAAACGGAGTTTATGTTTTCCATAAGTCAGGGTTTATCCCCACAAATGTATTGTAATTGAAACTTAGGTTTTATCCCATTTTGTGTAATATAAAAGTTTGGTCTTTTGAACTCTGATCAATTATTTCCTAACTATGATCCTGAGGTTGTAATTCCGCTGCCAAATTAATAAACACCGGTACCACCAGCTCTGTGTCTCGCGGCTCCCGCTCCCGGGGTAGGGGTCGGGGTTGCGACAGAAGGTGGTGTCAGAGCCATGCCACTGGTTTAAGCCATTTAGGTGTTCTTTTACTTACCTAAATTTTATCCTATTGTGTTAGGAAATATCTATAACTTCTATGGTTATTTTGTGTTAATCTGACAAATTTTCTTAGTTTATAGTATGAGTGATCAGGGTACCTCTGACGCTTATCGTCACCTACCTCATTCTCCCACGAATGAAGGAACCTCCCAGTCAACCGCTGGATCCACTACCGATTCCAAGGGAATCTTTGTTTTTAAAGCCAAAGCTGTAGAACCTTTTCCCCCTAAAAATAGAGGTTGGTTTAGTCGAGGTAAAGGAGAGAGGAGGAAAAGATTAAGACAAGCCCAACAACAAGCCATAGCAGTTAGAAATACCCAAAACCCGGAAGTTAGACCGTTATGGGAAGAAGAGTTGGATAGACAATTAGCAAATTTCCACTTGTATGGAAATATAGGAGGAGAGCCTAATTTCAATCAAGCAGCAAATCCAGAACCACAGATACTTCCTTTATTTCCCAACCAACCCATGAATCTAGACCAGAACAAGGGGAACCAATTTCCAATCCCAGCCTTTGACCCCAACGAGGAACCCAGAATTCCAGCACCAAATCCTCTAAACCTATGGTGGGCCAACAACTGGGAAATACAGCAATTACTGGAAAACCCATTCCCCTACGAAGAACCAGTTCCACCTTACCCTGAACCAGTGCCAGCCCCAGTGCTACCCATGGAGCACGTGGAAGAACTTCGCCAGCTTGGAGATGAACTGGTGGAAGAAGGAAACCGAGTTCGCCAAATCGGAGAGAAGCTTGTCTGGAAGTATGACGAGCGGGAAATGCAGTTTTAAGCAACCGCCATCCACTATATATGTGTGTATATATATATGTGTGTGTGTGTGTGTGTGTATTTTGTTACATAGTTAGAAAAAAAAAGAAAAAGAAAAAAAAACAACTAAAATAGATATAAACTATATACCACCTATATACATATATCGATGCATAGTTACTAATGTTTGAATTCCAGTTATGTTTGTAATAGACGCATATATATGAAAAGAGTAAAAGTCGCAATGCTCGACGATTTTGGTTCACTGTGTTGTGTGATATTTATTATTCTGTGATATTAATACCTGATAAATGTTTACGATTCAGATGTCAGACGAAGTAAATCAGGAAATCCAGAATAACGGAAATAACGAGAATCAAATGAATAAAAGTGCTATCGAACACATAGTAGCCCAAGGAATCATAGATGCTATGCCCTATATTATCGATACTATTAAAAAGGCAGAAAACGGTAAGTCCGGAAACATAGGTAAACGCGTATCCTCTGAACCAAATCATAGCATGAACGGAAATCATGAATTACTAATTCAAGCTCTTGTTCCAAAAAAAAGAAGAACCATCTCATATGGTTGTTCTTATAAAGAATTCTTATCATGCAAACCGATAGAATTCTCAGGCAGTGAAGGAGCTATTTCAGCCTTGCGCTGGATAGAAAAGACAGAAGCAGTTTTAAAAATAAGTAAGTGTGCTAATGAGGATAAAGTTATGTATGCTTCTAATCTTTTTAAGGATGCAGCTTTAGAATGGTGGAATACCATTCTTCAGTCTCGAGGAAGTGTCAGGGTTTACAGGATGGAATGGAACAACTTTAAGGAAATAGTTGAAAGGAAATTATGTCCTCCTAATGAAAAGGAACAAATTGCTAATAAGTTCCTAAATCATAGAATGACTAGGGTAAATTGCAAAGATTATACCACCACATTCTTTAAATATGCAAGGATTGTACCAACCCTGGCCTCACAAGAACCAGTATTAATCTGCCGTTACATTTGGGGATTAATCAGTGAAATCAGACATGTGGTTAAGGCAGCTAGACCACAAACTATTGAAGAAGCAGTAGAACTAGCAAACACCTTGACAGATGAATTGGTACGCACGCAAGAAGAAAACCAGAAAAAAAACCTAGCTCAAAAGATTTTTCAGGAACTACGTTATGGTAATTCCTATCGCGGAAAAGGGGCAAGTTCTTCGTCACCCCTATGTAAGTACTGCAAAAAGAAGCATTCCGGGAAATGCTCTACATACTGCAATTTCTGCAAATTCCTAGGGCATAAGGAAGAAGACTGCAGAAACAAACCTAATAATAGGCTATGCTACAATTGTGGAGAAGCCGGTCATATTAAAACCAATTGCCCGAAACTAGCTCTAGCGGCAAACAATAAAGCAAGGACGACGGAAGGACCCAAGAAGACTGCCAGAGCATTCGTGCTGACTGCCGAAGAAGCCAAGAGGATTCCGGATGTAATTGCCGGTACATTTTTAGTTAATGATGTTTATGCAAAAGTATTATTTGACTCTAGTGCAAACCAAAGTTTCATAAATACTTCCTTCTGCAATTTTCTTAATCAACCATTAACTAAACTTCACCAAGACTGTTTGTGGAGACGGCAGATGGATCCTCTATCAAAATAAGCGAAATCCTACAGGGAACTAAGATAGAATTTTTAAGTCAAAATTTTTCTGTTAACTTTTTTCCAATGGATCTAGCCGGATTCGATGTCGTGTTAGGAATGGATTGGTTGGTTACCAATCAGGCACGAATATTATGTGATCAAAAATATGTAGAAGTGATTGCGCCATCTGGCGAGAGGATCACAATTAAGGGAGATAAGTCGACAAGGTCAACAAACTTCATCTCCGTGATGAAAGCGGCAAGTTATACACGAAAAGGAGGAATGGTGTATATGATTTCCATAATCATCAGCACTAAAGGAAAAGAATTAAAAGATATTCCTGTAATATCAAATTTCTCTGATGTCTTTCCAGAAGAGTTACCTGGATTGCCGCCAAATCGAGAGGTTGAATTTAGAATTCACCTAATACCAGGAACAAGACCGATTGCCAAAGCCCCCTATCGCCTAGCACCGACGGAAATGCAGGAACTGAAGAAACAACTGGACGAATTACTAGAGAAGGGTTTCATACAACCTAGCTCATCACCATGGGGAGCACCGGTGTTATTTGCTAAGAAGAAGGACGGATCAATGCGAATGTGCATTGACTACCGAGAATTGAATAAGGTTACAACTAAAAATCGGTACCCATTACCGAGAATCGATGATCTGTTTGATCAACTCCAAGGAGCCCGATTCTTTTCTAAGATCGACTTACGCTCTGGATATCATCAGCTGAAAGTACAGTGAAGGTCCGTAATCAGGCGGTTCTAGACGGAAGTTAGTGGATAAACGTAAACCGATTCGGTAGAATGTTATTACAGAAAGGAGTAGAAATAGAATGCAACGAAAGACTTCATTCATACCGAAAGAGTATACATCTTTATAAGTCCAGCTGTCGGAGTTCCTGGAGAGAATCCGACAACACCTCCCCGTAGGGATGCCAAAAACTTAAATGACAAATGAACACACACCACCTATTTATAGGGAAACATCAAGTTCGCTCCAAAATAGGCCATACTTCAAGTTCGGGCGAACTTGTCCTATGTAGGACAAGTTCGAGCAAACTTGATCTACTCATGTCAAGCTCGAGCGAAATTGTCCTACATAGGACAAGTTCGGGCGAACTTGACCATCTCAACACTATTTCGGTCGTGTGTTCAATTGTAACCTATACAATATTCAACACACGCTCTATCTAGCCTATTCGACAAGTGACGAACACAACGTGCACCAACAGATTCCCCCTTGTTCGTTACTGTCGAATCTTGGTCTTCAAACGTGAGCCGTGTTTGAATATTCTGCAACTTCAATCAAGGTATCTGCCGTTGTCGTCGAAACGCGTCAACAAATTCCCCCTTAATTGATGATCAGGGTTTGCATTATCAACATCTAATTCCCCCTGAAATCTCCAGTTCAGATATTTGTTGCACAGTTTCCAACCTCCTCTGATTTGCTTGACCGACAGATTATCTTGAATAGACACCAATTTGAAGCTCATAAATGCAGCTTCTCCATTTTAACTTTAACCACATCCACGTTCAGTTTAGCGCATATATCCTATGCTCGATCTTCCGATCTTCAAGACTCAATCGGCAATTGATAGAAACTTCGAATTACCTCACTGGTAAACTTCAAATCAATGTTTACCCGCAAAAATCTGAAATCTCGATTTCCGTAATCACTCCAGATCAGCAAAACGGTAATCTTTTTCAATCAGAAAATCTTCATCAGAACCAAATAATCTGGTAACACTTCGAATCTGAGAATCACTCGTCCATGATCAAATCACATTCTTCCTCTTCAGTCATAATACCAGATATATAGCTATCTCTGGTAGACCAGCGCCACTTAATCACCAAACATCATCATCCAATGGCGGTTAGTCCAAAGAAAATTCATCTGCTTGAAGACTAAAAATAATGGCCACCGAAGGCAATCGTATCTGGGTTAACTTCAGATCTCCTTGGTAATTTTGAAACCATCCGTCTTCGGAGCTAGTCATTAATCCTAAGATCATCACTGAACGTTTTGAACGTCCGCAGTCCCTACATCGGTACTAACGACTGCTAATCCAGCTAACTGTTCCTTAACCGGAGATCAGGACTCTAACCCTTAAGCATCAATCTGTATCATGATCTGATAAATCGGAACCTTCCTATGATCACAAAATCTCAATGAATCTCAATTCTATGCAATTCCCGAAAATCTGCAATCGGTAACCACCCGGATACTGTTGCAGTAGTCACAAATTTCAAAAATGTCGGAATCTTCAAATATTGAAAAAAAATTTATTCCCCCTCATTTTTGCAAATTTTGACCATACTGAAATTTTCACTGAAATTCCCCTTCAAATCCGGAATTTTCAGTTTTCATCAAATGCGGAATTTAACTTTAGGGCCCATCGGTAGTCTTCAACCCTAATGATCACCAAATTGCTTTGGTATCAATGACTACCCTCTCATCTTCAACTATCTCTAACCTCATCATCTCAGCCTATCTCTAAGGCCTCTGACGGTGTCCCCGAACAGTCAGTATCGGACATTAAAAATTCGAAAAAATTTCTATCACCAAATTTTTTCTAGACACCCGTCTCATCAAACCGAACAATAAATTTTTTCAATGCTTTTCTAGGCTCCTTAACAAGTTCGGGCGAACTTGTATATGCTAGGGAGACAAGTTCGGGCGAACTTGTATATGCTAGTAAGACAAGTTCGGGCGAACTTAGTCGGTTTCAGACAAGTTCGGGCGAACTTGATTGGCCACTTCCAAGTTCGGCCGAACTTGCATGAAAAAGACAAGTTCGGGCGAACTTATGCTTAATTTCAATGAAAATCAGTCAAGTTCGGGCGAACTTGATGAAAATTCATGAAAAAACTTTGTCAAGTTCGGGCGAACTTGATGAAAAGTCTTGAAAAACCATGTTAAGTTCGGGCGAACTTGACCTCGACAGGTCAAGTTCGGGCGAACTTGGTCTCCCAAATCAGTCATTTTTCACATTTTTCGAACCAAAATCCTTATTTCTTCAAATTTCGAGATGATTTCACCATAAATCTGGTTGAAATTGGTTTTCTAACAATCCTATCCGTTCAATTTTAGATTTTGTCCGTGTATTGTAGGTTTATTTCATGATTTACGTCCAAAACCCCTCCTAATGTTCATAAATGTCCAAATTCATGAGCGTAGGTGATAACCGTAGCTCTGATACCAATTGAAGATCCGTGATCAGGCGGTTCTATACGGAAGTTAGTGGATAAACGTAAACCGATTCGTTAGATGTTATTACAGAAAGGAGTAGAAGTAGAATATAGCGGAAGTCTTCATTCATACCGAAAGAGTACACATCTTTATAAGTCCAGCTGCCGGAGTTCCTGGAGAGAATCCGGCAGCACCTCCCCGTAGGGATGCCAAAAACTTAAATGACAAATGAACACACACCACCTATTTATAGGGAAACATCAAGTTCGCTCCAAAATAGGCCATACTTCAAGTTCGGGCGAACTTGTCCTATGTAGGACAAGTTCGAATCGACTTGATCTACTCATGTCAAGTTCGAGCGAACTTGTCCTACATAGGGAAAGTTCGGGCGAACTTGACCATATCAACACTATTTCGCTCATGTGTTCAATTCTAATCTATACAATATTCAACACACGCTCTATCTAGCCTATTCGACAAGTGACGAACACAAAGTGCACCAACATACAGGAAGAGGACATTCCTAAAACTGCTTTCAGAACGAGATATGGTCATTATGAATTTATAGTCATGCCATTTGGTTTAACTAATGCCCCAGCTGCATTTATGGACATGATGAACAGGATATCTAAACCATACCTAGATAAATTCATAATTGTCTTTATAGATGATATTCTAATTTACTCTAAGAGTAAGCAAGATCACGCAGAGCATTTGCATATACTCCTGTCATTGCTAAGGAAGGAAAAGCTTTACGCTAAATTCTCGAAGTGTGAATTTTGGTTACAAGAAGTACAATTCCTTGGACATTTGGTTAACCATGAAGGAATTCACGTGGATCCCACAAAGATTGAACCGATTACCAGATGGGAAGTCCTAAGTCGCCTACGGAAGTAAGAAGTTTGCTTGGATTAGCAGGATATTATAGACGCTTTATTCAAGATTTTTCTAGAATAGTCATTCCATTAACCAAGCTAACTTGCAAATCAGTTAAATTTGAATGTGGACCAAAGCAGGAAGAAGCATTCAGGATTTTAAAGCACAAGTTAACCAACGCACCAATACTCGCATTGCCAGAAGGAACTGAAAACTGCATAGTTTATTGTGACGCGTCTAGATTAGGATATAGATTTGTGCTAATGCAACGTCAAAAGGTAATTGCTTATGCCTCTAGACAACTCAAGAAGCATGAAGAAAATTATACTACACATGATCTGGAATTAGGAGCAATAATTTTTGCCCTTAAAATTTGGAGACACTATCTTTACGGTAGTAAGTTTGTGATATTAACAGATCATAAGAGTTTAAGATATGTCTTTGGACAAAAGGAATTAAACATGAGACAGAGGCAATGGATGGAAATCCTTAGTGATTATGATTGTGATATCCAGTATCATGCCGGAAAAGCTAATATAGTAGCAGACGCTTTAAGTCGAAAGTATCATGAGAACCCGAAAAGAGTACGCTCTCTTAGACTAAATCTTCAGATAGATTTAAATGAGCAAATTAAACAGGTTCAGGAAATAGCCATCAAGGATGATGCTGAAGGATTAAAAGGAATGATTAAGGAATTAGAAAAAGGAACCGATGGAGTTTGGAGATTCCATAAGAAAAGAATTTGGATTCCTATTCAAGGAGACCTGCGAAATCGAATTTTAGAGGAAGCCCATAAGACAAATTATACCATGCATCCTGGAAGTGATAAGATGTATAAAGATTTAAGAAAGAATTTATGGTGGATAGGAATGAAAAAAGATATAGCAACCTACATTGCTAAATGTTTAACATGTTCACAGGTTAAAGCTGAACATCAGAAACCTTCAGTACTGTTGCAACAATTGGAAATGCCAATTTGGAAATAGGAATTGATAACAATGGACTTTGTTACCAAACTACTCAGGACACAAAAAGGTAATGATACAATCTGGGTGATTGTAGACAGATTAACCAAATCTGCTCATTTCTTACCGATGAAAGAAACTTTCAGTATGGAACAACTACCTAAATTATATGTAAATGAAATAGTTTCATTGCATGGAATTCCTTTATCTATTGTGTCTGACAGGGACAACCGGTTTACTTCGCATTTTTGGACAAGTTTCCAAAAAGCAATGGGAACCAGATTAAATCTAAGTATAACATATCATCCCCAAACAGACGGTCAAAGTGAAAGGACAATGATGGAAGATATGCTTAGAGCTTGTGTAATTGATTTCGGAGGAAATTGGGATGAACATTTACCTTTGATAGAATTTTCCTACAACAACAGTTATCATACCAGCATCAATGCTACACCTTTTGAAGCACTCTACGGACGGAAATGTCGAACACCAGTGTGTTGGGCAGAAATTGGAGAAAAGCAATTATCAGGTCCTGAAATTGTACAAGAAACAACTGACAAAATCATTCAAGTCAAGGAAAGACTGAAAGCAGCTCGAGATCGCCAAAAGAGTTATGTAGATAACAAACGCAAACCTTTGGAACTTCAAGTTGGAGATAAAGTGCTATTAAAAGTCTCACCATGGAAAGGAGTTGTAAGATTCGGTAAGAAAGGAAAACTAAGCCCAAGGTATGTTGGACCTTTTAAAATTATCAAACGAATAGGACCCGTAGCTTATCAGCTATAATTGCCAGAAGAAATGGCAGGAATACATGATGTGTTTCATATATGCAATCTCAAGAAATGTTTAGCAGACGAATCATTGGTAATACCTTTCCAAGATATAGAGGTTAACGAGAAGCTTAAATTTGTAGAGAAACCCATTCAGGTTGAAGACAAAAAGATCAAGAATCTCAAACGCAAGAGATTAGTTATGGTCAAAGTTAAATGGGATTCAAAGAGAGGACCAGAATATACATGGGAGCTAGAATCAGAGATGCAAAGAAAATATCCACACATATTCAAGTGAATCTTGAGGACGAGATTTAAATCAAGGTGGGGAGAATGTAATAACTCTCCAAAACACCCCAAACCGAGCCGAAACGACAAACCGGACACACGAATCGAGACTCAGCATGCAAAACGAAGAAAATGGACATGGGCATCCCAAGCGCCATGCGCCAGAGACCATGGTCTCTGTCGCGACGCGCGGGGGATGTCCAGTGAGGTGTCACCATCTCCTTCTATGTGGCAAGCCTATACCCGTTACGAGGCTGACCTAGCCCTAGCTAGGAACCTTAGGCGCCACGCGAGAGTAGACCCAGATCCCCGCGCGACGCGCGGGAGAGATCAAACTGGCCTATATAAGGCCAGGCCTGGGATCATTTTCGTTGCTCATTTGCGATCGAAATTTTCGTTCGTATACTCCCTCTATCTCTGCTTCTGTCAAAACCCCCTCCCCCTAAACCCCTAAACCTGCGAACCGCTGCCCGCTTTAAGTATCTTAACCCCCGATCACTAATTCGTTACCCTACCCAAGTTAGAACCCGCCAACGCATGTCAAGGCTCTGCCCGACTGAGTACGTTGTGGTTCTATCTTGTGCTGTATGGTTATCCTACCCGATTGATTTAGGACCCACCGACGCATGTCAAGGCCCTGCCTGACTACGCACGCCGGGGTTCTGTCTCGGTTGTATGTCTAAAAGTGACATGGGTTAATTTACTAACGCATGTGCATTATATGTTTTAAATAGAATTTCCAGGAAGTAATCAAGAATTTTCACCAGGAAATCGGTAGGAATACCTAAGTTTTCAAAGTGAGTACATTCTCTTTTTGTAAACCTTTTTGTGAGTCAAAATATTTTAATTATGCTTGACAGTGATTGAGTATATGTATTCTACAATTACTGCCAGTATGTTGGGGTTTTGTATACGAAATTTGAATCTTTTACAGTTGGACAAATGGATTTTTGCCAATGGGTAACATGACCCACAAGTCAGGAGTGACAGTACTGATTGGGTAATGTTGTAGATATAAAAATTGTAAATGCGGATGCTCTCAATAACTGTAAAGCTATAAAACTTGTTTTTATTATACTGGGATGTATTCACCAATATTTCTTGCTGATAAAATCTTTTTAAAAACGCGTTTCAGGTAACATAATGTGAAGCTAATAGAAGCCAGCTGGAGAGCACTGAAGGCTTAGAGTGGCTATAAAAGTTACCTAAATAAACGGAGTTTATGTTTTTCATAAGTCAGGGTTTATCCCTACAAATGTATTGTAATTGAAACTTGGGTTTTATCCCATTTTCTGTAATATAAAAGTTTGGTGTTTTGAACTCTGATCAATTATTTCCTAACTACGATCCTGAGGTTGTAATTCCGCTGCCAAATTAATAAACATCGGTATCACCAGCTCTGTGTCTCGCGGCTCCCGCTCCCGGGGTAGGGGTCGGGGGTTGCGACAGATTGTTTGTGTTTGCATAAAGTATAATTGTGATTGTGAATTTTTGATAGGTTAACATGCTACACCCAAAAGTGTAAATCAAAAAGGGTGTTTGAGTGTACTCACGGTTTTGCAAGCTTCCTAAGAAGTATCCGCGAGTCGAGTTGTTGAAATTGGAGTTCGGAAGTTACCCTACACGAGGGGAACGTAGGCGTAAGTATTCTGGATTAGGAACAACTTCGGATTTGAACAAAACAGAAAACAGGAAGTACGAAAATAACGGAAAAGTGCCACTTCATACGAAGTGTCCACCTCGTGCGAGGTGACAGTCCACTTCGTGCGAGATGACAGTCCACCTCGTGCAAAGTGGCAGTCCACCTCGTACGAGGTGACTGACCACTTCGTCTGAAGGGTCTGTATCTGGTACGTTTTAGCCCGTTTTGCACCCGATTCGATACTGATTTATGCAAACAGGGTATTGGAAACGAGGCAGAATAAATCAGAAAGTATGTATACGTATAAATATATTATAAAGTCCTTCAATTACGTCATAGATGCCAAGCATGAGGGTGCAAACACCTCATTATATGATTTACCAAATCACAAGGTTTGTCAACCCAGTAACAGAAATGTAAAGTTGTTTAAAACGTTAATAGTCGAGTGAGCAAGCTAGGTGCGTGCATCCCGAACATAATGGTCATTAGGGACGTGTCGTAGCCTTATCACTCTAATGAAGGATGAATCGGTTTTAGGAGTAAAAACGTACTAATAGTGGTGGAACTTAATTTGGAAAGTCTAGACTCCCAACGTTCTCACACAAGCTTAACACTTAGTTACTTAGAACTTAGCTTAGCTCACTTGTTTGTACTAAGAAAAATAGAAGAAAAGCAAGAATTTTATAAAATTTGGAAGAATTGTGAGGTAACACTCACTTAGAAGCTTGGTGGAATCTGCCCAATACTTGTAAGTTCAATTGGGAGTGACTGAGATTTCGGAAGTTTAGAAATAAGGGTGAAGGGGCTGCTTTCTAGGAGAAGGGAGCTGGCAGATCTGTTTGTGCAAAGTGACACCTCGTGCGAGGTGTGCTCACCTCGTACGAAGTGTGTCAGATCGTACATGAAGTTTGGTTTTTGGCTAAGTTCTCGTATTTTAGCTGTTTTTAAGCATCGGGATGTATCGTGTGTGCATAGCATGTACCTTGAATGTAGGTTTGCATAAAAGTCACGTTTTTAAACGATCGTTTGCATGAATACTCGAGTATGAATGTATGAATAGCATATGTTAACATGTATGTTTGCTTGAATAACAAGTATAAAAGTATGCATGAAGTATAATTGTTTATTATGATCGACGTCTCGGATTACAAGTTTGGGATAGAAATACGAATAAGGTGCGAATACAAGTTTCCAAAAAATAGAAATACGATTACATTTTCTAAATAAGGAAAGTAAAAGAATGCGAAGCGTTACAGGTAGTATCTTTAGGGTTTGTGTTTTGAATTTGATTATTTATTATTACTATTTGAATTTATAATAGTTTCACTGAATGAACAAAGAGAACATTATGTATAGAGATGAATAGGGTGCAGTGGGGATTATGAGTTACGTTTCATGGTGGTGTCTTTAAATTTTATTTTCAGATGTTTGTGTCTGCAGCCCCAAAACTTAAAGATGGAAAGCGCAGAGATGGGAGATTGCGAGCGGTATCAGGTTCGCGTCGGACGAGATCGCATCTATATAAACATTACACTTTTCTATGTTAAAAGTCTCTTAATTTATAACTACACTATTATATTTATTTAATATACTTATATTACACACCTTTTTAGTTTAATTTACCGTTATTTAAGTAAATTTCTTCGATTATTAACTTTTTCTTCGTCAATGATACATAAATATATGAATTATTATTTATACAAATATGCTATGAAGACTGTTTGGAACAATGAAAGTACATATTAATTTTATAACATTATGAACTACGTATTGAATGGCAACCATAGACATAGTCCATACGAAAACTCATTTTAAACCACTAAAATTATAAATCATAGTAATATTGGCAAGTGCCTTGCTAGTGGCCATTTTGTTTGTTGCTCGGGTTCTAGCGTCTTGCTAGTTGCTGCCTTTGGTTAGAAGATTTCGCTGTTCAGAAAAAAACAATTATTGAAATTACGAAACCAAATTATTTTTTGCTACCGATGGTAAGATTTGGGGATTCCTAGGTAAAACAAGGAACCGTCGGTGAACAAATGCATCAAGCAAAATAGAACACATAAAAACCAAATATCACAACGTAACAAACACATAATCCAAAGATAAGTAGAAGACAATATCTCGCTTATTTCATTAACATAACAAGCATAATCCAAATATCACAACGTTACAAGCATCAAGCAAAATAGAACACATAAAAACCGAAACTGAAACAACAAATCACACCGAGAGTGACTAGATAGTACGTGTATACATCAAGCGGTGCAGTTATTAGAGACAAACGTATTGGGTTGATCAAGAAAGCAAGTGGTTTCGGGTGGATAGTGACTTTTCTCGAACGTGTCACATATCTGATTCGTTCCTAAATAATTACTAACTTCCACAATGCAAACAATAGCGCTGGCCGACAATGGACCAACTTCCATTGGCTTAGGGCATGACAAAGAATTTAGTACTTCTGCAAAATCTTCACACCTACGAGCGACTGCGTGAATACGTTTTCCCTCTTTATATCCCCAACGGAAACCCTTTATAAATTTATTTCCGAAATACTTCTTTGCCAAAATCTTCTTCCCTTTTGTTTTGCCATAAATACTCTTACGATTTGCTCCTTTCGCGGTCCTGGCATAGTAGGAACTGGCGATGGTCTTTGCTTATAACGGGGAATGACGGTACTTTTGACTTGGTAATAGTAGATGCTACTTTTGGAGCAAAAAATGCACTGCACAAAATTTTAAGATGTAGTTTCACTAGAGGTGTAAACATGTGAGCGAAAAATCGGCTCATTTAATTTAAGAGGCTAAAATTCGGTTTGTTTTGCACTCAATATTTATAAAGAGTTCGGCTCTTTAATATTCTTTTAGGTTTGAATTTGAGCCGTTCATTATTTATAAGTATTAGTTATTTTATTTTATTTATCTACATATAATTATCTCTCTATGTTTATTACTATAGTTATTATATATACCTATACGTATATACATATAAAGTGAACAAAAAAAGAAATTTTACATAGTGTTAAGTAATACAACTTTCAAAGAATATTATTAACTTTTAAAAGAGCTAACCTTACGATTTTTAAAGGGGTATGGCTTTTTTCATACGTTAATATATATATATATATATATTTTAAAGATTACACCATAAAAACAAGCATTCTGTTCTTTTTAATTTGACTATGATATTATGATAGTTTTTTATTTAAAAAAGGTATATGTTACGTGATTACCGGTGTCTGTATTCACTGTTGTGTCACGCAAGCCTCACTTTAGTATATGTATGTGTATATATAAATATATATATTATTTTTATCAAGTTTAAATACAATAACAGTGTATATTATCTAATTATATATTTAATAAAATAAAATAATATACATTTTTATAAATAGTGTGTTTCATAAGAATCAAGAGGCTATTCACGCTTTATTGGTATATGAAACTCGAGATCAAGCTCTAGGGATGAGCTTTTTTACCGAAATACCGGTACCGTACCGATCATAAACGGTACCGGTATCGGTAATAGATTTTTTCGAATTTCGGTATTTGTATTTAATGGTATCGGTACCAGTATTTTTGGGTAAATACCGGTATTAATACCGAATTTAATAATGAATTCCAATGGGTTTTTAGGTTGGGCTAAGAAGAGTCGACCTTTAATCCACAAGTTGTTAACTTGTTATGGGTTTTATTAATATTGATATTATATACATCAATTATAAAACCTTATAGAAACTGACGAATGTAATAGTCACCATAGACATCGATTTTATTAATTCACTTCATATTTGGTTGGATTAATTTATAACTTTTATGTTTTCTATTTAGATTTATGGCATCTTCATCGTCATTAAAAGTCGAACACATGTATCTTTTACTTTTGATTTTTTACTATATGAATTTGTCTAGTTTCTCATTATACATTACTCCATTTCAGTTAATAATGGATTGATGGATTTACATAATATTTTTTAGGTAAAACAATGAAAAACATCAAAGCGGTACCAATGCGGTAAAATACCGAAATACCGGTACCGTACCTTTACCGAACTAAGAAATTCGGTACAGTATTCGGTATCCACTTTTCCTCAATTTCAGTAACGTTATTTTCGGTATCGGTACTGTACGGTACCGGTATGATACCGATCTCATCCCTATCAAGCTTATTTATTAAGCAAAAGTTTATAATTGAGCTCGATTAAGCTTAGCTCAGCTCAAGCTTTTAGCGAGCAGATCTCGACTACTTCACAAAGGCTCCACTTGTATAGAGGTTGGTTTACACAAAAAAAATGAAACTAGCTCGCTAGTACCAGCCACTAACATAGCCATTGCACAAAATAACATGGTTAGTAAGAATCTAGAAATAGAATGACAAAAACTGCAATATAAGGTACGTACCCATGTACGGAGGAACCGTAAAATTGCAGCATTGTAAGAAAAAACAGTACCGATTTCATGAGAGCGGATGCCATTTGGTGTGAAACAATGTATTGTTTTAATCTTATCAACATTTTCATCTTCACTTCATTATATACATGTGTTTATGGGAATGAGTCAATAATGAGACTAGCTTGTATGTGGAATAATCGGCGGATCTAAGGGGGGTCCGTTGACCTCCAGGTCGGCCAAATTTCCAGTTAAACCGAGTACTTGCCGGAAACTTTATATACCGTTGGACCCTCTCCTTTTGATTCTATAGAGCACAAAATGTTAATAGAAAAAGAGAGTAGAATGTTCGAAGTATTACGGCCAGTGTGCAGCGGTCTGGCACTGTCTAGCGGTGGCGCTCAGTATCTCCGGCGGGATTGTTTACCGGTGTAAGTTACAGAGTAAGAGAAGAAGGGAAGGCCGAAATAATCCATATATAATTAATATGGGCTTTTTCGAATAGTTGAGGTGTGGGGTTAAGATGATATATTAGCCTGTTAGGCCCAACTTAAATTATAAAAAACCTAAAATTTTTACATCAATTATCAAAGTAGCGGCAAATGAACCGGTTCATCCCTGTGGTCTGTAAAACGCTATCATACATCAACATCAGCTTTTTTTTTTCAAATGTAAAGTACTTCTTCACCTGCAGCCATCTACTCAAAGATAAAGTAAGTTTAGTTTTTTATTCTACTATTTTATTTGTTGACTTTTAATTTATCAAAATATAAAATTTATTGTTTGATTTAGAATTTTTGTTAATGTTTCTGAGTTTGTATGTTTTATTTATGAATTCGTATTTAGGATTTATTGTTAGTTCTTTATCATAATTTTTTTCCTTTATATAATATGCAGAAACTTTCGTTTGAAAAAAAAATACTTTGTTAAAAACCAAAACCAAATATGGAGATTTCATCAAATCTGATAAATAATAACGGGATTAATAAAAAACCAAGATGAAATTGTTGGTATCCCAATTTTGTGTAAAACAAAAAATATGGTGATGTAAGTTGACAAATTATGAGTGAGAAACAATTCTATTACGACCCCCAAACAATTTTTTTAGTTCCGCCACTGACTGTGGAATGCAACTAGCTGCATGTGGACAAATTGCTTGAGGACCATAAAGAAGATTCGGTCTACGTTGTACTATTTAATTACCAAATACGACTTCTTTCCTTGACATTTCCGACCAGAGTTTATATATAGAAATATCTTTATCGTTTTGTGTGGGAGAACTTCTTCCAACCAACTTCCGAAAGCATATTTCCTACGCATTTCCGATTAAATTTATTTTTACATCTATTTACCAATATTATTTCCATACATATCTGCGACACACTAGCTCTTAAGCATTTCCTGCCAAAACAATTTAAAATGCATTTCCGGTCATTACTTTTCTACGTCTACGAAACTTACGTTCTCTTTTTTCCTATGCACGCACTTCGGACTATAAGTGTTTTTTTAAAAGACCAAAAGCAATCCAAATATTTTTTAACACCTAAAAATGCAATAAATATGCTACTGGATAAATTCTTGTAAATTGAGGCCACATGTAGAAAGGACTTGGGAGTAGGGGTGTTAAATGGGTCATGTCCACGGGTTGGCAAGTTCAACCTGACCCGGACCTGAAAATTAGACGAATCGAACACGAACCAAACTCGAAAACCATATCATACATATGACCCGAACACGAACTCGAATATATGCGGGTTGACTTGAGCATGACCTGATCAACCCGATTTTTCTATCTTCTTAATGTTTTTTCGCAAATTAATATATTAATTAAAATTAAAATTTTAGTACTAGAAAACATAAAGTATATAATACAATTACATTTATATTTATATAATGTTCATTTACAAGATTTCTATGCATTGTGAGTTGTACTAGTAATATCCAGTATATTTCAACTTCGCTTGTCAACCGGTTTTTTTTTCTTTGTTCTTGTACGCTTTTTAAATTATTCAATAAATCGCCATCGAGCTTATATATAACTATGTATAAAATTCTAAATTTCCAAATACTATGCAAATGTATTCTATTTAATATTTAAAAAAAATAATGGATTTTAGAATCAAAGATATACAAAAAAAATGAGAGATCATTAAATCTAAATAGTTTTTTTTTTAGAATTAATGATATTTAATTTATAAAAAGTCTTATTATCACTTCTTAATAATTTCAAAAAGTCTAACATTAAAAGTTTTATAAGACATAAGAGTTTGTGTGTTATAAAATACATTTGAGAAATTATATATGATAGAGTAAATTATGGTTTTGGTCCCTGTGGTTTAATGCTTATTTTTATATCTTATAAATTCTAAAAGTATTAAAATTTACATATCAAGTTTTCTATTTTATTGCAATTTAAGTCCATTAAACTAACTTCATCCATCTTTGTATTAAATCATGGTGAAACGAGAGGCATTTACAAAGCATTTTAATAATTAACCTACTTTGTGTCAACCATCAGTGGCGGCTATAGAAAAAAAAATTTAGGGGTAACGTTCAAAATTTTTTTACCGTACTTTCATACAACGTAAACGAAACAAAATAAAATTTAAACACACACCTAATAGGTTTATTCTCTTTGGTTTTTGAAAGCTTGAAATCGAGCCATTATATCTTCTTCTTTTTCTTTATCAAAAGTTTTACTTTCGACCGTACAAATTAGACCATTGTTCAAATACTCCTCACCCGTTCAATTACAAAAATCCGTCTTGATAAGCTTCATCTTAGAAAAACACATCTCAATTGTTGCGATTGCAACTGCTAAAACCAACGCTAGCTTCAATATCTGGTAAACCGAAAGGAAAATATTGGTATGTTCCCGTTTAAAAAATCAAAAGAACCCAACTCATTTAGGCTTTTAACATTTTATGTTTATATTGTCTATTGAGTTTTAAATATAGTGAGCTTTTAACCATTTGTTAGTGGGCTTTTGATCATAACTTTACAGTTGGGCTTTCAACAAAAAGTAGTGACGGAACCAAACTTTTACACATGGAGGGTCGCAATGTAATTTATATATACACAAAACTATATTTATTTATGTTTTTCGATCGATGTACCACGACCATTATAACAAGGTTATATTGCTAACAGTAAGATAAACACTTTTATTGATTCATATATGTTTAGAGGTTTTTTTTTTTTTGAAAATTAAACTTTTATTACAAAAAATAGATGATGTTAGTATAAGATATCAAACAGAACCGGTAAGAATAAAGTAATTAATTAAAATGAAACATTGACGAAACTTATTTGACATTTCTATATTTGTTGAGTCTTTCAAGTTTGTTATTAAGTTTCAAATGGGCCGGACACTGAAATTTTAAAAGCCCATAATCAATTATACTTAATAGAATGGGGCGTAAACATGTTCATCTTCTAAACCTAAGAATCGTCGCACAACTACCAGAGTACCAGTCCACCACCCCATCCACCGGAAAAATATACAACGATAACGATACCTTCTCTTCTTCTTCTTCTTTATTTTCTTTTAACTAGGGTGATTATTGAGGGGTAGCGTAAAATTTCTCAAGGGGTAACAAAATACAAAAAAAACCTTAAAAATTAAAAAATTTTATAACTTCGTCGATGAAGTTGAGGGGTAGCAGGTGCAACCCCTTCTATAGGGGTGTGAATTTCTGACACGACCCGGAAACCCGACACGAACCTAACACGAAATTCGCGGGTTTAGGTTTTGTCTAAACGGGTTCGGGTCAGTTTTGGGTTGAACACGCGAACCCGTTTAGGTTTACGGGTCAGGTTCGGGTCAACCTGGTCGGGTTGGCGGGTTGACCCGTTTAACACATTTATACTATATTATATTTTTTTACAATATATTTTATCTCATAAATTAAATGGGACGTGTATTTTATGCCATGATTATAACTTAAAAGGAGAAATTAACATAGCTTTTATAATTTAAATATGATATTATTATATACATTTGTGTTTTTTAAGTAATTTTTAATTTTAATATGTTAGTTTTAGAAGAAAAAAAAATTCGGGTTAAACGGGTCGTGTTCGGGTCAACCCACAAAACTTCGGGTCGTGTTCGGGTTCATATATATGATACGATTTTCGGGTTCGGGTTCGTGTAAAATTTTCGGGTTCAGGTCGGGTTGAACCCGCCAACCCACGAACACGACCCGTTTAGCACCCCTACCCTCCCATAAGGCTAGATCCGCCCCTACCAACCATGATGAAACTTCAATACTTACGCATGGTAAAAGATGATGGACTGAGACTTGGTTTGTGGTCTTTTTCTAGAAATTTAAGTTCAGCAAAGTCAAAAACTATTAAGAGCTTTTATTTCTTGTTTTGGATAAATGTCTTACTAAATCAGTTTTCTTTACATAAGCAGAAAGGCACAACCATTCTATATGATAACAAAACAAAAAACAAAAGAAGATACATATATTAATATTATATATACTAACAAAAAATTGTGAATACAGAATATTTAATTGGTACATTTCTGTTTTAGTTAATTCCTTTTTTCCACTTTCCTTTTTCCTAGGTTTGTTATTTTTTTTCTTTTCTCTTTTTTATTCATATCTATTTTGTTAATTTTTTTTTCTGCAAGGTTTAGATTACTTTTTTTTCTTATTTTTTTTATGTACGTTATAACTAGCGTTGTATTTACATTAAACGAGAACTACAACACCGTCATGAAGCGCGAGTTAAATACTAGTTATACTACAAATGATAAATGTGATGCTAAAAGCGATATATTTGTTCCAAGACACAAGAAAAAATAGGGCTGTAAACGAACCTGACAAATATGAAAAAGACCTTAAAAGACTTTATTCGTATTCATTTGTTAAGAAATATATGTATTCGTGAACACTTATCGCTGGGATTTTATATTGGTGTTTGTTTGTTAATTTTAGGCAACGAACATTGATAAACACAAATGAGCACAAACTAATATTCGTGAACACAAATGAAAACAAAAGAACCCAAACAAGCGTTCATGAACAGAACGAATAATATACCGACACTTATTAAATATTTTATTTTAAGTATTTAAACAAAATATAAAAATTAAAAACACTAATGCATTATCGAACACAAAGAACACGTTACCGAACGTTCACGAACATAAATGAATGAACACAGCCCTTGTTCATGTTCGTTCATCTAGTTAAACAAATGAAATTTCTTGTTCGTGTTCGTTTGTTTAATAAATGAACGAACACAAACGAACCTCCCGCCTAACGCTACACAGACTGTTTCTCGAACGTTTGTTCGTTTGCTGCCCTAAGAACAACATGAATTGGATAATAAAGAAGCAAAACTAAGATGTTTCAAGAGTTTAGAATAAGTTTCTTTGGAAATTATTTATTATGACTTATGTATGGACTTTTTTTCTTTTGAAAACCATTTAATGGTACTTATATTGAAATTTTCGACAAATTACTTGTTTTGATTATGTGATTTAACTATTTAAAATTAAGTTTAATATGTAACCAGTGAGTTGTTTACTTTTATGCCCTTTAACAAAACCACAATATAGCACCAAGTAAAGTAACAGTAAAGTAAGTAAAGTAACTGATGACCAAAAGGCGATACTTCATGTCTATGACTATTGTTTATAAACATATTTACAATTACAATGAACATACATGTCTCTATGAATTAAAATATCATTTATTTTTAAAAGAATAACGCTACATACTTTTTTGTCACAATTTAATTCAATTCAAATAACATTTATTTTTAAAGTATTATGGTACATACTTTTTGTCCCAATAACGGAATCGTAGTAACAGTTGCCGACGACCAGAAACTTACCAAATAAATTAAAATTCTATTGATTTAGCTTCTTCAACCTTCATTATCGCCGATGACCAACGTCTGTTTCCCCTTATCCCGTCATTCTTCCTCTAGCAATTGCCCCTGCATCTTCCAGAGAAACAGAAATCAACAAAAAAAATCAATTAAATTAAACACAAACCCAAGAAAAAGACTAAACAAATAAAAAGCACAAGAACTTCATTATAACCGAATGGATCTGGTTCGATTTTTGGTATCCATTCGGTACCGACATTTAGTGTTTTCGATACTGGTATTTACCGGTTTGTACCAGATATTTTCGGTACCGATACCCATTTTTAGTTATACATATTGGCAAGCTACAATATATAAACAACTGTGAGGAATTAGTTAGATATTTCTTTTAATTGTGTTTTCCCTATTAGAAAATAAAAAAAAAAGTATACTTTCATAAACTAGTGTCATAGATTTCTCAAGAATCAAAACTAACATGTTTCAAGAGTTTATAGTAAGTTTCTTTGGAAATTATTTATTATGACTTATGTATGGACTTAAAACTTATAAATTAAACTTTATTACCAGATGACTACAATAATATCTCAGTGTTATTCAGAATCATATACATTAGTTACATCAGGTGATCCCAATATCCCATAGTCAACATCATTCCCTATCCAATTTGTAACAACAGTTGTAAACTCAAAAACAACATGAATAGAATCATCAAAGTAACAACAACTGTCTACAAAGCATCAAACAATTCTAAGCATATAATTGCTATTACAACTATACATCACCATAAATCTTGAAAGCTAACATTACCTAAAATCAACCAAGTTTACATATTAGAACTGGACCCCAAATGTCTACCTAATGCATTTTAAACAGTGCTTTACAATTATCTTTAATTAACTTAACATCGTCCATAACTATCAGCAAAAGCATACAACACTAACGAAGCGTATTTTCTTTCAATTTAACTCTTTCTCTCATTCCATGTATAACATGATTACATACCATTCGTAAAGATTCTACAACCTCAAGTAGGAACTCTCCTTGTAGAAATGTGAGTCTAAGGGTTCTCTCCTAGCAACAAAACTACCCAAATTTAAATATAGGTAAAGTTTGACCTTTCAGTCTTAAGCGATTTAGCCTAATTCAGGGTTTAAGAGGGAAAAAAGGTTACCGGATACTCGTCGGGACTGTGTTGTTAAGGAGTAACAGACAACCACCATCACCTTTGCATCATCGGCACCACCGGAATACCATTGTTGTTCACCACCGTCGTTGATAGTCATCTGAAGAACCTAACACTTTTTACATTATCATTGTTGTTCCATTTCCCGAAAGCCCTAGTTTACAACCACCGCCGCTGGTTTTCGTCTTGACAGAACTACCACCGATGCACAATTGGACAATCGAACACTGCTGTAGGGTTCGCCATGTTCTTAGCCTTCGATTGGTACCAGTCACGTGTGAAAGGAGACACCAGAGACTCGCCGGATTGCCATTGTCTTTAGTCGGCTATCCACAAAAGCAAATTAAGCAATAAATGTGAATGATTGTGGAAACAAATAAGCCTCAAATGAATAGCTACAAACAAATGAAATTGTTCAAAGATCTTACTTTCATTCAACAACAACAAAACTTATTTAATTAGCCTTTGAAAGAATAGCACTTTTCTCCAACTTTCTTGTAACCACATCATTTATAATCAGCACATATATACTATAGTCTATAGCTGTTCACCCAATGTACCAACTCCATGTTGCCATGGCAGCTATAGACTATAGTATATATGTGTTGATTATAAATGCTAATTATAAATGATGTGGTTACAGGAAAGTTGGAGAAAGGTGGTACTCTTTCGAAGGCTAATTGAATAAGTTTTGTTGTTGTTCAATGAAAGTAAGATCTTTGAACAATTTCATTTGTTTGTAGCGATTTGTTTGAGGCTTATTTGTTGTCACAATCATTCACATTTATTGCTTAATTTGCTTTTGTGGAAAGCCGACTAAAGACGAAGGCAATCCGGCGAGCCTCCGGTGTCTCCTTTAGCACGTGATTGGTACCAATAGAAGGATAAGAACATGGCGAACCCTATGGCGTTGTTCGATTCTCCAATTGTGCATCTCGGTGGTAGTTCTGTCAAGACGAAAACCTACGGCGGTGGCTATAAACTAGGGCTTTCAGTAAATGGAACAACAATGATATTCTGAAAAAACATTAGGTTCTTCGGACGGCTATCAGCCAGCAACGGTGGTGAACAGCGATGGTACTCCGGTGGTGTAACACCCTGTGTTTTTACGTCATATAAAATTTCGACACGTGTCCCGCTGATCCTCGCATGACGTGTGCTAGACGAGAGGGATAAAAATCGCCAACATGTTATTTTTATAACCTCTGAGTGGTGAATATTAAAGTCGAGAGGTTAAACGTGTCAACATGCTTAAACTATGCCTCTAGGTGACCTTTTAACGAACCCGGAGCTTAATGATGTTCGGTTACACTCCTGAGAGTGCTAAGCAGGAGCCATATTGAATAAAACATGCCTTTATGTCGAAATACGGGAGTTTTGAGAAGTTCGGGGGCCAAAATGGAAATTTTGTAAATCGACATCTCAGGCGCCACGCGCCAGGGACCTGGTATCCCCGCGCGACGCGCGGGAGAGGTCAGTTCGCAGAAACAGCATGCCAGCTGCTGATCTGCATGCTTGGCCACCTCTCAAACCACCTGCACTCTCTCAGCTCGAAACCATTAACTCAATTCCGGTTTTGGACACCTCCTAGCACACCTGGAGTGATCTCTAGTGTTCCCATAACACTTGTCTCAATCCTAGATCATTCACTTCAAGTATAAATAGAGGTGTTCATCACCATAATTCCTTGCACCATTTCCATTCTTTCTTCCTATCTCTCAATCTTGGAAGTTCCTGAGCAATAGGGAATATCCTCTGAGTTCTCTTCAGCCCCTAGGACCACTTGTAAGTGTTCAATTCGTGGCTAGTTCAGTTTTATAGGCTTTTAAGCCAAAAGTCAAGCGTTATCGTAATAACGCTTTGACTTTCGGTTTGGACCATTTTGGTCCAGCCATTGTTCGAGGCGAACAAGGCTACGTGATCATAATTAAGTAGGTGTTAATTCCTCAAAAGGGCACCTCCTAAGAATCACTTTGCTTGGTCAATTGACGAGTCAACATATTAATGTTTTAAAAAGTCAACGGGTCAGTTTTTGAAATAATTACGATCTGAGTTTAGAGGTGTTCTAAAATATATTTTATAACTTAAACAACTTAGTAATAATTATTAGAACATGTGTAAACATGTTCGGCTCGTCAATTCCAGTTTTAGGGTCGGTTCGCAACCGAAAGTCGCGAAGTTTGACTTCTGCGTTGACTTTCGATTATGAACCGAGTTAGACTAGTATGCTCTGATTTAAGGTCCTGTTATGATCATATTATGATGTAGCATATCCCTCTGAGGTTAAATTACATGATCATAGTAGTAAGCCGAGTTTTATGCAAGTTTCCGCAAATATGCCATACTTTGACTATTTTGCCATTTTAATTAAAAATGAAATTTTAAACACCAATGAACTTGCAAATGATTTAGGTACTGATATGTTAACATGTTTAACATATTTTGATGTTACAAATCTGACCATAAACCGAGTTTTCATATAATATCGTAACATACGCTTTAAAGTGACCGAAAAGCCCTTTTTGCGCATAGAATGATTTTAAATATAATCTATCATACCAAACTCATTACCTACTGATATAATATCATTATTGGAATATATTGGGATATCATTTCAGTTTATAAACCGAGTTTACACACAAGATCTTGCTTTACGCTCTTAAATGACGATAACGCCCTTACGGCACCTAAATGGTTTTTAATCATGATTTTTATACAAAACCTTTTACATACTGATATGTTATACTAATAACATATTTTAACTATATAAACTTGTTCATAACATCTGTTTTCACAAAACATCACAAATATCGTCATTTAACGACTTTAACGCCTTTTCGGCGCATAGTGCGGTTTTAAACCATGTTTACCAACCAAGACTTGTTACCCACTGATTTTATAACTCATTTAAAATATTTTTACAGGGGGTACATGTTATAAACTCATAATCCCAAATACGCTTTCGAAACTATGTGTGAAATTACCAAAAGGCCCCTTCAGAGCATAGGTTGGTCTTAAACTATAAAACACACATATATTTGATATCCTACTGATATTATATCATAAATAAAGTATTTTCACAGAATGTTTATGGTCGAAACATCAGATTATACGCAAGTTCCCTTTTATACGTCGCTAAATGACCAAAACGCCCTTATAAAAAGGCATTGTTTGATTTTAAAACCTTAACAGGCACACAAGTTGATATCCTACTGATATTATAACTTTTTTAAAGTATATTGGCATATGGAACTTGTTCATGACTCATCCGGTTACCCGGTTTCGCTTATATGCGTACGGTTAAGCTTATGTAACTAGTTTACGTAATTAACCGAAACGGGTTTAACCTTATCATTTTTATCTCAAATTCCAGAATGTTAATAGTTTACCCATATTATACAAGTCCTCGTACTTGTCGGATTTAAACTACATCCTATTCCGGTCATCGCTTAATCAAGCGTGTTGTACCATTTTTGATATTTTAAGCTAGCCGATCTAAGTCTATGACTTAAATAAGATCCGTTAGCATTCTAATTGGTTATTTATACCATCATTCCAGACTAGAGCCTTCCGGTAAATTATACCTACGCTTACTTAATTGGATACGGCTGTCCTTATTATATTTCTTATTTTAAAAGGATTGCTAAGCTCAAGTAAATACTCTTAACCTATTTTCCCTATACGGGCTTGGGATACGGTAAATTATTATCGCATGGTCGGGTATGGGATTCGAAGACCTATGTGTCGGGAAATTCAAATAACCCGTTTTGATTCGTATTGCTTGACTTAAACATTTGGGGTTAATGCGACCGTGTCCTGGATATCCTTGACTCATTTAATTGTAAGTGGCCATGACCTAAGCGCGGGGTGTAGGCATACACCTGACAGATGCGAAATGGTTTAAACAAAATAATTTTATAACCCAATACGGGTTTACCCAATGTGGGTGTTCCCAATAAGGGAATAAGTTATAATTTTATAACCCAATATGGGTTTTCCCAACAAGGGAATAAGTGGTGTGTCGGTTAATCATGAACCGACATAGATTCCGGTCCCGATATGTATTGTCAAGTTATGTAAAACTGATAACATGGGTTGATTGTATTTACCAGTGTAAACTGACGTATTTTCAAAATAATTAAGTACAGGTACAAATACGTAAATAGGTTAGAAGCTGATCAGTAGCAACATAAGAGGATCTTGCAAGTCCTTAGATGTGCCCAAAGTCTGGTGAACATCTTTTGTGTATACTTTTGATCCGCCTGTGGATCTTTATTACGAGCCATTGTATTTGATCTTTGAACCTTTCGGCTTGTAATAATATTTTCAAATTTTAGTCTTCCGATGTGCTATTCTGTGTTACTTGTATTGTATGGTAATAATGATATCAACATATGTCACGATACTCCCCATCCGGGCCCATCGGGTTATACGTGGAAATCAGGGTGTGACAGGTTGGTATCAGAGCCAACGTTTGAGAGAATTAAACACTAGCCTTTTGTGTTTAATCTCAAATGACACAATAGCATATTCCTTATACCTTCTGAGTCTAGACTTGACATAGGAATGCTCTCATCCCTGTTAAATAAATCTTGCTTCGATTTTGATGTAATTCATAAACAAGTCGCCAAGCAAAGAAGCCATTGATGAAAATTCTTCTCATCCGAAGCCACGAAATGCTATGCTTCGTACCGCGGCTAAGTTAAGCATGCGACCGATTTGGAGGAAGGACTTTATATAAACTTATTCTTAAACCCAAACCTATTGAAACCCTAAACTAGACTTCAGAGTCCATATCGGAGGTCCCTGAGTCTCCAACTTCAAAGATAACACCAGTGGATACTTATGATCCAAATTTTTTACATTCGAGTTTTTGGAATTCCAAACTTGGATTATGCTTACCAAACTCCAATCCATGATCCATTATGTTCTTTAACCATTGAATCCTTGGATTCTACTTTTACAACAACTCCTGATTCGGAGTTATTACACTTTCTATTAAAAACCTTTGTGTCAAATGCCATACGTGGCAAGCCAAGAAGAGGAACAACAAGGAATGAATTTAAGGAAATTCTGGAGAATCCTTCTTTCAATTATATTCTATTTTCCTTGCGTCCTTATATGGACATGTCTATTCTGTTTAGTCCCTGCGTGGACATTTGTTTATTATAGTCCTTATATGGACCTATCCTTCGATTTAAGTCCCTGTGTGGACATTTGTTTCAAATATTTACTCCGGAACATATTATCTCATTATAAGTCCCTTGTGGACATGTTATTTCTTATAGTCCCTATATATGGACTTATATATTCATTTTAGTCCCTGTGTGGACTTGTGTTGCTTTTAAGTCCCTGCATGGACAAATTAGTATTAAAAGTCTTGTTTAAGGCGCTACTGTAATTTCCTAATGATTAACGAAAAGAATTTTGAAGTTATTATCATTATAATATATGTATTTCATTACATCCTTGTTCAAGCGATTGTCTCAATGTTAATTCGAACTTCACTGATCCGCAAAAAAAATTCAAAAGATCTTCTTGATGGTTTACCCCAGCCAAGTGGCAAGACCACGTTAATTAGCAATTTTGGTAGTTAAGAATGACTAGCCCTTCTACCATGATAGTTAAGGAAGATCATCCCTTCTATCCAGAGGTGGTTAACTATGTTCAAGCCTCCATGCCTTTATGGTCAATATGATCATGGTTACATTGATAAACCATTTTAAGACAATTATACTTTATTAACATTCAAGTAATGTTAATACTCCTGACAGTGTGACTTGAGAAACCACACTAGTCATCTTGGTGAAGGACTATGTCCAAACCTTATAGCCTATGTGATCAAATTTGATCCCGGCTTATATCATCAATACGATGATCATAATTTAAACATCCATTAGTTATGTAGTGCTTACGAGCCATGATCTAACATCCATTAGTGGTGTTTAGCCTACGGGCCATGTGATATCTTCAATTATGACAACGGCAGTTGTGGTCTACGACCCCCCGTCCAAAGGTGATGAACAATGTTCAAACCTTAAAGCCTCTTGATCAATAAAATCGCGGCTTATATATTTTTAAATGTCCATTAGTGACAAGGCCGTTTGTGCCATATCTATATATGTTTTATGATGAGGCCAATTGTGCCATATTTTAAATCCTTTGTGACAAGCTTACGAGCTACTTAAAATGTCATTATGACAAAGACAGATGTGACTCTATGATCCACTGTCCCATAAATTCATGGACCTTGTCCAAATTATATTTTGCCTATAATAGTCGATTAAGAATTAGGTCAGTACATATTAATAACACCCTTAGTAGTGATAAACCCAAATAATTGTGACAATGAGCACAAGGACGAAGGATTTATACATCCAAGTTTATAAGCCTAAATGGTCGGATAATACCATGGCTAACATATGAAGTGTATATATTTCGATAGTACCAAAACATTAAAATGGCTCACTCCGATGGTGCAAGTAGCCGCCACAATGATAGGGATCACAATAATGCAAACATAGTCATCAATGAAGACGACTTCCACGCTCGCATAGATGCAGCCGTAGGAAAGGCTATGGAAAAAGCCTTTGAAAAGTTTAAAGAGTTGAGTGCTACTCGCTCTAAAACTGTATCTAAACAACTCTCGAAACCACCTTCCTCTGATAAGAAGGAGAGTTCTGTACACTCCTCTAATGTGAGGAACGAAGTTAAGAAGCGGGAAATTCTTGATAAGGACCATTCTTCCAAGGATGGTTGTTCGTATAAGTACTTCGTCTCGTGCAAGCCACGAGACTTTGATGGAGAAAAAGGGGTTGTTGAAACCCTAAGGTGGTTAGATGAGATGGAAACAATGGTTGATATCAGCGGCTGTGCTGATAAGGATGTTGTTAAGTTCGCATCTCAGTCCTTCAAGGGCAATGCCCTAATCTGGTGGAAGGCTTTGATGCAGTCATCGGGGAAGGTGCACTTATATAATTTGGGATGGTCCAAGTTTGTGGATCTAGTTAAAGACACCTACAGGCCACCTCATGAGGTGGAAAAGATAGAAATGGATTTCCTAGCTTTGTCGATGAAAAATCTTGATTGTAGGAAGTTTGTTACCGACTACGACTCATATTCTAGACTGGTGCCATATCTACTTACCCCGGAACCCAAACGCATTTCGCGTTTTATTAATGGGTTGGCTCTAGAGATAAGGAGCTTGGTTAAGGCTGTTCAGCCTAACACTTACAAATCAGCTGTTGAGCTCTCTTTCCCTCACTCAAGATTATGTGAGGCGAATGTTAGTCGAGGTTGACAAGGATGGGAAAAGGAAACGGGAGGAGGAAAACTCCCAGAAATCTAAGAAAAAGGGCAAGTCTGGATCCAATAAAAACCAGCAAGAATCTGATAAAAAGCCTATGTGCAAGACCTGCAATAGAAGGCACTGGGGACAGTGTCGAAATGACCAAAAGCCTAAGCAGTGTGGAATTTGCAAAAGAACTAGTCATCAGTCCCATGAATGTAGGGACATTAAGAATGCAGTCTGCTTTAGTTGTGGCGAGAAAGGCCACATTAGTACCAATTTCCCTAAAGCTGTCAAAGAAGGGGCAGCTAAGCCAGGAAAGGCTAATAAAGGAAATGCCTGAAATTACCTGAGGAATGCCGTAAGCAGCATATATCATAGTGTCGTTAGGTACATTCCTTATCATTACTCAAGGATATGTTTGCTAAGAGTCTGTTTTGATTCAGGCACTAATAAGTCTTTCATAAACCATAAGTCTAGAAAACTTTTATATATATTCACGAGAACTCCAGATATTAAGTATAAGGTAGAACCTACCAATGAAACCATAGAATCACTTCTTCCTATTCTTGATGGATGTTCTTATCCATAAAAAAAATCAGTCATACTCTTCCTTCAGTTGAAGTACGACAATTCTTATTATTATTACTATTTATTTATAACTTATTTTATTTATTTATCTCATTTATTTCCATCGACTACAAATTCCAAACTAGTTCGATAAAAGCGCCTTATGATAATTGGCAGTACCTTAGTGTGTCCCGTAGATTGCTTTCATGCCTGATCAACATGAAGGTTTAATGCATGAAACCACTAGGATCTCCCAACAGTCATATTGTACTAAAATCAGTGAACGGTATTCAAGGAGATATTCTATATTGAAATTGCTTAAGTAGAAGTCTCTACACAAAGCATCCTAGTAATCAAAAGTCGAGTGTGTCATTTTATGGCACAAGTGGCGTTAGATGAACCAAAAGCTGAGGATTTAAACTACCTCTATAATCTCCATTTACCCTGATAAGTTTCTGGAAGAAAGGCTTGTACAGCCTAGCTTGTCATCTAGGAGTTCCGATATTGTTTGATAAGGAAGACGGTTCGATAAGGTTATGCGTTGATTACCACAAGCTTAACAAAGTAACGATCAAGAATCGTTATCTGCAGCCCAGGATCGACAATTTGTTCGATCAATTACAAGGGTTAGCTATTTCTTTAAGATCGTTTGGGTAGTAGTGGAAATGACCATATTACCCTAGTTAAGTTTACCTGAAATATTCTATATAAGCATAAAGGCTACTCCTTTGGAGGCCTTGTATGGGAGAAAGTATCAAACACTGCTTGTGGAACGGAAGTTGGAGAGACCCAACTAATAGGACATGAGATTGTCATAAAGGCGACGGATAGAATCAGACAAATCCGTGATCGCCTCAAAGTTTCCCATGATAGGCAGAAGAGTTACACCAACTAGAGGCGCAAATCTCTTAAGTTCCCAATATGGGATAAGGATTTTATTGAAGATAAGGTGTGGTATGCCTCAGTTAGGAGGGCAAGTTAAGTCCTAGATATGAGGGACCATTCAAGATAATCGAATATGTCGAATCTCTAGCTTCAAGCTAGTTTACTTGAGAAACTCAGTGGAATTCACAAGGTGTTCCACGAATGCAATTTAAAGAAAAGGCTAGACAATGAGTTCCTAGCTATGTCACATAAAGTGTGCATATTAATGAAAACCTGAGGTTTTGTTGGAGAACCAGTATCGATCGAAGATCGACAGGTTAAGAAGCTCCTAAGGAAGCATGTGCCTATTGTAAAGGTCAAATGGGATGCTCGACGAGGTCCCGAGTATACATGGGAGGTCAAGTCCACTATGCGACAAATGTATCCCTATATTTTTGAATAAATCTAGAGGTCGAGATTTCTTTTAAGGGGGTGAGGAGGTAACACCCTGTGTTTTTACGTCCTATAAAATTTCGACACGTGTCCCGCTGATCCTCGTATGCCGTGTGCTAGCCGAGAGGGACTAAAAATCGCCGACATGTTATTTTTATAACCTCTGAGTGGTGAATATTAAAGTCCAGGGGTTAAACGTGTCAACATGCTTAAACTATGCCTCTGAGTGACCTTTTAATGAACCCGGAGCTTAATGATGTTCGGGTACACTTCCGAGAGTGCTAAGCAGGAGCCATATTGAATAAAACATGCTTTTATGTCGAAATATAGGAGTTTGGAGAAGTTCGGGGGCCAAAATGGAAATTTTGTAAATCGACATCTCAGGCGCCATGCGCCAGGGACCTGGTATCCCCGCGCGACACGCGGGAGAGGTCAGTTCGCAAAAACAGCATGCCAGCTGCTGATCTGCATGCTTGGCCACCTCTCAAACCACCTGCACTCTCTCAGCTTGAAACCATTAACTCAATTCCGGTTTTGGACACCTCCTAGCACACCTGGAGTGATCTCTAGTGTTCCCATAACACTTGTCTCAATCCTAGATCATTCACTTTAAGTATAAATAGAAGTGTTCATCACCACAATTCCTTGCACCATTTCCATTCTTTCTTCCTATCTCTCAATCTTGGAAGTTCCTGAGCAATTGGGAACATCCTCTGAGTTCTCTTAAGCCCCTAGGACCACTTGAAAGTGTTCAATTCATGGCTAGTTCAGTTTTATAGGCTTTTAAGCCAAAAGTCAAGCGTTATCATAATAACGCTTTGACTTTCGGTTTGGACCATTTTGGTCCAGCCATTGTTTGAGGTGAACATGGCTACGCGATTGTAATTAGGTAGGTGTTAATCCCTCAAAAAGGCACCTCCTAAGAATCACGTTTGCTTGGTCAATTGACGAGTCAACATATTAATGTTTTAAAAAGTCAACGGGTCAGTTTTTGAAATAATTATGATTTGAGTTTAGAGGTGTTCTAAAATATATTTTATCACTTAAACAACTTAGTAATAATTATTAGAACATGTGTAAACATGTTCGGCTCGTCAATTCCAGTTTTAGGGTCGGTTCGCCACTGAAAGTCTTGAAGTTTGACTTCTGCGTTGACTTTCGATTATGAACCGAGTTAGAATAGTATGCTCTGATTTAAGGTCCTGTTATGATCATATTATGATGTAGCATAACCCTCTGAGGTTAAATTACATGATCATAATAGTAATCCGAGTTTTATGCAAGTTTCTACAAATATGCCATACTTTGACTATTTTGCCATTTTAATTAAAAATGAAGTTTTAAACACCAATGAACTTGCAAATGATTTAGGTACTGATATGTTAACATGTTTAACATATTTTGATGTTACAAATCTGACCATAAACCGAGTTTTCATATAATATCGTAACATACGCTTTAAAGTGACCGAAAAGCCCTTTTTACGCATAGAATGATTTTAAATATAATCTATCATACCAAACTCATTACCTACTGATATAATATCATTATTGGAATATATTGGGATATCATTTTAGTTTATAAACCGAGTTTACGCACAAGATCTTGCTTTACGCTCTTAAATGACGATAACGCCCTTACGGCACCTAAATGGTTTTTAATCACGATTTTCATACAAAACCTTTTACATACTGATGTGTTATACTAAATAACATATTTTAACTATATAAACTTGTTCATAACATCTGTTTTTACAAAACATCGCAATATCGTCATTTAACGACTTTAACGCCTTTCCGGCGCGTAGTACGGTTTTAAACCATATTTACCAACCAAGACTTGTTAGCCACTGATTTTATAACTCATTTAAAATATTTTTACAGCAGGTACATGTTATAAACTCATAATCCCAAATACGCTTTCGAAACTATGTGTGAAATTACCAAAATGCCCATTCAGAGCATAGCTTGGTCTTAAACTATAAAACACACATATATTTGATATCCTACTGATATTATATCAAAAATAAAGTATTTTCAGAGAATGTTTATGGTTGAAACATCAGATTATACGCAAGTTCCCTTTTATACGTCGCTAAATGACCAAAACGCCCTTATAAAAAGGCATAGTTTTATTTTAAAACCTTAACGAGCACACAAGTTGATATCCTACTGACATTATAACCTTTTTAAAGTATATTGGCATATGGAACTTGTTCATGACTCATCTGGTTACCCGGTTTCGCTTATATGCGTACGGTTAAGTTTATGTAACTAGTTTACGTAATTTAACCGAAACGGGTTTAACCTTATCATTTTTATCTCAAATTCCAGAATGTTAATAGTTTACCCATATTATACAAGTCCTCGTACTTGTTGGGTTTAAACTACATCCTATTCCGGTCATCGCTTAATCAAGCGTATTGTACTATTTTTGATATTTTAAGCTAGCTGATCTAAGTCTATGACTTAAATAAGATCCATTAGCATTCTAATTGGTTATTTATACCATCATTCCAGACTAGAGCCTTCCGGTAAATTGTACCTACGCTTACTTAATTGGATACGGCTGTGCTTATTATATTTCTTATTTTAAAAGGATTGCTAAGCTCAGGTAAATACTCTTAACCTATTTTCCCTATACGGGCTTGGGATACGGTAAATTATTACCGCATGGTCGGGTATGGGATTCGAAGACCTATGTGTCAGGAAATTCAAATAACCCGTTTTGATTCGTATTGCTTGACTTAAACATTTAGGGTTAATGCGACCATGTCCTGGATATCCTTGACTCATTTAATTGTAAGTGGCCACGACCTAAGCGCGGGGTGTAGGCATACACCTGACAGATGCGAAATGGTTTAAATAAATAATTTTATAACCTAATACGGGTTTACCCAATGTGGGTGTTCCCAATAAGGGAATAAGTTATAATTTTATAACCCAATATGGGTTTTCCCAATAAGGGAATAAGTGGTGTGTCGGTTAATCATGAACCGACATAGATTGCGGTCCTGATATGTATTGTCTAGTTATGTAAAACTGATAATATGAGAAATAGATTATCCCAAGTATAAAAAGATTCTTCGTGCCTTGTGCACCTAAATCAATTTTGAAAAGGCTTTCAAAGTATGTCGGTTGATTGTATTTACCAGTGTAAACTGACGTATTTTCAAAATAATTAAGTACAGGTACAAATACGTAAATAGGCTGGAAGCTGCTCAGTAGCAACACAAGAGGATCTTGCAAGTCCTTAGATGTGCCCAAAGTCTGTTGAACATCTTTTGTGTATACTTTCGATCCGCCTGTGGATCTTTATTACGAGCCATTGTATTTGATCTTTGAACCTTTCGGCTTGTAATAATATTTTCAAATTCTAGTCTTCCGCGGTGCTATTCTGCGTTACTTGTATTGTATGGTAATAATGATATCAACATATGTCACGATACTCCCTATCCGGGCCCACCGGGTTATACGTGGAAATCGGTGTGTGACAGGTGGTGTCGATGATGCACCGGTGATGGTAGTTGTCTATTACTCCTCAACAACGCAGTCCAGACGAGTATCCACTAACCTTTTTTACCCTCTTAAACCCTAAATTATGCTAAATCACTTAGACTGAAAGGTCAAACTTTACCTATATTTAAATTTGGGTAGTTTTGTTGCTAGGAGAGAATCCTTAGACTCACATTTTTAAAGGGAGAGTTTCTACTTGAGGCTATAGAATCTATAAATTGTTGGAAATTAATGAAAAATAATATTATATTAATAATTAATATAATAATTATTTAGTGATTAAAGCAATTGAATGAGAGATCATAAGCTTTAGTTATTTGTTGGAACCTTAATGTGTGGGGAATTGTGCTTGTCCCACATTGGTGGAGAGATAAATCTTTTGTAGATTTATAATTAGAATTCTCTACACGAATGTATTCTTGTGTGACAACTCACACCCAGTGGCAGCCAGGAGGGTGCGAAGCACCCGACACGCGCACGCGCTCGCGCCCGGGCACGGGCACGGGACCAGGACGAGGACGATGGGCGCAATGTGACGCTTTGATGGCGCACTTTGCACTTTGCACTTCGTACGCTCGCATCACCGTGAGCCGCTTGGAGCCGCCTTTAGTATTTTTTAGATGTGTCTTGGCTTGGGTTGTCAGCTAGAGACTTTTCAAGTTTCTAACAGTCAAATGATTAAGTTACTGAATTCATTGTGCCATTGAATTCTAGAATTCAGTTTTATAAGTTTTAGAATTCATTGTGCTATTGAATTTTAGAGTTGAATTTTATTGAATTGTGTATTCAATAGAGACTACTCATTTCGAATTCTAATCAGTATAAATACAAAGCTTTGTGCTTTGTTTTGATACACAGAATACAGAAATCGTATAGTTCATACAACACACACATCAAACGAGTTCCCTAACTTGCATCTTTGGGCTCTCTTGTTTCAGGTATACTTTCGGGTGCTAGGCTAATCCCGGCAGTACAATCTGCTTAGGCTGTTGTACCCTGGGAAACAGACGGGTTCACCTGGGTGGCCCGAAATCTGTTTTAAGGGAAGCGTGATCTTCACGTGCCTCAGTCACCATTATTTATGTTTTCCATTTACTTTTCTTTGTAATATGTTCTTGGTTAAGTTTATCTTTTTTGTATTGTAATTCCTTTCAGTTTGATGTAGTTCTTCTTTATGTATTGTAATCATAATATTGATTAATAAATTTTTATTTTATTTGTTTGTGAACGGTTGTCCTACAAGCTTAAAACAGATTTTAAAAACATGTTCACTATTTTGGTTTTTAAAAGTTTTTATAATTTTTTTAGCAAACTTTTGTAGTTTGCATTGGTTTTATGTAAACCAAATTATTTCTGCCTTCACTAATTTTTTGTCTCTTGTTTCAGAAATGGCTACTGTTTCAGCAACCACATCAACCACTGTTAGATCCACATCCACCACCATGGGACCATTAGTTGGTACCCAAGCAGCCCAAGCTGTGGCTAATCATGCTGAGAAGCTAGAAAAGTTCACTGGCTTGAACTTTAAGAGGTGGCAACAGAAAATGTTGTTTTATCTGACCACCTTGAACCTTGCGAGGTTCTTAACTAAGACCCCTCCTGTTCTTGTAGAAGGGACTAGTGATGCCCAATCTGTGAGTGCAGTTGATGCATGGAAACATTCTGAGTACCTATGCCGCAACTATGTGTTGAATGGCCTCTCGGATGCATTGTATAATGTGTATTTCAAGGTTCCAACTGCCAAAGAATTATGGGAGTCATTGGAACGCAAATACAAGACCGAGGATGCGGGTACAAAGAAGTTTGTTGTGGCAAGATTTTTGGACTATAAAATGATTGATTCAAAAACTGTTATGAGTCAAGTTCAAGAATTGCAGATTATTCTTAGTGACATTTTGTCCGAAGGAATGAATCTTAGTGAAACATTCCAAGTGGCAGCAATTGTTGAAAAGTTGCCTCCTAGTTGGGTGGACTTCAAGAATTACCTTAAGCATAAGCAAAAGGAAATGACAATTGAAGACCTTGTTGTTCGTCTTCGTATTGAGGAAGACAATAGGCTATCACACAAAGGAAGTCAAGTTGAAGCTTCAGCAAAAGCAAACCTTGTGGAACATGGTCAATCCTCAAGGGGTCACAAGGGTAACAAAGGCCACAAGTTCAATGGCAAGGGAAAGAACAAAGGTGTTGACCTTGGGCCAAAGAAAGGTGGTGTGAAGAAGAAGGTTGGTCCCTTTAAAGGGAAGTGTTACAACTGTGGACAAACTGGTCACCGTGCTGACCAATGCAAAGAGCCTAAGCGTGACACGGCTCTTATGGTTGATGATGATGGTATGCCTTTAGTGGCCATGATTTCAGACCTCACTGCCATGATGGAGGAGGTAAATTTGGTGGCTAATGAGCCAAAAGGGTGGTGGGTTGATACTGGGGCAACCCGCCATGTGTGCCCAGACAAGAGCCTCTTTAATATGTTTAAAGAGGTGGTGGGAGAAGAGAAGTTGTACATGGGAAATGCTGCTACAGCTGATATCAAGGGAGAAGGCGATGTGATCTTAAAGTGGACTTCTGGGAAAGAGCTCACTTTGAAGAATGTGCTTTATGTTCCTGACCTGCGCAAGAGTTGTGTCGGGTTGGATGCTTAACTAGTTTGGTTTTCGTTTGGTTTTTGAGAGTGACCAGTTTGTTTTAAGTAAGCGTGGTATGTTTGTTGGAAAGGGATATGCCCAAAATGGCATGTTTAAACTTAATGTAATAGCTGTTAAGAAAAACATGAATAAAAATGCTAGTACTTCTGCTTACTTGGTTGAGTCTCCTAATGTTTGGCATAGACGTCTTGGTCATGTAAATTTTAATTCGATGCATCGTTTAATTAAATTAGATTACATACTAAATTTTGCCATTGACTCTAAAACAAAATGTAAAACATGTGTTGAAGCCAAACAAACAAGATCATCCTTCAAATCAGTTGAAAGAATAACTGAACCCCTGGATCTGATTCACACTGATGTGTGTGACTTAAAATCAATTCCCACAAGAGGCGGTAATAAATATTTAATTACTTTTATCAATGACAATACAAGATATTGTTATGTTTACTTACTTAAGAGTAAGGATGAAACAATTGACAAGTTTAACTTGTATAAAGCTGAAGTTGAGAATCAACTCAACAAGAAAATAAAGCGTGTGAGAAGTGATAGAGGAGGTGAATATGTTTCACCATTTGGGGAAGTATGTGCAAAAGTGGCATCGTACACGAATGTACCCCTCCTTATACACCCCAATCAAATGGTATTGCGGAACGAAAGAATCGTACATTAAAAGAAATGCTGAATGCCAGGGAGGCCATTTTATCGGCCAATTTTTTATTGAATAAAATACCTTTCAAGAATAAGGATGTAACACCTCATGAGTTGTGGTGGGGACATAAATCATCCTATAAATACCTGAAAGTGTGGGGGTGCTTGGCCAAGGTGATTGTGACACCCCTTAAGGCACTTAGAATAGGGCCCAAAACTTTTGATTGCATTTTCATTGGATATGCCAAAAACGGTAGTTCACATCGTTTTCTTGTATATGAATCTAAGAATCCTGATGTGCACAAGGACTCTATCATAGAGACAAGGCCAGTAAATGTGACTTACTTTGAAGAAGAGTTTCCTATGTTAGTACAAACTCATACAAGTTCTTCAAATCATGCAAGTTCATCAACAATGGTTGATGAGATTGTTCGAGAGGAAACTCAAGAACGATCAGAGGTTGAAGAGGGTGAGCAAAGAAGAAGTAAAAGGCAAAGGATTGAGAAATCCTTTGGACCTGACTTTCTTACATACATGGTTGAGAGTGAGCCTCAAACCTATCGAGAAGCAGTCACCTCTTCAGATGGACCTCAATGGAAAGAAGCCATCAAGAGTGATATTGATTCTATCTTGCAGAATTATACTTGGGAGTTAGTAGATCTTCCACCAGGGTGCAAGCCACTTGGATATCGATGGATATTTAAGAAAAAGATGAAAGAAGATGGCTCTGTCGACAAGTATAAGGCAAGGCTTGTGATCAAAGGGTTTAGACAAAAGGAAGGTCTTGACTATTTTGACACGTACTCACCTGTGACTAGAATAACCTCTATTAGGTTGGTGCTTGCAATAGCAGCTTTGAGAAACTTGGAAATACATCAAATGGATGTAAAAACCGCATTTCTCAACGGAGAATTAGAGGAAGAGATTTACATGGAGCAACCAGAGGGTTTCTCTGCTCCTGGCCAAGAGGGCAAAGTGTGTAAACTCGTCAAGTCATTATATGGCTTGAAGCAAGCTCCAAAACAATGGCATCAAAAGTTTGACCAAGTTATGCTTAACAATGGTTTCAAAATAAATGAATGCGATAAACGTGTCTATGTGAAAGACACTTCTAAAGGTTATGTGATCTTATGCCTTTATGTAGATGATATGCTTATCATTAGGAGTGTTGATAAGATGATCAGATCTACTAAAGACATGTTGAAGCGAGATTTGACATGAAAGATATGGGTCTAGCTGATGTGATTCTTGGAGTAAAGATCATTAGAACCCAAACTGGCTTGGTAAGTCAATCTCATTATGTTGATAAGATCCTTCAGAAGTTCAATCCAGAGGACAGGAGTGTAGCTCAAACTCCAATTGATACCTCTCAACATTTGTCAAAAAATAGAGGCGAGAGTGTTGCTCAATTGGAATACTCAAGGATCATTGGCAGTCTTATGTATCTCATGTCATGTACTCGGCCAGACTTGGCATATGCTGTGAGTAGGCTAAGTAGATATACTAGTAATCCTAGTTCAGAACATTGGAAGAGTATGACAAGATTATTAAGGTATTTGAGATACACGAGAAACTATGGACCACATTATGGCCAAAATCCAGCTGTTGTGGAAGGATTCAGTGATGCCAACTGGATATCCGATCAGAAAGATTCTAGATCTACAAGTGGATATATGTTTACCCTTGGAGGTGCAGCTATTTCTTGGAAGTCGTCCAAGCAAACTCTTATAGCTAGATCCACGATGGAATCTGAGTTTATCACGTTAGATAAAGCTGGAGAAGAGGCATAATGGTTACGTCAATTCTTGGAATATGTTCCAAGATGGCCTAAGCCTGTGACGGCCATCTGCATACATTGTGATTGCCAATCAGCTATTGGTAGAGCTCAAAATGCAATGTATAATGGCAGATCAAGGCACATACGACGTCAGCATAACACGATACGACAACTACTCTCAACTGGAGTTGTCACGATTGACTATGTGAAGTCAAAGGATAACATTGCGGATCCGCTTACAAAAGGCTTAAGCAGAGAGGTAGTACATAAGTCGTCGATGGGAATGGGACTAAAGCCCTTGGAGTAAGTTTATACAACGGAAAACCTATCCTAGAAGATTGGAGATCCGATGATCTAGGCTCAATAGGACCACCTAACTATACGAGCTAAGGTCACTGTGGGGGAGTACCTCAATTTACAAAAGGGAGTTACAAACTTCCTAGTCCATTCCTACATGAAATCAGTGATATCAAGAGAGGTTAAGCATATGGCTTTAATGATTTGTAAATCACCTATGTTAGAGAGAAGTGGGGTCGCTTCGAATGGAATTAGGGGCACAATTCCTAGAGCTCTCGCAGAACCAGGATGGTGTTCCATGACCATAACAGACACAACTATGAGGGGTTAGCCAGACCAGGAAGAGTAATGCGTGATGTGTAATAACGTCTACGTAAAAAGGGGTTGGTTCAAGGACATCGCGTCTACTAATCGCAAGGAGACTAAGTATACGTCACAAAGGAGGGTTCAAAGGGAAACCTACCTATCCTGCATTACTTGACCGCTGAAATTTTATCGTGACACTTGAGTGTGTAGGATGATCTCCATTCATGTAGGGGATTGTTGGAAATTAATTAAAAATAATATTATATTAATAATTAATATAATAATTATTTAGTGATTAAAGCAATTGAATGAGAGATCATAAGCTTTAATTATGTGTTGGAACCTTAATGTGTGGGGAATTGTGCTTGTCCCACATTGGTGGAGAGATAAATATTTTGTAGATTTATAATTAGAATTCTCTACACGAATGTATTCTTGTGTGACAACTCACACCCAGTGCCAGCCAGGAGGGTGCGAAGCACCCGACACGCGCACGCGCCCGCGCCTGGGACTGGGACGAGGGCGATGGGCGCAATGTGGCGCTTTGATGGCACACTTTGCACTTCGCACGCTCGCATCGCCGCTTGGAGCCGCCTTTAGTATTTTTTTAGATGTGTCTTGGCTTGGGTTGTCAGCTAGAGACTTTTCAAGTTTCTAACAGTCAAATGATTAAGTTACCAAATTCATTGTGCCATTGAATTCTAGAATTCAGTTTTATAAGTTTTAGAATTCATTGTGCTATTGAATTCTAGAGTTTAATTTTATTGAATTGTGTATCCAATAGAGACTAATCATTTCGAATTCTAATCAGTATAAATACAAAGCTTTGTGCTTTGTTTTGATACACAGAACACAGAAATCGTATGGTTCATACAACACACACATCAAACGAGTTCCCTAACTTTGCATCTTTGCGCTCTCTTGTTTCAGGTATACTTTCGGGTGCTAGGCTAATCCCGGCAGTACAATCTGCTTAGGCTGTTGTACCCTGGGAAACAGACGGGTTCACCTGGGTGGCCCGAAATCTGTTTTAAGGGAAGCGTGATCTTCACGTGCCTCAGTCACCATTGTTTATGTTTTCCATTTACTTTTCTTTGTAATTTGTTCTTGGTTAAGTTTATCTTTTTTGTATTGTAAGTCCTTTCAGTTTGATGTATTTCTTCTTTATGTATTGTAATCATAATATTGATTAATAAATTTTTATTTATATGTTTGTGAACGCTTGTCCTACACAAATGGTATGTAATCATGTTATACATGGAACTAGAGAAAGAGTTAAATTGAAAGAAAATACTCATCGTTAGTGTTGTATGCTTTTGCTGATAATTATGGACGATGTTAGGTTAATTAAAGATAATTGTAAGTGGACATTTGGGGTCCAGGTTTTAATATGTAAACTTGGTTGATTTTAGGTAATGTTAGCTTTCAAGATTTATGGTGATGTATAGTTGTAATAGCAATTGTATGCTTAGAATTGTTTGATGCTTTGTAAACAGTTGTTGTTACTTTGATGCTTCTATTCATGTTGTTTTTGAGTTTACAACTGTTGTTACAAATTGGATAAGGAATGAGGTTGACTATGGGATATTGGGATCACGTGATGTAACTAATGTATATGATTCTTAATAATACTGAGATATTATTGTAGTCATCTGGTAATAAAGTTTAATTTATAAGTTTTAAGTCCATACATAAGTCATAATAAATAATATCCAAAGAAACTTACTATAAACTCTTGAAACATGTTAGTTTTGATTCTTGAGAAATCTATGACACTAGTTTATGAAAGTATACTTTTTTTTATTTTCTAATAGGGAAAACACAATTAAAAGAAATATCTAACTAATTCCTCACAGTTGTTTATATATTGTAGCTTGCCAATATGTATAACTAAAAATGGGTATCGGTACCGAAAAATCTAGTACAAACCGGTATTTGAAAGTAAAAACCGGTAAATCCATACATAAGTCATAATAAATAATTTCCAAAGAAACTTATTATAAACTCTTGAAACAAGTTAGTTTGCTTCTTGAGATATCTGTGACACTATTTTATGAAAGTATTCTTTTTTTATTTTCTAATACGAAAAAAAACAGTTAAAAGAAATACCTAACTAATTTCTCACAGTTGTTTATATATTGTAACATGCCAATATGTATAAAAAATAACATGTTTGAGCTTAATATACATGCAAGTACAGCGGTGGTTAGAGGAGAAAGGGCTGAGGTGGTTCTTGGTAGATCTTAAACCGTAGACTTTATATATATGCAAATACATGCAAGTTGTATATGATAAACCATCTTTGAGCTTGGTAAAAAGTAATCTACATAGAGATAGAATTGTTGTTGGATACTGGATATAGTTTACACATTCACTTCTGGGTATCAAGTGTCACTTCTTTCTTTAATTATTATTTTTTATAGATGGACCGAACAAACTCTTCAAAGTTGCTTAGACCCTGAACCACCATCAACATTTGTTTCAAATCTGTATTCGCAATTGTGGAGATATTGCTTCATGGTGCATCATGTAACAACCCGACTTTTCGGATTGTTTCTGTTTTTACTATTATCCTTTTTGTAACCGATTGTACTCTAAGATTCATAAGTAACAAGGGTTTATGTTTAAACTAAATGCATTTCATCACACAACATCACTTAAACACTCGAAGCTCGCAAACGCTCAAAGCTAACGCAACTTGAACCACAAAGAATTTTGTTACTTTATATGTCGAGTGTGTTTGTTTATTCGGAACTCGCTATCGCCTTTGCCCCCTCTTATCACACTAAATCGTAAACGCAGTTATTAATAAGGGTTATGTAATATTGTGTGTCTATGTGTATACATGTTTTATTTATTTTATATGATTTATGCTCGCTCGCTCACTCACATACTCGATTCATCGCACCGACCCACAGCGCAACACTTAACGTTTCACTAAAATGCTTAACAGAACAAAACTAACTAATACGAAAGATAACATCAAACGAAAATAGCCAAGTCACGGACCGCACTTACTCGCACGAGTACCGGCTCGTACAAGTGACACCTGGCTCGCGCGAGGCAAGTTTGGATCACACCAAAGACCCACTCGCATGAGGAGTCACTCGTACGAGGACTCACTCGTACGAGCCACCTCACCTGCTCTCTTTCACTTCTCCCATAAATACAACACTTAACACATGCACTCCTACTTGTTATCACACGCACGAAACCTACTCTACACACTTTATCTACTTCCACGTAAGAAGATTATGATTTTCACGTGAATCACAATGATTTCTACAACGATTTTGCACGAGATTATCTCCGATTTCATCAAAACTTCTATGTTTACGAAATCTTCATATTTTTCCTAAAACCTTCTGTTTTTATCAAGGATTTACACTTTAACGGGTATGTTTGAGCAAGCTTTGGCTTCTCAAGTTAGAAAACTTAATGTTTCCAACTCTCCAAGCGTTAGATCCAAACAAAACTGTTTTATACTCGAGTTTTACACAAAAACGGGCTAACCGACGTATGTTTCGTTCACTAGATAGTGGGATGAAACGTTGTCAGAAACATACTTGAAATGGATTCGAAGTTACATCTATTCCAAGTGAAAACACAGTCCCGGTAGCACGAAGACGCAAGAACAGTCACTTGTGCTAACTGGACTGGCTCACACGAACCATTTCGTGTTCGTACGGCCCAATCTGAGTTTCCACAAACGACTAAGTCGCTCTAAAGACCTCCCCAACTTTTGGTTTGCTCAGTAGCTTAAGATTGGAAGGATGTACACTTGATTACCCGAAGAAACGATGCGGAATCACTCGGTTTTGGACTCAAAAACTGTTCACATGCATGAGCAATCGCTCGAACGGATGATGACTCGCACTAGGGTGATGCCTCGTGTGAGTGGTGCTTCGTAAGACCCACCTGTTTGTCCCGCACAACACTCTGTTCAACCATTCAACACTATGGAAGACTGGTGCACTTCTGTTTCTACGTGTAGGCTGACCCGACGCTCTTTCCCACTCCATCTCGTTCACGGTTACTGTTAGCACTCACTTTGAGTATACTTGATGCCTTTTCGCTTTAATGCACTTTTAGGTGTTACACACGTTCTCTATCAAACGATCACTTCATACAACGCAAAAACGCTTTAAAACGCAAACCCACTCTCGCATGACTATACGTGAAACGCTGAACAACTATGTGTTAATTATGCCTTAAGATTGCTGACCACCCTTAACATGATAGCTGCTATAGGTTGACCCGCCACCCGTTAGTTCCGGCGTTGTTAAGGCTCGCTCTCACTTTACTTTACTTGTCTTGCTCGAGGTTGTGTTGGTTAGTCTATTTCGGTATATGTAACATATATATTAACACGACTACGTTAGCACATGTTGGTTTCGTTAAACGCTTTACTACTATTATTATGCTAAACCTGTGTACTCACCTTTACATTTTTGTATTGACTATATTTTAACGTATATGACAGGTTGATGGACTTACTTGTGCAACTTGGATTAGGCCGCTTTAGGTACCCACTTAATCTAATTGTTCAGTTTTGTTTTATTGTTTGAGGAACTTGGATTTATTCCAATTATTGTATGAATATTTGTTTAGTTTTATGGGAAATTGAACCTTGTTAGATATTGTCATTTAATAGTTGTTATGGATTCTCTTGAGCAATCTGATTCGCGCTTAGTGTCGCACCCCAATGTTTCCGCCATCGGTTGGGGTGTCACAGATTGGTATCAGAGCCATAGCTATAGGGAATTAGGTAAAGCTGCTATGCTCAACCTAGTCTATAGTCTAAGCACCAAAATAGACCTTTCTCGATTAAAAACGATCGAATTTTTCTTGTTCTGTTTCTGATCTAGCCCTATTAACTAAACTACATATGCTTTTCCTAAAGCTACCACAATAGACGCTTGAAGACGCCCACGTAACATAAACGAGTGATTATATCGAGATTAGGTGTGAAAACCAAGAACTCTCGACAAGATCACTCACTCCGCGTATCACTCTCTGCACGAGATTCTTTTGTTGAGTCAGGGGTGATATCCACACCTCGACGGAAATCTCCATTTCTATCTTGTGGTTGTTCTTACCACACTTATGGTACGAAGTTGATTAAGTTAGGGGTGAAACCCGCATCTTAATAACTCGTTCCACTCTTCGATTTTAAAATATTGCCTAAGTCTCAACTACTTCAGTGTAAATCGCATAAAATAGCCAATACCGACTCAAAACAACGTCACAAACATCTAGTTCATCTCAACCTAAGCAGTTTACTGATTTAGCTACTCATAATATTCATAAACAAAGCATAATCACAACTGAAAGCAAAGCAAAACATGGTTTATGAAGTTTAAATTGTATAAAACGATGTCAAACTGAACCCAAAACGCTTCAAAGACGAACTGAAAGCTTCCAAGTCTTCAAAGTAGCCTCAAAAGTCTCCAAAATCATCCTCAAGTCGCTCCTTGCCGTCTGGTATGCGAGATATCTCAACCCTAGGTGATAAAAGGTGTTAAATACTATTTTTTTTTGCAAAACCGACCTTCATACGGACCGTATGGCCTTAGCCTTTACGCTCCGTAAGGCTAACCCAAAACCAGCGCGCTTTTAATTCCGATGGACCGTATAGACCAATCTCTTACGGTCCGTAAGGACTCCGGAGAGCAAATTTCAATTTTAAAATCTTGTTTTCCGACTCGTAATTCCGTGCTCTCTTCGCTGCAAACGCTTTCCTTCATTTTCACGGCAAAACCAATAGGTTCTTCACCAACTCCTGCCAATCCACAATTTAATCAAATCAGTATCAAAATCGTGGGAAAACCACATACAAACCAATCAAAATGTAGATAATTCGATACGTAATATATGTATAATTCTAAACACATCAATTACATATTTTGTTCACGAACGCTTGTTTGTGTTCTTTTGTTTCCATTTGTATTCATGAATATTAGTTTGTGCTCATTTGTGTTTATCAACATTCGTTGCCTAAAATTAACAAACAAATACAAACAAAAACGAACATAAAATCCCAGCGATACGTGTTCATAAACAGTTCATGAATACATATATTTCTTAACAAATGAATACGAACAAGGTCTTTTTCATATTTGTTTGGTTCGTTTACAACCCTACTTTTTCTTGTGTGTTGGAACAAATATATCGCTTTTAGCGACACATTTATCATTTGTAGTATAATGGTTGTGCCTTTCTGCTTATGAAAAGAAAACTGATTTAGTAACACATTCATCCAAAATAAGAAATAAAAGCTCTTAATGGTTTTGACTTTACCGAACTTAAATCTCTGGAATAAGACCACAAACCAAGTCTCAATCCATCATCTTTTACCATTCTGCGTAAGTATTGAAGTTTCACGATGGTGGGCACAAAGTAGGTTAATTATTAAAATGCTTTGTAAATGCCTCTTGTTTGACCATGATTTAATATGAAGATGGATAAACTTAGTTTGATGGACTTAAATTGCAATAAAATAGAAACCTTGGTATGTAAATTGCAATATTTTTAGAATCTACAAGATATAACAATAAGCAATAAACCAGAGGGACCAAAACCACAATTTACTCTATTATATATAATTTCTAAAACTTATTTAATAACACACAAACTCTTATGTTTATAAGGTCTTATATCTTATAAAATTTTTAATGTTAGACTTTTTGAAATTATTAAGAAGTGATAATAAGACTTTTTATAAATTAAATATCATTAATTCTACAAAAAAAAACTAGTTAAATTTAATGATTTCTCATTTTTTTGTATATCTTTGATTCTAAAATCCATTATTTTTTTTAGATATTAAATAGAATACATTTGCATAATATTTGGAAATTTAGAATTTTATACATAGTTATATATAAGCTCGATGGTGATTTATTGAATAATTTAAAAAGCGTACAAGAACAAAGAAAAAAAACCAGTTTACAAACGAAGTTGAAATATACTGGAATTACAGTACAACTCACAATGCATAGAAATCTTGTAAATGAACATTATATAAATATAAATGTAATTGTATTATATACTTTATGTTTTCTAGTAGTAAAATTTTAATTTTAATTAATATATTAATTTGCGAAAAAACATTAAGAAGATAGAAAAATCGGGTTGATCAGTCATGCTCAAGCCAACCCGCATATATTCGGGTTCGTGTTCAGGGTCATATGCATGATATGATATTCGAGTTTGGTTCGTGTTCGATTCGTCTAATTTTCAGGTCCGGGTCGGATTGAACTTGCCAACCCGTGGACATGACCCATTTAACACCCCTACTCCTAAGTCCTTTCTACATGTGGCCTCAATTTACAAGAATTTATCCAGTAGCATATTTATTGCATTTTTAGGTGTTAAAAAATATTTGGATTGCTTTTGGTCTTTTAAAAAAAACACTTATAGTCCGAAGTGCGTGCATAGGAAAAAAGAGAACGTAAGTTTCGTAGACGTAGAAAAGTAATGACCGGAAATGCATTTTAAATTGTTTTGGCAGGAAATGCTTAAGAGCTAGTGTGTCGCAGATATGTATGGAAATAATATTGGTAAATAGATGTAAAAATAAATTTAATCGGAAATGCATAGGAAATATGCTTTCGGAAGTTGGTTGGAAGAAGTTCTCCCACACAAAACGATAAAGATATTTCTATATATAAACTCTGGTCGGAAATGTCAAGGAAAGAAGTCGTATTTGGTAATTAAATAGTACAACGTAGACCGAATCTTCTTTATGGTCCTCAAGCAATTTGTCCACATGCAGCTAGTTGCATTCCACATACAAGCTAGTCTAACTCATTCCCATAAACACATGTATATAATGAAGTGAAGATGAAGATGTTGATAAGATTAAATCAATACATTGTTTCGCACAAAATGGCACCCGCTATCATGAAATCGGTACTGCTTTTTCTTACAATGCTGCAATTTTATGGTTCCTCCGTACATGGGTAAGTACCTTATATTACAGTTTTTGTCATTCTATTTCTTGATTCTTACTATCCATATTTGTGATCAGTTACTCTGGCCCAAGTCATGTTAGAAAGCGAAAGTTTACTATACTCTTATTTTGTAAAGAGGAAAGCTGGTAAAAAAAAGTTAAAAAATAGGCATTAGTTTTAAATTTATTTAAATACGCAATCCAGAACAAACAATCATACAAGGATAAATCATTCTTAGCCTACACTCCTGTAATCCGGCTTCCTCTCTTACCCACACTCATAATATCTGGCTCATCCATAGGCTTTTTGTGTAGTTTTTTTTTCCTTTGTGTAAACAAGAGTGTATAAGCTGAGTTGAACTGCTCATCAGTACTACTTGAGACATGCTCGCTAAGATCTTGAGTTGAGTAAACCTTAAATGAGCTCAATCCAAGTTTCACATACCAAGCTTGAATAGCCTAGAGAATCTTATCAAACATATTAGATACATATGTGTGCGTGTAATAACTGTTATTATATATATAGTAAATACATAATTAGATATTATTATTAAACCTTTAAAAATAGGTGTGCGTGTATATATATATAGGATGAGGTTCATGAGTGAACCACATCCTTGTTTGTGAACCTTGTGAAACAATCAGAGCCATTGATATTTTTTTAGATGTAAAAGATATGATGGTAATTAATCAATTTAAATAAGAAAGTTATAACATAAAACTAACTACCCCTTACGATCTTTAAATCGTTATAACTTTTTCATATGTTAATATTTTTTTCTTTTAAATACACTATATAAACGGGTTTTTTATTCTCTTTAATTTGAGTATAATATCGTTATATTTATTTTTAATAAAAATGAAAAACATATGAAATTTGGTTTTTCAACGTTTTACTGTTTATATACACAAGTGTAAATGAGTTCAATACACAAATGTACAACAGTGTACAAACAATTTGTACACTTGTGTACGTTGTAGGAATAACGGCGTGTACATATAAACTCAACGAAATTTAAAAAAAAAATACAATATTTAGTTATGGTAGGATAGCAAAATTACCAATACACCCTTGTCTTTAATTAATAATTAATTATATCATTAATCTCTTTATTTTATTGTCTTTTATATAACCGTCCATCTCAAATAGATCAATGATTGAGAATGGTTCTCACGGTTCACAAATAACATTAGATTCACTCTAGAATCCTACCTTATATATATATATATATGTATGTATATATATATGTATGTATATGTATATATGTATATATATATATATATATATGTATGTATATATTATATATATATATATATAATGTAAGTTTATGGGGAAAACCCCTCTAAGTGAGAAAACCTAGAAAACTCTAACCTCCCAATATTTTTTTATTTTGAAAAAAAAATCACACATGTAATATACATGTTTTTATGGGTTTTGAGGAAAAACAAATCAAAAAAGTGCCGAGTGGATATTTTTTTAAAAAATAAACAAGTTTTGCAACACGACTGTAAAATATGTTACACAAAAGCTTGTTTATTTTTTGTAAAAATATGTGGTCAGCCTTTTTTTGTATATTTTTTTTCTCAAAACCCTTAAAAACATGTATATTACATGTTTGATATTTTTCAAAAAAAACTGTCAGGAACTTAGAGTTTCCTGAGTTTTCTCACCACAAGTGGGTTTTCTATACATCCTTTCCATATGAAAATAAAATAATCAATATTTAAATAAAAATTCGAATTCGAGCTTGAAAAATATTGATGAGCAAAACTCAACTTTTATATATAGAACTCTTAACAAGTCAAGCTCAAACTTTATTAATGTAAATATTTTAAATGAGCCGAGCTCATCTCATATGTTTACACCTCTAGTGAAAACTACATTTTAAACTTTTGTGCAGTGCATATTTTATGTCCCTAACTACATCTAAATAATTTGTGCAGTATATCTTTGGGACCCCTTAATCCAAAAAATTTTAGACCAAAAGTTGCTAAGTTTCCAGTTCCTTCTAAACCTAAAGCAAGTCTTCCTCCTAATCTACATCCTTCTACACCAAGACTTTCTAATGATCAAAGATATCCGGGGACGTTACAATCTACACAGGTCTATGGAGAGAACTTGGCAAGGAAGTATTTCGGAGTTCATTTATTAAGGGTTTCCGTTGGGGGTATAAACAAGGAAAACGTATCCACTCAGTTGCGCGTAGGTGTGAAGATTTTACAGAAGTACTAAATAATTTATCATGCCGTAAGGAAAATAGTCCATTGTCGGTCAGTGCTATTGTTCATTGCATTGTGGAAGTTAGTAATTATTCAAGAATGAATGGTACTATGTTTCCAGGCATACGAGAGTAGACAGTATCCACCAGAAGCACTTGCATTCTTGATCAACCCGATACGCTTGTCTCTAATTGCACCGCTTGATGTACTTGTATATCTAGTCACTCACCGTGTGATTTGTTGTTTTGGTTTCGCTTTTTATGTGTTGTATTAAACTAGATGCTTTGTAACCGTGTGATATTTGGATTGTGTTTGTAATGTTAATGTTAATGAAATAAGCGAGATATACTTCTACTTAATGTTAATGAAATAAGCGAGATATACTTTTACTTATCTTGATGTGTTTGTTCCTTGACGGTTCCTAGTTTTACCTAGGAATCTACAAATCTGATTATTCGTACCAAAAATTACTTTGGTTTCATAATTTCAATAGTTTTTTTTTTTTCTGAATAATGAAATTTTATAACCAAAGGCGGCAACTAGAAGACGCTAACAAACAAAATGGCCACTAGCCAGCGCTTGCTGATATTTCTATGGTTTCATAATTTTAGTGGTAAGCATTCATTTTACTCAAAACTTAAAATAAAGTTTCATAATTTTAGTGGTAAGCATTCATTTTACTCAAAACTTAAAATAAATCTTAACATCATTTAGACTTAGTAACCCCCCCCCCCCCCCCCCCCCCAAGTTATTTTAGGTAAATCACAAGAGAATATTAACTTTATAAGTAAATAAATATAGAAGTATTAGAAGACTACACAGATACTGTGAGGGTGTCTATTATTCGGTTGGTTCGGTTATTATTCTCACCCGACTCAAAACCGAAATAACATGTTAGTTTTTTTATTAACCAAACTGATTTCGATATTTGTTACTTGGATCTACCTCCGGAGACTTATGACTGGTTTCTGGTACGTTTTGCTAATCCAAATATGTACACTTTCATTTGCGTTACGCTTTGGTGCGGGTACTTTGGTACAATCGTCGTCCGAATCGTTAGTCTCTACTTCGTCGTCCTCCTCTTCATCAATAATCTTGTGCTCTAACTCAACTTCGTCTTCTAGACTAGATTTATGTTGAACACAGTCAACGGCATCCAAATGATCCTTTAGGAGAATTGCCATCTCTAGCGATTCCAGTGCTAGTCTTGTTCTTCGAATTGACAATACCCTGCTACTAAGAGAAAAGACACTTTCCAAAGCTACCGTCGAAGCTTGGACCGTTAGTATATCACGAGCCATGGTGGCTAGAATCGGGTATTCGGATTCTTTTGATTTCCACCGTGAGCGAATATTTCGTTTTTTTTATATATCTAACAAGTTCACTTGATGGTTCACTACCCCTTTGTTGTCTAGCCGTCTCGTCTCTAACGACATTCAACATGGTTATGATTGGATCCCCGATTGTTTCATCGTTAGAGGCCGTCGACTGAGACTCAAACAAATTGGTATGATTTTTTCCTCATATTTTTTTAAATAATGATCATAAAGCTTGGCCATACACTCGTTGAGTAAATCTTTTGTTTTTGCTTTTAATGTTGGATCCTCCTCATGTATATCCAACTTGTCATAAATTTCTTCAATTAAAGCTTCAACACCCGGTACGTTTAAAATAGGATTTAAAGCGGCGGCACATAGAAAAACGGGTGATAATTCCAAAAAAATATTTTTAAAATTTTTCAATCATCGGTTTCATCATATTCCTCAACATGTCACTAGAGTTTTCAAACTTTTTAAATTTTGTTGTTATCAAATACAATTCTCCCAAAATTTTAGAACTAGTAGGATAATAAACACCGGAAATTAAAGTTGTTGAAGTTTTAAAAACTTGTAAAAAAAGTACTTAGTTTTTGAATATTTGCCCAAGCCGTGTCAGGAAAGGGGTCGACAAGGTAGTCATCACTTAAAGTTGTATGAAATGATTTTAAAGTCATTTCAAACATATGACAAGTTGAATTTAACGAGTTGGTACATCCTGATTTGGTCCAATAATTTTTTTGGTTTACATCTTTACAAAGTTTTTTATATTCTTGATATATTTCTTTTCCACTTTTGAAAGCATCTTGAAGCATACCTCTAAAAGCTATAATAAAATCCGATACGAATTTATCTTTTAAACCGGTTGCAGTACTAAGTTAATAATTTGTGCAACACATCGTGTGTGGAAAAAAACACCATCAACAATTGGTTTGTACTTCAACTTTAATTCATCAATCGCCATTGTGTTGTTTGAAGCATTATCAAATGATATCAAAAAATTTATCTTCTAAACAATATTTAATTATTGTGGCATTTATAATTATATAGATATTTTCTCCCGTTTGAGGAGAAGAAAACTCGGGCATACGCAATCATACGTTTCATCATTTGCCATGTATCGGGATCAACCCAATGAGCGGTGACACAAATGTACGATTCCGGTAAACCGTGTGTAGGCGACCACAGATCACTAGTTAAGTTTACACTAGTTTTTAAATTAAAAAAAAACCATTAAATCTTTTTTGCATTTTCCCATAAACTTAAACAATTAAATAAATTTTTTCGTGCGCTACAATCACAAAGTGACGAATCTGATTGCTGCTTAGTAAAAGATTTTTATAAATTTTTGCTAAAGAGTTAGACAATAAAATTATAACACAAGTCCAAACTCTCCGATTGACACGTACTGTAATTTTTTGGGAATTTTCCTGTACACGAACTATTCCGGATAACACTCCGAAAACAGTCTAAAAATGCACTATATTGCTGAATTTTTTTTGAAGAGTATTTTAAATCTTTCATGACACTTGTGATGTTGCTAAGTGCTGTCGTGATAGATGCATGCATGATAATTAGTATTGTATGATAAAATGTGCTACGTGTTAGATACATGTAGGATTCTTGTTTTCGCATGAGCGCACAAACTAACTCTTAAACGGTAATCATGTTAGGACGTGATTGACCGGTTCCACCTCGCGTATTTCTTTCCATTCCTTAATCCGAGCATTCAAAGATGAGTTCACTACTGTTTCACAGGCATGCGTCCCGGGGGGACAAAATATTATTCCTTGGAGGAATACTTTTTTATAAATGTTGTAGTTTAATTTCGATGTTGGTTAATAAACTTAAACTCTATCACGAAAGTCCCTACTTACTACCAAGCTAGTTGCTTGGGAGGCAACGAGGCATTAGTTTTAGGCTTGACAACCTCACACCGTACCTGGGAGGACGGGCGTGAACTAAGGACCTTAAGCACATGGCTGATGTTGATAGGCATTGATGAGGGCAAACAAACATATGTCACTCCGGTATCGAGTTATTAACGACATGTCTTTAAACTAAACATTTACCTGTTTTACGTTAAACAAACCTGTGAACTCGCCGGCTTCATCGCCGATACACTTTTACTGCATGCTTGCAAGTCATTATATATATCTTGCATGGGAACTTGCAGTCTGGGGAGCTTGAAGTGTCATGGGGCGTATTACTTAATTGCAAACAATAAAACTTTACGCTTTAGAACATTTTTATTTCAATTGTTTGAGATACTTACATTTGCTTCCGCTGAACACATATATTGACTGAAATGTTTAATTTGAATTCCCTATTCATGTTGGATATGATAACTTGTTTATATAATCTTACTATTAGTTCGACATGATTAGCGGCTAGATTCCGTTACGTCACACGCGTCGCGGTAAACCTTCGCAAGTGTAAATTTGGGGGTGTGACATATATTCTAAAGGCTCTAAGCCGTTTCAACCTTCTCCATAGATACTTCAGTCGTCTCTAAAGAGGCTTCAATATTTTCTTTTATATAAGCATTGGGTAAAATGAGAACCATCTTGAGTTGTGAGAACCGTAAGAATCAATATTGACCATTGATTAAATGTGTTTTGATGGATAAGATTAAAAGACAATAAAACATAGTAATGATTGTGCTTTAGTTATGAGATTTTTGTTTTTAATGAGATAAGGGTTAATTGTTCTTTTTACTATGACCATTAATAATTGATCTCATTAATGATTGTGTTTTAATTAATAAGATTGTTCTTTAATAAAAAAAAATTTTAAAAATTTGAGGTAAATGTTTACATTACAAATAAATCACAAAAAAATGAAAAAATTAACTAAAGTAAATAAAGCGAAGTCGTCGTTAGTAAATGATAGTTTGCACCTCCATCGTCTGAGATCTGCACAGACACCACACAAAACATCTAAAAATCCCAAACTGTCATTCTACAAATAAATTAAATGTCATTTACTCCAAAATATAGCGTGTACAAACAAATTAAAAAAACATTTTTCGACACTGTGCGCACATTTTTTTACATTCGGCAACGAATGTAAAAACATTTTTTAAACGTATGTAAAAATTACAAATTCACAAACGTGAATTTACAAAACATTTTATATAATTGTTTTTTATGCCGCCGACATGTAAATTTTTTATTTTACCCAAGCCCCGCTGTAAATTATTTTTACGCCCCGGTTAAAAATATTTATTTCCGTCTCGTTTGTATGTTTTTTTACGGCCCTATTAAAAAATTTTAAACTTTTTTGCGCTTTAGTTGTAAACTTTTTTTACGCCCCCAATTGTTAACTTTTTACAGTGGGTGTTACTATAAAAAAAAACCCTGTGTAAAAAAAAGACACATCGGTATATTTTACGTACATGGTTATTTGTTGGGTGTTACTGTTTTTTAATTTTACAAGCAGTAAATTTCCGCATGGGTCGTGTGTGAAAATATTGTAGTTTTTAGGGCGTAAAAAAGTTTGCAGCAAAAAATATTCGCATAAAAAGCGTCGATTATTTGGCTAGAGCTGGAGTTTTTACGGGTAGCGTAAAGTTTTATGTAGAGTTTTACAAAGTTTTAAAGGGGGGGGGGGGGCGTAAAGGTATGCAAACAAATTTACGCATACGGTTGGGTATAAAAAAGTTTTAACGCAAATTCATCAAACGAAATGAAATAGAAATTCTCAATAATCATATAAGACAAATATAACTTAAATTTTATAAAGAAAATTATGTTATAATTAGGAAAAATAGAGCAAAAAGAAATAGATATCATTTTCGATATTTTTGTAATTTCTAATAAACATATGAGACAAGTAAAGTTTGCATTTTATAAAGAACATTATGCCATGATTAGGGAAAATAGAGCAAAAAGAAATATATATTATTTTCGATATTTTTGTATTTTCAAAATTACGTACTATTTTTGGTGTTTGAATTTAAAATCTAAGACATTTTTTTTCCAAGTTTTAAATATAAATATATTATAAAAGAGATGAAATGAGAGAGAACACATATAAATGATGATGTTATAGGTTTTTGAGATAATGAGAGATGATGTGACATTAAGAGAAAAAGACTGAAATACCCTTTTGACTTAAATTGAATATAGGTGATGTGTTAAAATTCTATTGGATGGGAGGAGTTCTCATGATTTTCACAACTGGTAGTGGTTCCTCATTGAACCGAACTATATATATATATATATTTAACAATTATTTTTAAAATGGTATAAGTTGTTCATACTTTAATGTTTTTTTTAAATTACACCAAATTTAAGATAAATAAATAAAGATAATTTTGGTGTAATTTAAAAAATATATCATGTTAAAATAATCATACACGTTTGAAAATCAATGTGGAAATAAAAAAAGAAAGTTGAAGCCTCTCTTAAGACGCTACACCAGGTATAGCCTCTCTAGAGAGGCTTCAACATTTTCTTTTTTTTATATATTTTCTTCATAATTTTTAAACGTTTATATCTTTTTCATACAATAATATTTAAAGAAATAAACAAAATTAAATATGATTTTATTATCTTTAATTTGGTGTTTTTTTTAAAAAAATATGAACTTATGATAAAATTATACCCGTTTAAAAATCATAGTAGAACAGGTTACAACCGCTTCTACCAATTATTACACATGTCGCCTTCTGATTTGCATTCGCTGAACGGCTTGAAAGGGGGCTACAACTAGAGGTGTACAAAACGGTTTTTTTTGAAAACCGGTTTCGGTTAAAAACCGAACCGGTTTTTTTTGCTGAACAAGAAACCGGTTACTGAGAAACCGGTTACGGTTATAAACCGGTTTTTTTATTCGAAAACTACAACTGGTTCTAACCGGTTAGAACCGGTTACTAATCGGTTTACAAAAAAACCGGTTTTTTAATTGAATAAATAACCGGTTATAAAAACCGGTTAATAAACCGGTTGAAAAAAACCGGTAAAAAAACCGGTTCTGCAGTTTTTTTCACAGAATGCATTTTTTTTTTGTTGTTTTTGCTGTTTTCCTGCACTTCTGAGGCTGAAATGCTGTTTTTTATATGTGATATTAAGAATTAAAATATAAAACGGTTAAAATATAATAATACGATTAAGTCTTGGAACTAACGCTTACATAACAATGAAAATACGAACGCTAAACGTTACAAAAGAAACACGTAAAGTTAAAATATTAATCCGCAAGAACGTCCACGAATATATTTTTTTTAGTTGGACTATAATATATCTTGATGAGCCTGGTTTAATCTTCTTCGCCCGAACCCAAACTCGAACTATTGCGTAGAAATTCATCTAGTTCGGCTTCTTCCTCGGTCATTGGGGTTGTTAATTCGGCTACAACCTCGTCCTCGTACACTTCGCCTTCGTAATCTAATTCTCCCTCGAATGAGCATATGTGTTGACATCTCTCCGCCGCATCCAAGTAGTCTTTCAAGCAAATTGACATCTCAACCGCCTTTGGTGTTAGCTTTGTCCTCCGTATAGAAATCACCCTACCACTTATAGAAAAAGCACTTTCCGAAGCTACGGTTGAAGCTTGGACCGTTAGTAAATCTCGGGCCATTGTGGCTAGGATCGGAAATTGATCTTCCTTTCCTTTCCACCAACCCAACAAATCAAAATTTTTAAATTATTGTGGAGTCATTGTTTGTAGAAAGTTCGACCCACCATACCGACCGAGTTCGCTACCACTAGTGTTACCACGTTGCATTTGACTCGACTCATCTAACAAATTATTATAAACATACAAATCTTCATCCTCCATAGTTGATAAACCTTTGCCGAAAGCGGCATTTCTCATTGAATCGTGAATGTATGACGAGGTTTGACCATATTTTGTTACATAAACGTCAAACATTTTTGAAAGTTGTTCGTTAAAACGAATTTTTGCGGCTTCACCAAAGTTTGGTTCGTCGTCGGTGTTTAAATCCAACTCGTTTGTAATTTTTAAAATCAAAGACCCGGTTCCAAAAATATTAAAGCAAGGGTTTAAAGCGGCGGCACAAGTGAAAACCGCGGGTAGTTCTTTAAAATATTTTCTTAGTTTTTCCTTCATCGTAGCTACCATATCACAATATGGTCTACCCCTCCCCGACAACTCGTTTAATTTCCTACACATTTTAAACAAATTGTGAAGTACCAATGAACTAGTTGGATAGTAAACTCCCGATAAAGTCTTTGTTGACGTTTTGAAAACTTGAAGCAATTGTGTAACCATTTCAATAAGACCCCAATTCGATTGGTGGTAAGACGAAACCTTTCCACGACTCGACAAAAGGTTATGAAATGATATTAAACTTTCCTTTTGCAAAATTGCATTTTCAAACATGGTGCAAGTCGAGTTCCATCGATGAGCGACGTCCCAATTGGGTCTTAAGCATAATCGACCCGTTTCCTTACACATTTTAATATATTTTGAATGTCTATGCGTGTGACCATATATATGGCGTAACATTTTTTTGAAAGCTTCTTTTTGAGTTTCAATAACCTTCAAGCCATCTTGAACGGTTAAATTTATGATGTGTGCGACACATCGACTATGGAAAAAAGTACCCTCACAAATTGGATTGTACTTTAATCTTAAATGCGTTACCGAAAGCGTATTGTTTGAGGCGTTATCAAAAGCTATTGAAAAAATCTTGTTTTCCAATTTGTACGTTTTAATGCATTTGTCGATTGCTTTATATATAGATTCACCAGTGTGGGGGTAATCAAATAGTTTAAACAAAATCGTGCTTTCATCATTTGCCACGTCGCCGGTTCAATCCAATGGGCGGTGACACAAATATACGAGTCGGGTGAACCGTGCGGTGCGGACCAAACGTCGCTAGTCAAGTTAACACCGGTTTCTAATTTTTCAAAATAAGAGATTAATTCTTGTTTAGCATTTTTCCACAATCTTAAACAATCTCTCCTAAGAGTAGCACGACTTACATGGGTATATCGTGGTTGGAGAGTTCTTTGAACCATCTTTGTGTAGCGTTGGTTGTCGAAATGGTTGAACGGCAAACTTTCTTGGATTACAAACTTCGCCATTTCCACTCTAGTCACATCCAAATTGTACGCGAACAAGCTAGCGCCTTCACTCCCCATTGAAGCTTGACCACTAGTGTGTTGTTGTTTCAACGACTTGCAAAATGGTTTTTCAACGTGTTGTCTCAAGGTGGTGTTTGCCCCTACGGCGTAAAAACCATTACAATGATGACAACGTACTTTTTTCGTCCCGTTCGCCATCTCGCACAAATCGAAATGTGACCAAACTTCGGGGTTGCGCTTCGTTGGAAGTACACGAAAAACCGTATCGGTTGTAGACTCGCCAACATTGACCGAATCTTGAGCACTAGAGCTTGCCATGCTTTTTGTAAGAGTTACTGAACAAGAAAGTGAGCGTAAGTGAGCGTTTTTAAGAGATTTAGGAAATTAGAGAATAGTGTGATTGAACCAAAACACCCACCACCCTTTTATACTACTTTGGAGCTGCATTTTAGGCCCAAAAAAACGGCTACTTTGAGGTCCTAGCGGTCATATGACCGTTTTTCTGATCTGGGCACAAATAAACGGTTTTTACCGGTTTTTAAACCGGTTTTTTAATATATGTTACCGGTTAACCAGTTTTCATAACCGGGTTTTTAATAAACATAACCGGTTAACCGGTTTTTTATCGTAACCGGTTTTTTTAATAACCAATTTTTTTCCGGTTTTACCTTTAACCAGTTTTACAACCGGTTTTTTTAATAACCGGTTTCTAAACCGAACCGGCAACCAAATTATGCAACCGATTAATAACCGGTTAGTAACCGAACCGGTTACAAAAAACTGGTTATAAAAATAACCGGTTTTGGTTTTTTCGGTTTCAATTGCGTAATCAGTTTTTTTGTACACCTCTTGCTACAACCTCCTCATTTTCAGTGTAGAGGCTCGTGGAGAAACTTTCAATGGCTGTTTGTAAAAGTGGAAAAGTCAAAGGTTCTTCTCGTGATTTTCCTATAGTCAAAACTTCAATTAACCTCTTAAACAACAAAATGATGTACACTGGTACACCTATTTTTTCACACACTATATAGTGGTTCTTTTTAAACACAAAAAGATTAAAGGTTAAAATAATACGAAAAAAACATTAAAATAGTTCATTTTAACTATATGATTTAATAAGTTTTCTTTTTTATAAATGTAAAGAAATATTATATAAACATGAAGAAAATAGGAATTTTTTATCTATACGATTCAACGGATATACGAATAAGAAAGTTTCAAATTCCAGTTATATATGAAATTAAATTGTTAGAGACTGACACTATATTACAAAATATGGATTAAGAAAGACTGATTAACAATTTTGTTTTTTAATAATAGTTTCATCACATACATACCTATACCTAATTTTTTTTCGAACGGCAAGGTGTCATACATTTTTTGGGTGCGAGACACCTCGCACCCCCTCAACAGGGGGAGGCCCGTAGCCCCACTCCGGCCAGACGTGAATGTCTTAACCGTGCCCCAACTGGTTTCAGAGAGTGGAAAACCCCATAGATACCTCATCCCTAGAAGAGGCTTGACGAGTTGATAGCCCCCAAAGAGGGAGTCGAAACCTGGTATCTTGGGTAAAACCATGATGCATCATCTAGTTGGACTGGTCATTACGTAGTTTTAATTATATCTTATCTCAAATATCATATTATAATTACTAAATCTTATTACTAATTTTTTAAGATTTTTTTATTTAATCCATGCAATAAACGGGTCTGTAACCTACTATATCCATAAACACACACACACACACACTAACCGCAAAGGGCTCGTAAGGGTTCTTGAGTTCTTATGGATGATTTTAGGTAAAAGAAAAAAAATTTAAGCCGCATCGGGTCCCTCTAAATATTTGTTTTAGATCTGCCGCTGATATAAACTAAAAGTTTATTTCTATTTAAACTTGGAAGACTGGAAGAGGATGTGTAAAGACGGTTTTGTGAATCAAAAGAATATTCTGGTAAAGCATGCAAATTTTTACGATCTATTTTGAACTAAAGCAAGTATGGAAGTATCTCAAAGCTAGAATCTCTTTGATATGAAATTCTTGGAGTTTGATTTCATGTAGAGTAAAAACCTTGATGTCTACAAGAAGTTTAGTGAGAGTAGAGTGACATATTTTTAGTTCATGACCTAGTGCTCATTAAAAATGACATACCTACCCCGGAGAAGTCTTGGTTACTAAAGTGTTTCTGAACAGGTCCTATTAACTTCATTCCATTGACACTTTCTAAACCACTCATATAGTACAATACGAGTAGTATAGCTTAGGGATGAGCAAAGGTACCGAATTTACCGAACTGGGTACATTTTCGGTACCAAATCGGTACCGACTTTTGACATATTCGGTATCGGTTCGGTACCGGTTTTTACCCTCAAATATCGGTACCGAACCGGTACCGAACCGGGTATATTCGGTACCGTTACCAATACCCATTTTTAGAGATTTTCGGTACCAGTACTTTCGGTTTCGATACCGGTCCGGTACCGGTCGATACCGAGCTCATCCTAGTATATCTTTTACTGAATCAATAAAATTGTCATTGGTCTCAACAGTCTATTTTTGTTCCTATATGACTAGTAATTTGGGCCAATCAGACCGTTGGCAACAGTAAAAAGTAACGGCTATGTATTTTTTTTCACATTATATATATACAAACTCTTACACCCTATTTTCTACAAACCAAAACTTACAATAACAATCTCAAACTACAAACCATTTTCTATAAAATGGATCCCCCACGTCCTCGTCGTCCGTTGCCAATTTTTATTACAAAGAGTTTTTAGCCGATGAGGGTGAGTCAACTGATGAGAAGGTCGAGCAAGAGGCGGTTACGAGTGCGCGCGAACTCGTGGCGCGGTATATGAAGCATTGTAGTCGGCATCAACGTGAAATTTTACCAAGAGAATATATTGAACGAGACCGACATTCGGCAAACGATCGATTAATAAAAAAGGGTGAAGAAGAAGTTGATGACGAGGGAGACGCATGGTCGGTGAGGATGGCGACAACGAAGACAAAAATTAAGAAGAGTAGTATTATTTGTTTGTGTTTTATTATATAGGTAATTTTTATTTATTTAACGAAATATCATTAATTTTAATTTATAAAAAACAAAAAATAATAATTGAGTAATTAATGGATTGGGTATTATCAGACCATGTGTTACCACCATGCCATGGGGCGTTTCTCTGTGCCAGGTCAGCAAACAACACCCCAACACCGCCACACCATGGCGCAGGTGGGGGCGCGGGGCATGTGACTTGGGGCTAGCCACGGCGTGGGTGTGGGGAAGGATTTAGTGGGGTTGGTTGGCTCTTTGTAGGATAGATAAACTTATGTATTGTTCGATTATACGGCGAGCTGCAAATAAAAAGATGCCAGGAAGAAGATAGGAAGAAGAAAACGGCTGATTGGCTACATTTTGATCAAATATCTACCCTTTTTACTTTTATATGTATTCTTTTTTAACTTCTTGTTAACGTGTCCCTCCCTTCACCACATACCTTAGACTGTCACCAACGCTGAGAAAAATGCCGTTAGAGGCTTAAGATGATGTGGCTAGGTGACATGGATGAGAGAGAGGGAAGAATATCAGAAGTCAAGGGCTGAGAGAGAAGAGAAGAAAAGGGTGGTTGTGAGGGGAGGTAGGACCTACTGGTCTTGTACCTGTTGCGGGGAAAGGGCTGGTCAGCTGAAGTGTCACCGGGCAGGGGTTAAGGGCGGAGTCAAAGGGAAGACTGCATTGGAGACATCCTTTTTTTAACAGCTTTAACTTAATTATTCTATCCATTAAGTATTATTTTATGCAATGCGCTATTATTTCCTTAATTTTAACTATCATATCTAATGTATATTATTTTTTTTAACGATAATAGTTCATGAATTTGATTTTGTTTTTATATTATATTATTAAATATTAAATAAGTTGTCCTATATTATTCATTTAGTTTAAGGTATCTATTACTTATATATCAGTTTATCACAAGTATTTCTTTTATCAATTTTATTCATTATTAGTTTAGTTCTAAATAATACATGACTTTATATTTATTTGTAGTTATTAAATTCATTGTTTTTACATAGTTTATATAAAAATACAGAATAATAATATCATCAACCATGTCCCCAACCAAGCCCTCCCATTACACCCTTTTTGGGCATTTTAGGGTGAGAATAAAATGGGCCTACGTGTCGGTCATGTGTCAACATTTTTTTCTCAACCAAGCCCCATATAACCAATAGCCTTAGACGTTATACCACTATACCCATTTTAAACAAATATCTCATAATGCCCTAATGTTCAGTGGAAGGGCATTATCGTCACTAGCCACTACACATGATCTTATCTATTCCAAATGTTTGCTTGACTTCATTTCCAAGTCTACGCAATTTACAACGCATTTAAGAATGTCTTTAATGTGCTTGTCTAGCGTTAGCAACATGTAGTACGTACAGCCCACAGCATAAAATAAAATCACGACTACATTGCATAAGAATCAATTAAGCTTATGGAGATGACATGAGATTTTGGACCGATATGGAAATAGGGAATACGGTTCTTCTAGACAAATTTTCTCACTTATGCCCTCTAGAGGTTAACACCGATTGTGTGATTATTTCAGTGTCGTTCAACGCGACTTGGTTGTTTGTGTGGCGTCGTCCAAACCTAGGTAGTCTTGAATCGGAACAAAAATTTGTTACCACAAGAGCTAAACTCGTTGGTAGGGGTGTTCATCGGTTCGGTTTACGGTTTATTTGGTTTATTCGGTTCGGTTTATTCGGTTTTCAAAATTTTGTACCCAAACCAAAAACCAAATAAGGAATATGCAAACCGATCCAAACCAAACCAAATTCAATTCGGTTTGGTTTCGGTTAGAAACCAAATAAACAAACAAAACAAATCTAACCAAATTGTACCAAAGTAATTTTTTTTCCTAATTTACATTTATGTATGTGTTCCAACTTCCGAACATCTAATGGCACAAAATATTAATAGTCTTCAAACATGAGTTTTTCTCCAACTCGAGTAACACTAGTCGGCTCAAGACAAATGTAGAAATCCTAAACCCTAGTTTCTATATTGAAGGTCTGAAGTTCTGTTATTTTAGAAATGAGTGTGTTTGAGTCAGGATTTTAGATTTACTTTTGGTATTTTGGGCTGCATAAAAAAACTATCTGAGCTAATAAATTGTATATGATTTAAAATATTCTTATTTATATTTAATAAAAATTAAGTTAAATGGTTTATTCGGTTATCCAAATAAACCGAATAAACCAAATAAAATAGAATGTGGATCCATAAACCGAACCAAAAACCATATTCACAATTCGGTTTCGGTTAGAAACCAAACCAAAAATCGAACTCGTATTCGGATCGGTTTATTTGGTTACGGTTACGGTTCGGTTTACGGTTTTTATTTGGTTACGGTTTTTTTCTGAACACCCCTACTCGTTGGTAATGGTTAATTAAAAGGTTATTCAATTTTTTTTTTATATATTCAATGTTTGCTTTACTTCATTTCCATGATATTCACAACGCATATATAAACGTCTTTAAATGTCCTTGTCTGGCGTTAGCAACATGCATTACGTACAACCCACACCATAAAATAAAATCACGATCACATTGCAAAAAAAAAAAAAAAATCAAGCGAAAGTATTTTACATCTAAACAGTTATAGTTTAACAGAAAATAAAATCCTTACAAACGAACATTGTTTGCGATGTCTAAATTTAGAAAACTAGAGAAACTTAGAACTATAACCTACAACACGCCCAGTCAAATAGGTAGTGCTCTCACGATGATCTGCAAATAGCGAAAGCTTGCTAAGAACTGTGATGAACATGTCTAATGTTTATATTGAGTTTTAATGTATTTAGTGATTCTTGTTTAATAATAAAGAGATCCTCACTAATACAGAAAGTCAATAACCGTTAGTGTATTTAAAGACTAATTCATGTAAAGGTTAATTATTGAGTTAAATGCCCGGTTGGTCTCTGTGGTTTGTGAAAATTACAGACTTGGTCTCAATGGTTCACTAATTACAGAGTTGGACCTAATGGTTGTAATTTTTGCACCTGGTGGTCCTTATCACTAAACTCTGTTAAATTTGCTGATGTTAAATGACCAAATTGCCGTCAACAATTAAAAAAAATAAAAGTAAAATATTTTGATAGAGAATGAATAATTCACATACACATATTCTTTTCAGGCCTTTTCAAAAAAGACAAGAAACATTTAAGTTTACAAACAATTAGTGCGAAACTATTGTTTTAATTTGTTTGAAATTGTGTTCTAACAAATGGGGTAGTAGTCTATTGCAAAGTCAAAACCTTTAAAACACATTAGGAGGGAGAGGTCTTGGATTCAAGTCTCATAGACGACGAGAGTAAATAAATTTACTGTTAAAAAAATGTAAATATGTTCTGATTGAAGAAAATAAAAAATTATAGACTTTTAAAGTAGTTTTTTAGAACAATTACATTTATGTAATAAACCTTAACGTATACGAAACTTTTGAGTTAATTACATAGTTAGTTCCTGCGGTTTGCACAAAGTAACATACTTGGGTACTAATAGTTTAAATCACCTTCTAGGGTATTAACTTTTCATTTTGTAACGGTTGGAGGTATTAACTTCTAGAGTATTAACATAGTTAGTCATATGGTTTGCACAAAATAACATACTTAGGTACTAATAGTTTAACAAACAATTAATGTTAATACCTTCAAACTTTACAAAACGAAAGGTTAATACCCTAGAATGTGATTTTAAACTATTAGTACCTAAGTATGTATGTTACTTTGTGCAAACCACATGTACTAAGTATGTAATTAACTCGAAAACTTTTATAAGAAATGTATATAGAAATGTTTATAAGAAACATATTGGTTGGTTTTATAAAAGTAATCATTACTAGCATGCATGTTTGGAAATGAAATGTTGCCAAAAGCGTTTACGAACTTTAAATTCATTTCAAGGACGGATTTAGATATTCAAACGTGACTGAATCTGCCGCTCCTTTGGACGTTAATTCCTCTCTTCCGTCTTCCCCAACCATTCACAATCAGGATTATCTTGAGAGCGACGTAGGGGTTATTCAGAACCCTTCAAGCATGATGCAGACCGACGTCTCTGCGGCTCAGCCGTTGTGCCATGATTCGACTGAACCAGACAGGTACGGGGATGTTAAGATGGGGCACGGCTCAACCGTGAGGTAACTGCAACTATGGATGTTGTGAGTGTTGTGGGTATAGTTTGTTGTGTAGTAATTTTGTTTTTGTAGGCAGAGTAGACTTGGCTCTTGCTACAAATTAATTGAGATGGCTCAAAAATAGAATTAAATTTTGGGTGGACGCAAAAAAAAGGAACCAGGATGCTCTTAAAAGTCAAATGCAATTCACTGTGTCTTCTTTTGACAGTTTGGCTGAAGAAAGAAGTTGGTCTGATTTCGAAATACAATCTCGTTCCGAAGCAAAGAAAACTCTATCGGAAATTGAAAGATTGAATGACTTAGATGCTTGACAAAAATCTCGTGTAAGGTGGGCGGTTGATGGTGACGAAAACACGACTTTCTTCCACACAGTTATATATCTAAATTTGTCTTCCAACCGTATTTCCGGTATTATGTGTCAAAATCAATGGGTGACGGATCCAGTCGTGCTAAAAGACAAGTTTGTGGAATTTTTTTGCGGAGAAACTCACTGAACCGCTCGCGGTTAGGCCGAAGTTCACGGGTGCAAATCTGAATCGGTTGTCGGATGATGATAGTGATAAATTGGAAGCTCAGTTCTCGGTGGTTGAAATAGAGAGGGCCGTTTTGGATTGTGCTAGCGACCTAGCGCCAGGCCCTGCCCTGACGGTTTCAATTTTAAGTTCATTAAACGGTTTTGGCAGTGTCTAAAAGTGGACTTGGTCAAATTGTTTGAGGAATTTTTCCATAGGTCTGATATATCGGCTAGTGCCTTCTCTTCCTTCCTATCCCTTATTCCGAAAGTTAAAGATACGCAGCGGGTCTCCGACTTCAGACCAATAAGCCTTGTCCCTTACCTTTTGCCGATGCCGCCATTTTTATTGGCGAGTGGTCATCTAGGAATGCGTTAATGCTAAGGCTTATTCTTAGGTGTTTCTACTTAGCCTCCGGGTTAGATATTAATTCTCAAAAGTGCAGCCTTTTCGGTATTGGAGTATCCCAGGTGGAACTTTCCAACTTAGCAGCAGCTTTGCTTGGGTGTAAACTAGGTTCTTTTCCTTTTACACACCTCGAGCTCCCGGTTGGCGGCAATATGAACTTGGCTCAAAATTGGACATCGGTAATAAATAAGTTTCGAAGCAGGTTATCACTTTGGAAAGCTCGTCAACTCTCTATGGGGGGTTGAATTAAGCTAATAAAGTCCGTTCTAAATGCCTTGCCAACGTATTTTTTCTCCAGGTATCGGGCCCCGGTTCAAGTCATTAGAATGTTGGAAAGATTGAGGCGTATTTTTTTTTGGGGCGATTGCGAGGAAAAGGACAAGATGAGTTGGGTGGCATGGGCTAATGTTATAAGACCGGTGGATCAAGGGGGTGTTGGGGTCGGTTCGCTTAGAGACGTTAATTTAGCGATGCTCGCAAAGTGATGGTGGCGGTTTAAATCGGAACAATGCGCCCTTTGGAGGAGAATTGTATGGTCGATCCATAGTAGTTCCCGATCATGGTCCTTCATCCCTAGGCGGCTCACGATTCCGGGGCCTTGGAAACAAATTGTAAACATTATGCCGGATTTGTTATCCAAGGATATAAACTTGGAACTCTTAGGGTCTGTTTGGTACGAGGTAATGGAATGGACGTTAGAATGGAATGGATAAGGGAATGGACAAAAGGAAGAAATGGATCATTACCATTCCCTTGTCCTGTTTGGTTACTTTTTTGTGAATGGAATGAATTATTAATTTGTGATGTTTGGTAAGTGGAAAAAAGAAGCAATGGAATGCAATCCATCAAAAAGACAAAAATACCCTATGCTCAAAATAAAGAAAATTTACCATTTTTCACAACATTATAAAATAAAAAAATAAAAAGAAATTATATTATAAAAAATTAAATCCTTTTAGATAATAAAATATAAAATCATCAAAAAGTTTGCTGTCTAAAAAAACTCAAATATCATTCAAAATTTGCCAACTAAAAAAACATTAAAAATTATCCATAAGTCGTCATACATCACGTCAAGCGCTACCAGCAAGCATATTCTTTACCTATCCAACTTTGCGTTTTTATCAACTTAAAAAAGATTAACATCAACTTCGCATTCCTTGCAAGCCCGGTAAAACTCATGAATGTAGAAATGGATTGGTCGTATAATAAAAAAGTTAACAAAAACACACAGTATAAAGTATAAAAGTATGTAAAAAAGAAAAGAAAACACTAATACTATCCAATTAAGCACCCACGACTGAGCGGTACCTCCTTTGTTTTAACGGCCAACAAAATTTTATTTATAATGCATCCGGCTAACAAGTATTAGTCGAAAGCTTTAGATACACCAAGAGTACATATCATACAAGTTCATACATTCGCCAAAATAAAGTCACACAAATTAGCCCATGTGATAACTTGACATTGTTATCTATTCTTGAACCACAAGAACCCAAGCGTCTTAATCTCATTCCTGATCCTTGTCCTAGTGGTAGTACTAGTGCGCAAGTTTTATTCCCATCTAATAGTTGGGTTCCGGCTAAAGTGAGTTTTGTTGCCTGGCGTGCGGAGCTTTGAAGACTACCTACTATGGCAGCCCTTCAAAGGAGAAATATCTATATCCAAAACCCATTGTGTCGTCTTTGCTGCGACACCCAAGAATCAGTGGACCATGTTTTTACGGCATGCCTCTTTTCTCTAATGATTTGGAGTATTATCAGCCTTTAGTGCCATATACACCCCATCTATGCTTTTGATATCAAGGATTTGCTGGCAATTCACAAGGTAGGGAGCGGGTCGAAAAAAGGTAGGAAGGCTCTTCATGCGGTTATACTAACGACAATATGGAGTATTTGGAGATCGAGAAACTTGGTTGTGTTTTAATCCAAAGTTCCCTCTATAGAAGCGGTTGTTGAAGAGATTAATACTCTAAGTTATCTTTGGGTAAAGAACAGGTCCAAAGCGGTGGCATTGACGTGGGAGAATTGGAAAGCTTTTAATGTTCGGAACTTGGGCTGATCGGGTTGAAATAGCTTTCAGGTTTCTGTTTCGTTTTTTCTGTTTCTGATCTCGTCGTTGTACCACTGTTTCAATGTAATATGCCAGCTACTTGCTGGTTTTCGCTTGAATAAAAGTGTTTTGTTGGTCTTTAAAAAAAAAAAAAAACTTTATACAAACAGTCGTTTTGTATTGTTTCTACTAGTGTCTGGTGGTGTCATAAATTGGGAGCTCTTGGATCCACAAGTGTAGAAACATGAAATCATATCATTAATTCATGATCGATGACAGGATCTTTCAATTTATGCTTTAGTGATTATGGACATTTTTATTTTATCATGTTCACATAAGGATCCAATGTATAAAACCAAGTTAAAAATAACAATGGAAACAGAATCATTTCAAATGCACATATCATTCCCCCTACAAGAATGCAGGAACAAAATTTCAGAAAATCAGAAAATAAATATAAAAAAAATAAATAATTCCAAAAAAGTCATATAAAAATCAAGAAATAAATATTTAAATATTGATATAAACAATAAATTAATAAAATAGGCTGCAAATTGGAATTTAATAATCTGAACTCGCTCTTTTTAGCCGACAACAATTTACACACAATAATACGAACTCTTCCATTTTGTTTGTAAAATAGTCCACCATTAAAAATACATAATGGAGTTAAGTTTTTGATTTTTTGACAAATCTCCAAAATGGCCTTCCCAGTCAAAATTTTGAAACTAGGCAAAGGAAACGTCTTGTAGAGAGGCCACCATATCCCTGAAACGTCTTAACATCTGACCAATCACATGCGTACACGTGTCCGACATACCCTGAAACGTCTCACAGGTCTTAGCTGAGACGTCTTCACACGGCTTGAGACCTTTCCACATGGCTTGAGACCTTTGCACATGGCTTGGCTTGACCTTTCCACATGGCTTGAGATCTTTCCACATGGCTTGGCTTCATATATTTTATATTTTATAAGTTTAATGTAATATTTATTTATCAAAAAGTCCATTACTTTTTTTGAATTGTTTTCATATAAACTTTATAACCTACTCTAATATTTGTTGATCATAAAGTCCACTAATTATATTTATTAATACAACTTTTTTTTTTTAAATTATCTTTCATGAAACAAGACGTTTCTTACTTTTTTCTTTTTCTATGGTGAATTATATTTCTTAGTTTTAAAGTTAATATAACGTTTTTTTTTAAATTATCTTTCATGAAACAAGACGTTTCTTACTTTTCATGAAAGATAATTTAAAAAAAACGTTATATTAACTTTAAAACTAAGAAATATAATTCACTATAAAAAAAGAAAAAAGTAAGAAACGTCTTGTTTTATGAAAGATAATTTAAAAAAAACGTTGTATTAATAAATATAATTAGTGGACTTTATGATCAACAAATATTAGAGTAAGTTATAAAGTTTATATAAAAACAATTCAAAAAAAGTAATGAACTTTTGATAAACAAATATTACAATAAACTTATTAAATATAAAATATATGAAGCCAATCTTTGTGGAAAGGTCTCAAGCCATGTGGAAAGGACTCAAGCCATATGAAGCCAACGGAAACGTCTGAAGCCGTGTGAAGACGTCTCAGCTAAGACCTCTGAGACGTTTCAGGGTATGTCGGACACGTGTACGCATGTGATTGGTCAGATGTTAAGACGTTTCAGGGATATGGTGGCCTCTCTACAAGACGTTTCCTTTGGCTAGTTTCGAAAGTTTGACCGGGTCAAGACCATTTTGGAGATTTTCCCTTTTTTTCAAATAAGAAACCGATGTTTTTGGGCTTTTGATCAGAACGAGGATACGGGTCTATTAATATAAAACATACCTAGAAACAGTGCTCTAAATGACGAAAACGATGCTTCAATTCAGATGTTTGAATTTCTATTTAACAAAAATCAAGTCGTTTAGAGCATTGTTCCGATGTAAGTTTACATCAGTGAACTCGTATCCTCGTTCTGATAAAAACCCGAATATATCGGTTTCTAAATTGGAATAAAACATAACTCCGTTATGTTAATCTAATGGCGGACTATTTTACAAACAAAATGGAAGAGTTCGGATTATTGTGGGTAATTAACTGAGTTGTAATTATTATCGGAAAAAAAACAAGTACGAATTATCAAAATCAAATTTGTCTAAAACAGATATGGTACAATTATTTAGTGGTAAAAAGAAATTTTGTACAAGGACATATGAGTTACTTATTAAAAAAATCTCGGATATAAATACTTTAATTTAATAAAATAGATAGGATACAATAATTTAGTGGTTAAAAGATTTTGTACCTGGACATGTGAGTTTGTTATATAAAAAGCTAGGATATAAAAACTTAATTAAAATAATCAATATACAAATATTTTCTATTTTTTATTAAAAAAACTCGGATGTTAGTGTCCCTTAACTTGTTAAAAATAGACGGAAAACCATTAAATTAATTTATATATTATAATAAAATCTCTAATCATATTTAAAATGTGTGTACTTATGTTTCGTTAAAGTGGTGAAAATTTGATAAAGTAGTATTAGACGATTTTAAAAAGAAAATCATAGAATCTTATTTTTTGATCAATTTAAGAGTCTCAAAAGTAAATTATAGAATCTAATTTTTGATCAATTTAAGAGTTACTGTTATATATTTAAAAAAAGTAAACTGTTATTTTACCTCTTGTGGTTATTTTCAAAATTTTGTTGCTGCAGCTAAATGACATCACATTTAGGTTATTTGTGATGCCAAATGACATTTATACCCTTTCATTTTACACCATATGCTTTGTAACAACAAAACGTTATACCCTTTCAATAAGAAAACACAAAGTTTGAAATTTTAAATGGGCTCTGATTCGTGCTTGAACATTTTGCAGCTCTCAACTTTCACTGTTTGATCCCCCATCAACCTGTAAACAAAAGATCTCGCAAAAATAAAAATTTATTTTTTTGAAGCGTGTTTTACCTTGTAGCGAGGTCTTTTTCCGGTAAGAGTTTGAAACAGAGATAAAAAAAGGCAGAAACCATAGCGTTGACGTCAAGATGTGTTGTACTTATGAGACTATTGTATACAACATCTTGAAAGATGAGAGGCTGATGTTACAAAGGTTTATTGAAAATACTGAATTGATGTGTATTTCTTATGTGTTTCATTACAAAGAAAGATATACAATTTATAGCCCAAAACCGTAATCTAAATATAGTATGTGAGCTCTGTTTACGGCTGGATATTGGCTGTTTACGAGCTGTCTTTTGACCCTCTTAACTTGGGAGATGATGCTTGACTGATCCCGCAATCTTAGACATCTTTATTTTTAACACTCCCCCTCAAGTTGAATAGTCGGATTTCCAAAATTCAACTTGCCCAAACAATCGCTGAAAATTTTCCCGTTAACTGCTTTTGTTAGAATGTCAGCGAGCTGATCCTTTGATCGAACGAACGGTAGTTCAATCGTACCATCTTCCAATTTTTCTTTGATGAAGTTCCTATCAACTTCCACGTGTTTAGTTCGATCATGTTGTACTGGGTTTTCTGAAATCTGAATTGCGGCTTTATTATCACACATAATCTTACTTGTTCCTTTTGACGGAAAACCAATCTCAGCTAAGAGTCTTCGCATCCACATGGCTTCTGTTAGACCTCGAGCTATACCTCTAAATTCAGCTTCTGCACTTGAAAGAGCAACCACCTTTTGTTTTTTACTTCTCCAAGTAACAAGATTCCCCCCAACTAAAGTGAAGTAGCCTGTTGTTGACCTCCGACTTCCCTTATCTCCTGCCCAGTCTGCATCGGTATAGATTTGAACATTTAGGTGTCCATGTGATTGAAACAGGACTCCATGACCCACTGTTCCTTTGAGATATCTAATAATTCTCCAAACTGCTTCCATATGTGACTGTTGAGGTTGGTGCATGAACTGACTTACTACCCCTACAGCATAGGCGATGTCTGGACGAGTATGTGAGAGATATATTAGTTTTCCCACCAGCCGTTGGTATCTTTCTTTATTTGCTAATTTTGCTCCTTCTTCCATGTAAAGCTTTTGGTTTACACTCATAGGAGTATCTGCTGGTTTGCAATCGATCATTCCAATTTCTGCCAACAGGTCTAAGACATACTTCTTTTGACTAATGAAAATTCCTTGTTTTGACCTTAGTACTTCAATTCCGAGGAAATACTTAAGTCTGCCCAAATCTTTCATTTCAAATTCAGCAAACAAGTTTTCTTTGAGTTTTACCATTTCTTCTTTATCGTTCCATGTAATGATCATATCATCTACATAGATAATTAGGCAGGTTACGAATTTTCCTCTTTTTTTGAGAAACAAAGTATGATCGGCATTACTCTGTTTATATCCAAACTTTTTCATAGCTATCGTAAATCTGCCAAACCAAGCCCGGGGAGATTGCTTCAAACCATAAAGAGACTTCTTCAGACGGCAAACTTCTCCAGTTTTGAAATCTTTTGTGAATCCTGGAGGAGCATCCATAAATACCTCTTCATCTAGGTCCCCGTGTAAAAAAGCATTTTTTACATCAAACTGTTGAAGCGGCCACCCTTCATTTGCAGCTATCGAAAAAAGAACCCTAATTGTGTTCATTTTTGCAACTGGGGAGAATGTTTCAGCATAGTCAATCCCATGTGTCTGGGTATACCCTTTTGCTACCAGTCGGGCTTTATATCTTTCAATTGTACCATCTGGTTTATACTTAACCGTATAGACCCAACGACACCCCACGGATTTCTTTCCCAATGGGAGAGTACACTTTTCCCAAGTATTGTTCTTGATTAGGGCTTCCATTTCCGTTTTCATTGCTTCCTTCCAATGTTTAGATTTTAAGGCTTGATCCACGTTTGTAGGAGTTTCTTCGGAATAAACAGATGAGATAAATGCTTTGGCTTCCTTAGTGAAATTTCCATCGGCCACACTAGCTATAGGATAACTAGATCTTCTTGGTTCTTTTTCAGGAGAATACCGTTTCGGAGGAACCCCTCTGTTTGTTCTAGGGGGTAACACATATCTTGTTGGTGGTTCTTCTTGTCTGGATTCATCTGCCTGCAAATTTTCAGTTTGTTCTGTGGCAGTTTCATGGTTAGAAGTATTGGTATCCTCGGAGTCATTAGAAACTTCTAAAGTACCACCAGACTGAATAGGATGAGTATTACTTACCTCGGACACCAGGTTAGGAGGAACATTAGGACCGTCAGTGGCACTGAAATTGGATTCTGGTGACTCTGTAGTTGGTGACTCTGTAGTTGGTACATAGGGAACATATTTCAACCAGCTTAGTGTGTCTAAACATTCCTTCTCCCCCTGACCACTGAGTTGGGAATTGTAGTAATACTCGGTTTCAAGAAAGTCACAGTTTATTGTGGTGAACATATGACGTGTTTTTGGATTATAACATCTGTATCCCTTTTGATTCATTCCATACCCAACAAAGACACATTTTTCAGCACAAGGGTCAAGTTTGGTTCGATCTGATTTAGGTATGTGAACAAAGGCAGTACATCCAAAGATTCGTGGTTGAAGAGTAAGAACTGAGGGTAGTTTGAAGAATTTTGATAGGGTGTGTAACGGAGTGTTGAGTTTTAGGATTTTTGTTGGAAGTCGGTTGATAAGATAGGTAGCGGTAGCAAGGGCTTCAGGCCAAAAATATTTCGGGACCTGGGATTCAATTAGGAGAGCTCGTGTCATTTCCAGCAAAATGCGATTTTTCCTTTCGGCGACACCGTTTTGTTCTGGGGTGTTTGGGCATGTGGTTTGGTGGATTATTCCCTTGTCTTGGAAAAACAATTTAAACGAGGTATTAACAAATTCACCGCCATTATCGGATCGGAATATTTGGATGTTTGTTTGAAATTGGGTTTGGATCATGGCGTAAAACATAGTGAATTTTTCAAAGACTTCGGATTTGTTTTTCAAAAAATAAACCCAGGTCATTCGGGTACAGTCATCAACGAACATCACAAAGTAACGAAGGTTCTGCCCCCCAAGAACTGGGGCAGGACCCCATACGTCAGAATGGATTAATGAAAATGGCAAAGCAGCCTTAGTATTATTGGGTTTAAAAGTTTTTCGGTGACTCTTTGCCAAAACGCATGTTTCACAATGTGACATAGAATTAATTGGAAATAGTTTGGGAAATAAGATATGCAAATAACTTGTAGAAGGATGACCTAATCTTCGGTGCCATAGCCAAGCTTCTCGTTCCGATGTCCCATGAGTCAACATCACAGCACCACTTTGAGTCACCTCATCCACATAATACAACCCTTGATTTTCAGTGCCACGCCCAATGATCACTCCCGTCCTGATGTCCTGTAAAATACAAAACGTAGGGTACATTAGGACAATACAGTTGAGTTCTTTTGTGACGTGGCTGATGGAAAGCAGCTTATGTGATAACGAGGGAACATAAAGACAATTAGAGATTTTTATTGTGGGTGAAATCTCAATAGTCCCTCCCGATTTTACATCCATTATTCCTCCGTTTGCCGTTTGAATATGTGTTTTTTCTGGTTTGGTTGTTGAAATAATATCCGACAGCTCATAAGTCATCGTGTCGGTCGCGCCACAATCAAAGATCCATAGTTTTTGTTTGTTATGATTTACTTGGGCCATATTAGCATTTCCCTTATTTCTAGGGACTAAATATGACATGTTTGGTTTTTTGTTATGGTTAAAGCACCTAGGGTTTGAGGACTGCGCCTCAAACCCGTTACCTGTTGCGTCGTCTTCTTCATCTTCATGTGCACCAGCCATTCCACCGAAACCAGTTCTGCTCTGACTTCCATCTCCGGTGACGTCTTGGTTGTCGGTGCTGGATGATTTCCCTTTTTCTTTGACGGTAGCCTTTGTGCTCTTCTTATGGCCGTCAGACCACCATTCGGGATACCCGACGAGTTTGAAGCATTGTTCCTGGGTATGTTTTGTCATGCCGCAATAATCACATTTGAGGTAAGTTTTGTTGTTACCTGATCCGGTTCCTTTTTCATCGTTCCGTCGGTAGCCTTTTGATGCAAGCCCTAACCCTTCGATTTCAGAGGCCATTAGACCCGCTGTGATGCCCTGTGTGTCATTGAGAGGTGTTCCCAGAGTATTCTGGTGAGCGGCCTCCTTGCGGACAGTGGCGTATGCAGTTTCTTCGGTTGGAGAGGGCCTCCATAGAGAATAATTCTGGCTGTTGAGCTTGAGGTTTTTTTGAAGGTTATCGGACAATTTTGGGTTCCGATTTTGTGAGTTGAGGCCATTCTTGAGCAGATTGGCGATTTGGGTTGATAGATCTTCTCCCAAGTTACCGGCTTCGGCCATGGCAGCTTGGTTGAGAGGATGATTGATTTGGGTAAGGATGGGCAGGGTAAGTGATGAGCAAAACGGCATTAGGACCGTGAACGCTGCTCTGATACCATGTTACAAAGGTTTATTGAAAATACTGAATTGATGTGTATTTCTTATGTGTTTCATTACAAAGAAAGATATACAATTTATAGCCCAAAACCGTAATCTAAATATAGTATGTGAGCTCTGTTTACGGCTGGATATTGGCTGTTTACGAGCTGTCTTTTGACCCTCTTAACTTGGGAGATGATGCTTGACTGATCCCGCAATCTTAGACATCTTTATTTTTAACAGCTGAAGGTGTTAAGATTGTAGATTCTAGATCAAGACTCAATTGATCAAGCGTCGTTAAGTTCAAGTGGTATGCAATGGTCTAGGGAGAGATTGTTGGAACCTTTTAGACCATTGTATTCCACAACGTGAAAGTGCATGGGCTGAAAACTGTGAAGATTAGAATATTGTAGATCAACACCCATCTGATCAGTCGACAATCATTGGTGCCACTCTTTGTGTCGCTAGAAAGGTGTCAACAATGTAGATTCCAGGTCAAGACTCAATTGACAAGGCGTTAGTCACTGGCAACACTCTAAGTGTCGCCATCCCCAGGTATTTGATTGTTGTTTAGTGTTCCTGTTATCCCGGTTACATATGAGGGTCACTGGTGCACATTCTGCTGACATCTCAGTATAGCCGGTGCATCTATGATCGAAGACAATATCTGGCAAAGAACGTTGATCTAAGACACTCAACGAAGACACAAGCGCCATTGATAATACTGATCGAGTGTCACCCGGCGACACTGACACACTGTCGTCGGCGCCCGTGATTGTTCAAGTATCACCAAGTCAAAGTCGAACTTGACAAAGTGGATGCGCTAGTCGAGACGAGAAGATCTAGAGAAGAATTGATGAGTGAAGATCAAAGATTAAAAGAGAAAGTTGTTTCGAGTGACTAAATATATTTTGTTTTGGGATAAAATATATTTATCATTTTTGTCATATGGTTTTCTAGTTTGTTGAGAGTTTTGGTGAGTTATTAAGTTTAGTGGATTTAAGTGTAATTAGCCTTATCTTGGTAAGACTATATATAGATAGAGTGTCTTAGGGTTTCAAAAAACACACACATTAAAGTGAATTTGCCTGGTTATTGTTAGCACTTTTATACAAATCGTCTTGGGTTTATAAAGATCAAACAAGTGTGTTCATACTATTCTTCATAATGTTCTTCACATTTTCTATCTATTTTGGTTCAAACATCACATAAATTGGTATTTTGGATCTGGATCTTTACATAAATCAATCATTTGCATTGTTGATCCGGTTAAGGACTTACAATTTGGAATCAAAGCTTAGATGCTCTTGATTTTTCTTAGTGTTTTTGTGATAACAATGCAGTTTATATGGATTCTGAAAATTTTGGAAGACCTTAATCTTAAATCTTCTCTTCTTGTTTAAATGTTTTGTGATAACAGTGCAGCAATTCAAATAGCTGCTAATCCCGTCTTTCACGACAGGACCAAACATTTTGAGATTGCTCTATATTTTTTAAGAGAAAAGGTAGCATTTGGATTTTTTAAAATTATTAAAATTCGGACTGAGCAACAACCAGCAGATTTATTTACAAAAGGGCTGAATATAACACAACCCAACTATTTTTATGTAAAAAAACTTCAACTAGCAGATTTATTTGGGAATTGAATTGGGAGGGGATGTTAAATTTATGGGCTCAATTCAATTGTAATTTTATTTTTTTTCTTTGGTTCTTGCAGTTTGGGTCGTGTTCTCCTTTAGTGTGTTTGGGTTGGGATGGCTTCAGTTGTTTCAAAGGGCTGCCTGCAAGGGTTTGAGTGGTGCTCATATATCTACATAAAGAGTGTGTTTGTTGTGGTCAAGATTATCTTGAACAGTCCATTGTCCGCTGTTTTTTATTACTGTATAAACACCCTTCTCTTAGTGGTTTCTACCCAAAAAGGCTAAGCGTGTCTTATTTTATTTGCAGAGTCATACATACCTCTGCAACAACTTTTGCTTGTAAAAGCTTTTTGCCAAACTATTGAGGTTAAACCTTGATTGTAGTTTGTATTGGATTTAGTATATGAATGATTGTTTCTTACAATGATGATGCAGTTCTACATTACAAATTTACACCTACCCAAAGTTTTCGGATTTGACATCAAGGCGTGACGTTGTGGTTGCAAGCCTACTAAAGAAGATGTTAAAAGATGCTTCATGTTGGAGTTTGACAAAGCTGTGAGTATTTAGTTAGTTATCTATTTATTTTTAATTGCATGTTATATGACCTCATTATCTGTATGTAGTATGCTATAACTAATCCCTATGAGTATTATTTGTTGTAGGCTTTTATAATTGCTTCAACTGTATCACATGAGGAGATGCTAAATTGGTAAAATTTGTCACTTTTTTTTCTTCATCTTCAAATTATTAATACTAGTTTTAGAATAGTTGTCGTTTGACTTTCTATAGTAAAAACAAATTGCTTTAGTTTTCAAAATCAACATGCGTGACTTGACTCTTGATGAACATTCATAACTAGATCATAAGATACATGAAATAGTGAAGTACCAAGGACAAAAAATAATGATATTGAAAATATTAAAAGAAGATATATAATCCCAAAGACAGAAATTATCATTACGTTTGACTACTAGTCAAATGTCTTAAACATTCTCCAAAATGAAAAAGGTTACTTATGGTCGAAAGTCGAAACTTAGTTAACATAATAATGTTTTATCTTCAGGTACCACAAGCACGTTGTATAGACAGACAAAGATCTAAATATGAAACTTATGAAAAAGGGAATTTTAACTCGCATTTATGCTCCCATGGTAAGTAAATACAATTTCCATCACATACACTAGAGATGGTAACATGGCTAGATGGGTAACCGACTAACTGATTAAATCTTGTAAAGATCTGGTTCGGTTGACGTAGAACTGATTTTTGTTGTGCCAAATAAGATTAAAAAAACTATATTGTCTTGTTAGTAACATGTTTATTGAAACAAAATGGTTTAGGTGGTTATATATATAGAAATAAGTACTTTGGACGAAGTTCGACCCATCTGATCCAATTTTTGTAGTCTAACCTTTTTTTCTAACATGTTGACATGTGATCATACAAGGGTTAAAAGAAGCTGGTGTTTTCAGTTCTTTAATTTCATCCGTACAAACAACCCTATCTAAGGACACATTTTTGTCTTCCAATGAGGCTATCAATAAATCATTGAATGCTATTAATGCGATGTTGTTTCTTCTAGAAAAATTGGCAAGAAACAATCTCGAATGATCATTAGGATTGTTTTACAAGAAAATGCTATAGATATAGATAAAGATACGGATTCATCAGCAATGCCACCACTCCCCACACCTATTATGGAGAAACGATTGATTAAATGGCAATTGCCGAAGATGCTGACTGATTGGATATTGTCTCATTGTTAGGGTTTGCGAGAATAATTAGATATTGTCGGATTGGAATGGAGATGGCGGAGAAGACGATGGCGATGACGGTTATCTTTAGTAGAGACTAGTAGAAGCGTGCGATGGAGGTTGCCAATTATAAAAGTGTGAGAAGGGGGTTGGGAACAAAGGGAGCTGGTGGCAGAAGGATGCTGTTGACGGTGAGGTGGTGTTTGTGGCCAGCGAGGTGATGGTGGTGTTTGACTGTGGTTTTGTAAATTTTTAAGTAAACTACAGAAATGTTCCTATTTATTTCCTTATAATTTACCATTTCTAGTACTTTCGCTTAAAACCGAGTACTTGTAACTTCACAATCAACCGAACTTAGAGTGTCTAATGACTTCTGCAACTATACCTAATACAAGTATCAATTGCTTTTGTGGCTCTTTTGTCCATTTGTTTTCTATCAAATAGAAAGGCATTTTAGTCCCTTTTTTTCATATTCAAGGATTACTGATGTTATTTACTCAATAATTTAATAGTTGGAGGACTATTTATATAAATTAGTAAAAAAACAAAAACAAAACAATCAAAGGTGGGTTTTACTTTCAAAAAATCAACATCTCCCACGTGCTTTAATTGTTTTAAATTATAGTTTTTTTTCAAACCACAAAAAATCATCATGCCACCACCCCAGATTTGAGTGATTTTTGTTATTCAACTAATACATTTTTTTAGAATTTAATTTCTTTAATAACTTATTCATTACTTAAAAAAAAAACATATAAATACAGGGTTATGATTTTTTATCTCAAAGTTCAGTCTTCAGATATATATTTTGTTTAAAATGGAGTTATATTAAAAATAAAATGTTTTTAGCATCATAAACAACACTGAGTATTGTAACTAGATCAGTATCGTGACGAACCGAACCAATTCCGACCGAAATATATATGCACCGGTGTCGGTAACATCATGATCAATATCCGTATTCGTTTTATGGTTTTAGATCGATATAAAACTGAGGTCGACATCCTTTACAACATAAGTAGGTACCAGTGTTAGTATTATTAGGACCAAGATCAGTATTCGTTTTATTGTTTTCAATAGATATAAAACACGTATCGATGTCTGATACAGCATAGTTACCGGTATCAGTAGTATCGGGACTAGAATCAGTATTCGTTCTTATAGTTTTCGATCAAATTAAGACTTTTCTAGAATGCACAACGATGTCTGCTAGTTATATACTATCATGAGTATATTAAATTACGATATTATTATTATATATATATATATATATATATATATATATATTAACAAAAGCTTACCATGAATAATGTTTTGATTTATTTAATTATCATATTAAGTGATTAACATTTAATAATTATTATTATTAATCATAAGTGATGAACATTTAGTATATTATATTAAATTAATTCTTGATATTATTTTATTAATATTGATAAATAGTGGTATTTTTTCATAACTTTTGTTCTTTTAAGTTTTTTTTAGAAAAGTTGAATAAGTATTTGTATTTAAACTTTTTTTTTTCTCAATATTCCAGTGTAAGTTTTTTTAATTTTTTTGAAAACGGTGCTGTATTCAAATAGAATATTTCTTTGGTATAGGTATTGTGATGAAGCGAACCGATTATGACCCAACAATATCGATACATGTATGTATATTATAGGAATCGGTACCGGTGTTTGGTTTTATAATTTTCGATTTATGTAAAACATGCAACGATATCCTTTTGGTCATTCCACGATTTTTTTTTTCAGTTTTTCTCTTTAGTTAGGTAAGACGAGTGACGGTACCATACCAATTCGAGCCGATACCAATTGAATTCATGTCGCGTAGGGCGAGGAAATCCCACTATTATTATTATTATTATTATTATTATTATTATTATTATTATTATTATTATTATTATTTTACATTAACTGGGAAAAAAGTTTGAGAATAATAACAACTAGCCAACCAACCCAAGCCACCAACTATAAAACACTTCTCACAAACCCATAATCTCTACCACATCACACTCACAACCTTCACCATCTCCAAACACATCAATGGCAGGCTCTTACTCCTCCTACCCACAGATCAAACACAGCCAATCTTCCTCCTCATTATCCCAACCATCTCATAACAAAATCTTCACTTCCAGACTCCTTCTCCTACTCTCTCTCCTCCCTCTCTCTCTAGCCGCATTCGCATTCGTCCTCCAATGGCGCGGAGAGTTTCTGGATTCTACCATCCGGGTTTCGCCTTCTAACCGGTTTGAGTTTCCTGGAATGGATAGTTCTACCGCTGGTACATCACCTGCGGGTTGTGTGGATGTTTTGGGACAAAGTAGGACTGTTACGTTTCCGTATTTTAGAGAGTTGAGGTTTGATTATGAGTCGGATGATAAACCGAAGGTATTTATAATTTATTGTTTGTGCATGTTGATTATGTTGTTGGTTTTAGGTTTTGATTGGTACGTTGTTATGGAATTTATGATGTTTACGTAGTTTAGGATCGAATGTATGTATATTTAGGGTTGTGTAATTTAATGGAATTGAATGTGGATTTTGTTTAATCTGTATATATAATTGAATAAGAATATAAGATCACCATTTGAATGAGTAAGAGGACAAAAATAGATTAAGTTGATAAATTGTTGTTTGTTTAGCTCTTAACGGTTTAGACATTTAATGGTTCAGACTGTTTGTTTCGCGAGCAGATGTCTGAATGGTTCATACATTTGCCTCTAAATGGTTAAGCATTATACTCTGAATGGTTAAGACCTCTAATCTGAATTGGTCAGACATTTGCCTCTGAACGGTTAAGCGTTATACTGGGTCTTAATGGTTCAGACCTCTTACTGGTTCAGCACTTAACCATTCAGAAGTTGCCAAACATATGAGTTGGCTGATGAGAATTAAGTTTTAGCTTTAGAAGTAGGATTTTTTTAATCTGATCGTGGTTCGGAGAAGTTTTCATGATTTTTAGTCAATTTTTTGGAACCTCTTTTCGATTCTAATTGTTGTAAACTAGCAGATGTGAATAGTGTGTATTTTGAAAGTGTAGATGTTTGCCAACTCATCATGAACTTTGAGAAACATACCACATCCTCTTGTTCAACTAGGGGATCACCTAGAATCAAAACGCGTTAAAAAATTTGACGAGAATCCATGAAAACGTCTCCAAACACCTAAAGATAAAATATATATATATATATATATATATATATATATATATATATATATATATATATATATATATATATTTCTATTACAAGACACAATAATTAGTAATTTTGTAACATCCGGCTTTCATACCAACCATTATTGTCGGTTTTGCCCACAAGAAGGTCCCGCATTTGTTTTTGGTTGTCCCATGCACACAAACACACTTAAGTGGAGTTCTCATTTTATCCACAACCATGGCAACCAAAACGCATTAGTGATAATGAGGCGGGGCATTTCTTATGACCCAATATCTCTCCTGCGGACTAACCAAACAATGCGGGATTTTGCCTAAGGTGTCACAAGTTTGCTGTCATCCAAACACTCAAAACCATCAGCTGTATCCAAACAGCAATAGATAAATAGTTTTAATAGGCAATCGCAATCCCAAACACCCTCTGATTGTTCAGTGCTTTGAAGCTATGTAAATGCACATGAAAGTTGCGATTTGGCTATACTATAGTGATGTTAAGGCTCCACAAAATTAGTTACCGTTTATTCAATCTGTTGAATGGCAGATAAGCATTACTTCAAGCACTTCTGCGGGCTTAGAGCAACTATTACCATGGATATATTATCATAAAGTTATTGGTGTTACAAATTTCTTCTTGTTTGTGGAAGGAAAAGCCTCATCCCCGCTCGTATCTAGAGTTCTTGAGTCCATTCCCGTGAGTTTTCGCTTTTTGTTTCTTTTCAGTTTCTTAACTTTCAGATTTCTTAAATTATATAATTTACATCTGTTTATTACAGAAGGTGAAGCTTATACATAGAACAAAAGAACTTGAAGAAGAACAAGCCAAGAGGTCAGTCCTGTTCCATTTATTTATTTATATATAAATTTCTAAAAACTACTATTTAAATGAATATTACCTCTATTTTGTTGACACCACTGCGAAACGCCGATGAATCCCTATTTTGAGTCTTCAGCCGGATATGGAACGAGACATGGTTATCAAGCTTCTTCTACAAACCGTGCAACTATGAATTATTCGTTAAACAATCACTTAATATGGAAATGGCTATTGTTATGGCACAAGTATGAATTTTTTTATAGCTCTATACATACAAACAACTCTATGAAATTCTTGATGTTGTCTAATTATTTCAAGGAAGCTGATATGGAGTGGATTTTTCATCTGGACACAGATGAGTTACTCTATCCAGCCGGTTACTAGCGAATACTCTCTTAAACAGCTTGTAACAAACGTCCCCGAAGATGTTGATACGGTTGTCTTTCCAAATTATGTAAGTTAATTTCCAGGTGGCACTTTTGGTACTAATGTTTTATTGTTTTTTACTGAGTTTTGCTAAGCCCTTATTTAATTTCCTCTCATTGGTTTAGGAGAGCAGTGTCGAACGAGACGACATACAAGAACCTTTTAGTGAGGTATTATACGTGTATATCGTATAATGAAATGTTAAGGATATACGTGAAATGTATAGTTATGTATTACTGTCTGCAGGTTTCAATGTTCAAAAAGAATTTTGATCACCTTATGAAGGAAACATATTTTGGGAATTACAAAGATGCAAGTCATGGTAATTCGAATTACTTTTTGACTTATGGAAATGGAAAATCTGCTGCTCGTGTACAAAAACATTTGCGTCCAAACGGTGCACATAGATGGCATAATTATATGAAAGCTCCAAAGTATGAACTCTTTCCGCTTTTCACTTTTAAGAACAAATTTAGAGGTGGCCATTTTGACCCGTTTACTTATAAATGAGTCGACTTGAGTTGTGCTTTTATCTTAAATGGGTCAAACCGACGAGATAAAAAGATTTAGCTAAAAGGGAAAGGCAACGGGTCATATAGACTTAATTTAAATAATGCATACAAAATCCTTAATCCCTAGCTAGTCACATTTGAAATAATGCATACAAAATCCTTAATCCTTTTTTTCAAAAGTCATATTATATTTTTTGATAATAATTTTTTTTTGTATTTATTATTTATAAAAGACTTAATAACAAGACAAAAAAATATTTCGCAGGCCAACCCAACACGACCTGGCCGATCCATCATAAACTTGTTGTAACCCGTTACACGCTCCATCCATGTTTCCACCTTTAGACCATCCATAACTACTTATATCAGTAACTTAATTAGATGTATGTATTTAGAGAGATTAAACTTGACGATGCTGCGATTCTACATTACACCTACTCAAAGTTTTCGGATTTGACATCAAGGCGCGATCGTTGTGGCTGTAAGCCTACGAAAGAAGATGTTAAAAGATGCTTCATGTTGGAGTTCGACAGAGCTGTGAGTATTTTATTTTATATTTGTTTATTTTAAGAATCTAAGTGATTTACAAATTATATGAATACAAATGATTCTCATATTCAATATGCTGCAGGCTTTTATAATTGCTTCAACTGTAACACAGGAAGAGATGCTTAATTGGTAAGATTATCACTTTATTTTTTCTTCATCATCAACTCATTAGAACTAGTTTTAGAATATTTGTCGTTTTACTTTCTAAAGTCAAAACATGTTACTTTAGTTTTCTAAATCGACATGCGTATTTTGATTTTTGATGAACATTCATAACTATATCAAAACATACATGAAGTACTGACTACAAAAAAATGATATTGAAAATGTTAAAAAGGAGATTTAATCACAAATGACGAAATCATCGTTACGTTTGACTACTAGTCAAATGTCTAAAACATCCTTAAAAATGAAAAAAAGGTATCTTATGGTCAAAAGTCGAAGCTTAGTTAACGTAATAATGTTTTAAACTTCAGGTACCGTGAGCATGTTGTATGGACAAACAAAGATCTAAAGATAAAACTCATGAAAAAGGGAATTTTAACTCGCATTTATGCTCCTATGGTAAGTAAATACAATTTCCATCACACACACACACACTAGAGGTGGCAATATGGCTAGATGGTTAAGCGGTTAAAACTTGTAAATTTTGGAAATGGAGGTTGAAATGAAAAGATCGGGTTGGGTTGACATGGAATTGTTTTCTGTTGTGTCATATAAGATTAAGAAAATATATAAAAATAAGTACTTTGGACGATTTTCGACCCATCTGACATGTTTGACCCATTTGATCTAATATAACCTTTTTTTCTAACCTGTTTACGATTTTCGACCCATCTGATATGTTTGGCTCATTTGATCTAATCTAACCTGTTTACGATTTTCGACCCATCTGATATGTTTGACCCATTTGATCTAATCTAACCTGTTTACGATTTTCGACCCATTTGATCTAATCTAACTTTTTTTCTAACCTGTTAACAGGTGATCATACAAGGATTAAAGGAAGCTGGTGTTTTCAGTTCTTTAATTTCGTCCGTACAAACAAGCCTATCCGAAGACACATTTTTGTCTTCCAACGAGGCTATCAATAATGCATCGTATGCTGTTGATGCAATCTCAGGTGTTTCTTCCAGAAAAATTGGCAAGAATCAACCTCGGATGACCGTTAGGAATGTTTTACAAGCAACTAATATAGATACAGATAAAGATACAGATTTATCGGCAATGCCACCACTCCCGGCCCCAGTCATGGAGAAAACCGACAGTTACATATAATTCTGTTTCCACCTGAGAATACGCACACAAATTTTGTAGGAAGTTATGGCGAAATAAAGGTTATTGAAGTTATACTAACAATTTGAGCAATAACACTTCTTACTTTTCCTTTCGTAGGCAAGGGCAATCCCGATATCATATTTTGTGTATAAAAATTTGCGCATGATGAAAATTTCGGTTAACCACGCTAAATTTGGGTTTAATATATGAAACTAACACGTGATGTTGTATAGAACTGCACTAGAAGTTAATAGTGTTATTGGTCAAATTGTCGTTATGAATTGTTATCGTCTATTGGGTCATGGCTTGGATTATTTATATTCAATTTGCCTTATTTATTATTAATCATTTGGAAAATAACTGTTGAAACCATTAAAAATAAAATGATGGAAAATTACAATATGTTTCCAATTATATGTATATTTAATCAACTGATTGCTTTTTATGGCATCAAATGGTAAATTGTCATAAGAAAGTAATTTGTTTTTGGAAGATTCTTTGGCCAGGAGTTAGTATTGCTAAAGGGTCATATGTCAATTTCCTTCTAACAAAATCTCCCCATTGGCTTCCAAAATGTTTTTTCCACTCCTCTTGTGTGTTGTAATGTGGCAAATATTGTTTGGTTCCGAGGTTCGCGCTTTCACATACTTCGAGAATCTTTTTGTTTTGACTTAGAATGTATTCTAAGCTATCTGTTCCTGTTGAAGCTGGCATTGCTGATGAGAGAAATGCCACTAGGTAGAACACATTTTCCTTTGGTGTCACCATTGATGTTTTAGTGTTCCACCTACAAAACAAGTTCCAACTTTCGTAAATTTCGATTTATGATAAACTTTTCAACTCAGATAATAACGATGTTGCTAAATTTTTATATACGTGTCGATAAACCCTGATCAAAGTTACCGACATGTTACCTGTCATGTCGTCATTTTGACAACGCAATCATGTCAGAATGTATGGAAAATAAAAGTTTTGGAAAGTTGTATACTCTTTTTTCAATAACAATTTGAAAATTGATGGTTTTAAGCTCTGTAAAGTTGGTTCCTTTAAATAGAAGTCTCAACACAAGTAGATGTTTTTAAAAACATGGCTATATTTAAACAAATTTTTAAAACTTCTATGGTTTTTTGAGCTCTAAAAACTTTGTTAATTTTGGCCAATTTCGGTTACCATTTTATGCGGCTAACCACATCGAGTAGGAAAAATTGGTGTTCGAACATTTTTTCCGCTCGTTTTGATTGCATTTTACCTTGACTTGTCAACTGGGTAGATGAGTATAGGTCCACTGATGGTGTCTGTTAGAATTTTCCCAAAAACTTCATCAGCAAATTTGTGGATTTTGCTTTTGGGAACAAGAAGATTTAGCCATGGGTGAGGAACATCCCATAACCCCTTTTCTTGCAGCTTCAACTCAGAAACATGCACCCTATCTAGAAATTCCACATAAGATACTTCTGATATGAAGAGTGTGGATTCAATGTAATTCAATTTGGATAACAACTTTTCAATTTTCTGCATGTAAACAAACATATATCACAATTAGTATATGTTTTTACACTTGATGGGTGTTATTCGTAACGGGTCAGATGAAATATTTCACGGGTCAAATGGTTAAAAGTTGCCAAAAGTGTATTTTTAGTGCCTAAAACCTCCTAAATCATTTTAGTTAAAAAGAAGAAAAAAAATACTGAAATTATAATTTTTGTAATCAATCAAATATCGTAATTATTTGCAAAATATAGCTTTCTTGGTCAAAACAGATCCGAGTATCGGATGCCAACATATATTATTATTCGATGATATTTGCGGTACGAACAAACATAGATCATAGGTTGGATAGATTAAACTTTGGTATTCTTAGAGCCCATAGTTTGGAAATTTATTGCTGCAATGGGTCAACTTGGATTATATTTTATTTATGAGAAGTCAAATGATAAAATCAAAAACATCTACAAGAAAACGGGTCAAATGGGTTATGGTCAAATTCATGGAAAGATTCCCAAAGTGTATTTATAAAAAAAAAACTGCGTAAATCAGTTTCGTTCCTAAAAAGAAAATTTATTAACAAACTGATAATTTGTTCCAAAAAAGAAATTTTATTAACAAACTAATAATTAAAAAAAAACAAAACTGGACAAAGCGTTCATCCCGACCTGACCAGTACCAAATATTAGCTGTTTTGACCCATTACCTAACCCGTGTGATCAGCCCATTTATGTCACTCTTATCTTTCTTTTGCATTTTTATAACATCACCTGATCAATGGTACCCATATCTTCTTGGTTATAATACTTAGCAATTTCCAGGCAAAAAACTGTTTTCCCTTCAGAAATAAACCGACTAGCTTGAGCAGGATCTTTATTTTTAAAAAACGATCTCCAGTTATTAAGGAGCCCGGTTTGGTTAATCAAAACAAACCCTTCTACGTAATCGAATGAACTATTGGATGATATTAGTTGTTCTTGATCTTTTGTGAATGTAGTAAAATCCTTGTAAAGAACTTTCATCCATTTCACCTGGTCAAAATCAAGATATTTGAATAAAGACTTAACACCAATATCTTTCTGTTAAGATTTCGAATGAATTTTACTATTCGTTTTACCCTTTTCGGCGCTGGTTCTAGCAAAATATGAGCTCGGGTAATGATCCCAAACTGCCCAAGTCCTCCAAGAACACCATAGAAGAGATCAGAATTCTTTTTTTCTGTACATGTAACTACTTCTCCTGTCCCTGCAATATTTCAAGTTATAAATAAACTTTTTTATTACTTTTTTGAATTTATGGTTTACCATAAAAACCAACGTATAATTCGCGAAAAGTCCCTCAACCGAATCTTTGTATATTATAGTCTCCGAACTTGTTTAAAGTACACAAAAAAGTACTAAAAAAGTCTTTAAACTTATCTAAAGTACGCGTACGTTTAATTTTTCATGGTATTAACCCTTAATTTACTATCATACCCTTCAAGAATAGTATTTATCAAATATCCCATTTGGCAATTTGTTCCAAAAACTATACTCGTACTTTCTCAACAGTTTGTCATCAAGGCATTGCCAACTGCCATATCTTTCCAAACTTATTATTATTTGGTTGTGTATAAAGTTTTGAAAAATATTTATATCAAAATCTTTACCAATTTTCAACTGACACATAGGTATAACTTTTATGGAAGTACCTGTAACAACTTGTAGCTGGTAGACATTATTAATCTGAGGCCCATGTCGGAAAGCTTGTCCACTAATTCCAGGTACCACCAACGGTTAAATGAAGGTAATCCGTCCACGATTTTGGTGCAAACCCGTGCTTTAAACTCTCATGCAAGATATTAATCCAAAGTTCGCCAGCTGAAACATCAACAAAAGGCGTTTTCGTGTTCCCCTTAATATGAAAATCCATTTCTTGAGATTTCCCTAGTGATTCCATGTCTATGACCACCCCTTGATGAGCTTGGGCTTGACCTTCAAGTGAGTGACCATGACCACGTGGTGCAATAGTTAACGACGACGTGGGTCCCATTTGGAATACGTAGCTTATGAGATTTGAGATATCTGAAACTGATTTAGGGTATAGAACAGCTACAGGGAGGAATTTGTATCTGTTGCCAAAATCTTTGGATGCATGGTGGATGTTGTGGAAACTAAGATGACCATCAACTTTTTGGTTTTTCAATAATGAAGTAACGGTTGTGTGGTGCGGAAGATATGATGTCGAAGAGATTTTGTTTTTGTGAAAGTTGCAGCTCAATATGAGTGCTATGAGAATCTTGATAACAAGATTAGTATGTTTAAGCATGTTGCGGCCGCAGGTGGTGGTGGTGATAAAGAGAGGGAGGTGGTTGGGATTGTGTTACTTAAGATAGGAGATGGTATTTGGAACCAATGAGGAAACAAGATGCATATGTGAGCTATATAAAGAGGATTGAGATATGAAGCATGATGCACTTGCCAAAGTTGTATTTCCACTAATAGTAATTCACCATGCAGCCTAACATGTTTGGACCCGAATTAACTATTTCTAAATGGACGTTTCGATGCAAGTTTAACTAAACGGGTTGAAATTGCGATAATGTTTTAAGACAACATGACATGTGTTTAAATATCGTGTAAGTTATATCAGTTTGATGCGTTATAGTATGTCGGGTCAGTTTTGTTGCAAAAGGTTGTGTTAGTTATTGAAACCAACTTTTCACATAATAGATGTATAAAAGTGATTTTGTATTGAGTCTGTTGGCAAGTAACAGCAAAAGGTTTGGCAAATCCTACTTCACATATCTTTTAGTTGCCAACTTTTTGAAAACTTTTCTGATTTTTATGTGTTTTCTGTGCACAATATTTGTTTTGACCCCTTTCCGTTTGGTTAATGCCTAGTTATTTAAAAAGTGATGGTTACAAGAAAAAGATAATTAGGTCACATGTGATTACAATTTACATACTTAATAAACTTTATTTCAAGTAAACAATGAGAGGCAAATGCATGAAGTTTTGGGAAGGCCAAAATTTGGGTTGGGACAAATTTGAGTCGGGTTAGAAATAGTTTCAATCAGGACCGGTTTTACCATTAATACTTGGTTGTCTTTTTGTGTCTTTTGCTTTATAATTTATAGTTTCAATCAGGACCGGTTTTAATATATTGTATGTATAAATTGTATTTTGATTATTTTGATGTGTAAAAGGATAACAAAATCAAGGTAGATAGTTGGCTAGTGACATATTTCTACCATTTAATTTTTATATAACTCTGCATTTAAGATATATGACTTGGCTAGTGAGTTATATTTCAAGATGGAGAATTTGGATTCGAGTTCTACTTCTACCATTTAATTTTTAGTGAAAGTGTAATATACAATATGCTTTATCGTACGAGCGTACGAGATTTAAAGTTCACATGTTATAAACTTCATAACTATAACATCGCATGTTGTAAAATAGAAAAAGTCTCATGTTGAAAATAAAAAAGTCACATGTTGAAAGATGAAAAAATAGCATGTTGTAAAAATGAGAAAATAGCATGTTAAAAAAATCGCATGGTGAAAAAAGAAGTTCGCATGTTTTATCTCAATCTTGTACGCTGCGTACGTAAACATAAATTGTACGTTAACCAACCCCTATTCAGTGCATTTGAGGAAGACGACCAACTTTTCTTTGGTCTAATTTTCTGCGCATTCAAAATTGTTTATCTTGTCCCTTTTATTTTATTTACTTTTAATATATGATTTAATTTTGTTATTGTACAAATTGCCTTAACGTGCGAAGTGTACCAGATTCAGTATCGACATGTGAAAACTGGTTTATAACATGCGAGTTTCGTTTTTTTAACAACATCGATTTTTGTTGTTTTTTATAACATGCGAATTTTTTATACACATTTTTGAACATGCGAACTTTGTTTTTACAACATGCGGCATTTTGTTATAACATGCGAATTTGACATTGCATACGTTCGTACGTTAAGGCAAAATGTACAATACGCTTTCACTATATATATACATACATACATACATACATACATACATACAATCTAACCGTACATGATTTATTATATTTACTTTTAATGTATATATATTTTATGTATTGATGTAATGATGTTTGATAATTGAAAGTTGAAACTTGAATTCTCATAGAAGCCCTCTATTTGTTACTCGCCTAAGGCTCAAAACGTTTCAAGAATTCTTGGGACGGCCCTGGTTTCAATCTTACTATTATACTAGTAATAGAAATAATATACACTTTAACCCGTTAAATTTATTTGATATGATTTTTGTTTTGTTCGTTAGATTTTAAAAAAAGTTGAATACGTGGTTGTGTTGAAAACCCCGTATAATAATTTTCGTTCGTTGACTTTTTAAAAAAGTTGAATACTCAACTGTGTTTAAAAAAGAATTGAGTTCAAAATAGAATATTTTTTTGTAACGTAAACTATAACAAGTGTCAGTATCGGTGATGAACCAAACTGATACCAACCGAATAACATCGATACCGGTATCGATATTATTAGAGTCCGTACCGGTATTTGTTTTTGGTTTTAAGTTGATGTAAAACACATACAGATTTGTCACACCCCAACCGATGGCGGAAACATCGGAGTGGGACGTAAACGAGATTGCAAGAGACTTCATAACGCTATTAGTGACAATATTTAAACAAAACCCATATTTCATTCATTCAACGATAACATTGTCAAATTATATCATTAAGTCAATTACAACAATTTAGAAATTTAAAGGCGAGTACAACATAAGCATAACAACAAAATAATACAACATTTCAACCTAACGTCTAAATGTGTATCTAAAGCATCATCACTACTCTAATTTCATGGCAAAATCTTCATCAACCTGTAACATGTTAAAAATACGACTTCAATGCAAAAGCAAAGGCGAGTACACAAGTTTGGTGATACATAGCATAAGTATAAAAGTGTAACTCGAATCCACATGGTAATTGTAAGCAAAGTTCATACTAATGCCATACTAGATCAAACCGCGAGTTTCCACAAAAGTTTTAACGAGATCGAGCTTCCCTTGCCAGAAAAGCGACAAGACTAAATGAGTGTGAATATCTTAACATAACCTCGACGGACGGTGTGTTACTCCTATAGCGCTATATATGATAAGTTGGGCTAGCTAAGTTAATGATCAAGCATGTATAATCAAGCATGCATCTAGGCATAACAAGTATTCATGTATAAGGATTGAGCATGTAAAGCATGAGTTTGTGATATGTGTATTTTGATAGGTAAACATGTTACAACCCAAAAGTGATTAAAACGGTAAATGGGTCGAATGTACTCACGGTATTGCTAAGTTTTCTACTTGACAAGTCCGTGGGAGTAGTGGTTCCGATGGAGTGAACGCCGAGTTATCCTACATGAGGAAGCCAAAGGCGTATGAGTATTTTGGGATAAGGATGGAGCATTCGGATTTAGGATACAAAATGTGACAAAGTATGTATTATGAAAATAGTCACTATGGTATTAGTACTTGTCCTTGACACTTGTAATAATCCATGAGGATTAGGTGCGGTTTCATAGGTTCAAGACCTATAAGAATCGTTGAAAAGGAACTACACACATAGTGATAAACTTATTAACTTGATAGATGCTTATTTAGTCATTACCAAGGGTTCGGTTTTAAGGATTATATTATAGTCCATAAGTGTATATTTAAGGTCATATAATCATGTAGGAGGTGGGAGGATGAACCATCCACTTAGGTACCTCTTAATGTGTGTAAGTCAAGTAGGAGGTGGGAGGATTAACCATCCACTTTGGAACCTTGTATGCTGTTCACCACTACACAAGTTACCATAGGTAACAAGGAGGGTCTTAGAACAAGATTAACAAAAATGTAAATGACAAGAATGTAGGGTGTGTCACCACTATACCAAGTAGCCAAGTGAACTACAACCCGGGGAGCACATATCGACACACGTTGACGGCTAGACGGGGTTGTGACACTTTAGAGCTAGCAAACTACTTGGGATAATCATGAAAAACATCAAGTGATTCACCATGCAGCCTAACATGTTTGGACCCGATGAGGAAACAAGAGGAAACAAGATGCATATGTGAGCTATATAAAGAGGATTGAGATATGAAGCATGATGCACTTGCCAAAGTTGTATTTCCACTAATAGTAATTCACCATGCAGCCTAACATGTTTGGACCCGAATTAATTATTTCTAAATGGACGTTTCGATGCAAGTTTAACTAAACGGGTTGAAATTGCGATAATGTTTTAAGACAACACGACATGTGTTTAAATATCGTGTAAGTTATATCAGTTTGATGCGTTATAGTATGTCGGGTCAGTTTTGTTGCAAAAGGTTGTGTTAGTTATTGAAACCAACTTTTCACATAATAGATGTATAAAAGTGATTTTGTATTGAGTCTGTTGGCAAGTAACAGCAAAAGGTTTGGCAAATCCTACTTCACATATCTTTTAGTTGCCAACTTTTTGAAAACTTTTCTGATTTTTATGTGTTTTCTGTGCACAATATTTGTTTTGACCCCTTTCCGTTTGGTTAATGCCTAGTTATTTAAAAAGTGATGGTTACAAGAAAAAGATAATTAGGTCACATGTGATTACAATTTACATACTTAATAAACTTTATTTCAAGTAAACAATGAGAGGCAAATGCATGAAGTTTTGGGAAGGCCAAAATTTGGGTTGGGACAAATTTGGGTCGGGTTAGAAATAGAACTTTTTTTTTTTTTTTAAGTTGTAGCACATATATACTAAACTTAAGGGAGATTTACCATTAATACTTGGTTGTCTTTTTGTGTCTTTTGCTTTTTTATTTATAGTTTCAATCAGGACCGGTTTTAAGTATATGGGCAAGGTGGGCGACGGCCGGAGGCCTGAAACTTCTATTTTTTTAAAATATATATTGTATGTATAAATTGTATTTTAATTATTTTGATGTGTAAAAGGATAACAAAATCAAGGTAGATTAGTTGGCTAGTGACATATATTTCTACCATTTAATTTTTATATAACTCTGCATTTAAGATAGATGACTTGGCTAGTGAGTTATATTTCAATATGGATTCGAGTTCTACTTCTACCATTTAATTTTTAGTGAAAGTGTAATGTACAATATGCTTTATCGTACGAGCGTACGAGATTTGAAGTTCACATGTTATAAACTTCATAACTATAACATCGCATGTTGTAAAATAGAAAAAGTCTCATGTTGAAAATAAAAAAGTCACATGTTGAAAGATGAAAAAATAGCATGTTGTAAAAATGAGAAAATAGCATGTTAAAAAAGTCGCATGGTGAAAAAAGAAGTTCGTATGTTTTATCTCAATCTTGTACGCTGCGTAGGTTAACATAAATTGTACGTTAACCAACCCCTATTCAGTGCATTTGAGGAAGACGACCAACTTTTCTTTGGTCTAATTTTCTGCGCATTCAAAATTGTTTGTCTTGTCCCTTTTATAATATTTACTTTTAATATATGATTTAATTTTGTTATTGTACAAATTGCCTTAACGTGCGAAGTGTACGAGATTCAGTATCGACATGTGAAAACTGGTTTATAACATGCGAGTTTCTTTTTTTAACAACATCGATTTTTGTTGTTTTTTATAACATGCGAATTTTTTATACACATTTTTGAACATGCGAAGTTTGTTTTTACAACATGCGGCATTTTGTTATAACATGCGAATTTGACATTGCATACGCTCGTACGTTAAGGCAAAATGTACAATACGCTTTTACTATATACATACATACATACATACATACATACATACATACATACATACATACATACATACAATCTAACCGTACATGATTTATTATATTTACTTTTAATGTATATATATTTTATGTATTGATGTAATGATGTTTGATAATTGAAAGTTGAAACTTGAATTCTCATAGAAGCCCGCTATTTGTTACTCGCCTAAGGCTCAAAACGTTTCAAGAATTCTTGGGACGGCCCTGGTTTCAATCTTACTATTATACTAGTAATAGAAATAATATACACTTTAACCCCTTAAATTTATTTGATATGATTTTTGTTTTGTTCGTTAGATTTTTAAAAAAAGTTGAATACGTGGTTGTGTTGAAAACCCCGTATAATAATTTTCGTTCGTTGACTTTTTAAAAAAGTTGAATACTCAACTGTGTTTAAAAATGAATTGAGTTCAAAATAGAATATTTTTTTGTAACGTAAACTATAACAAGTGTCAGTATCGGTGATGAACCAAACTGATACCAACCGAATAACATCGATACCGGTATCGATATTATTAGAATCCGTACCGGTATTTGTTTTTGGTTTTAAGTTGATGTAAAACACATACAGATTTGTCACACCCCAACCGATGGCGGAAACATCGGAGTGGGACGTAAACGAGATTGCAAGAGACTTCATAACGCTATTAGCGACAATATTTAAACAAAACCCATATTTCATTCATTCAACGATAACATTGTCAAATTATATACAACAATTTAGAAATTTAAAGGCGAGTACAACATAAGCATAACAACAAAATAATACAACATTTTAACCTAACGTCTAAATGTGTATCTAAAGCATTATCACTACTCCAATTTCATGGCAAAATCTTCATCAACCTGTAACATGTTAAAAATACGACTTCAATGCAAAAGCAAAGGCGAGTACACAAGTTTGGTGATACATAGCATAAGTATAAAAGTGTAACTCGAATCCACATGGTAATTGCAAGCGAAGTTCATACTAATCATGCAATACTAGATCAAACCCGAGTTTCACAAAAGTTTTAACGAGATCGAGCTTCCCTTGCCAGAAAAGCGACAAGACTAAAATGAGTGTAAATATCTTAACATAACCTCGACGGACGGTGTGCTACTCCTATAGCGCTATATATGATAAGTTGGGCTAGCTAAGTTAATAATCAAGCATGCATCTAGGAATAACAAGTATTCATGTATAAGGATTGAGCATGTAAAGCATGAGTTTGTGATATGTGTATTTTGATAGGTAAACATGTTACAACCCAAAAGTGATTAAAACGGTAAATGGGTCGAATGTACTCACGTTATTGCTAAGTCTTCTACTTGACAAGTCCGTGGGAGTAGTGGTTCCGATGGAGTGAACACCGAGTTATGCTACATGAGGAAGCCAAAGGCGTATGAGTATTTTGGGATAAGGATGGAGCATTCGGATTTAGGATACAAAATGTGACAAAGTATGTATTATGAAAATAGTCACTATGGTATTAGTACTTGTCCTTGACACTTGTAATAATTCATGAGGATTAGGTGCGGTTTCATAGGTTCAAGACCTATAAGAATCGTTGAAAAGGAACTACACACATAGTGATAAACTTATTAACTTGATAGATGCTTATTTAGTCACTACCAAGGGTTCAGTTTTAAGGATTATATTATAGTCCATAAGTGTATATATAAGGTCATATAATCATGTAGGAGGTGGGAGGATGAACCATCCACTTAGGTACCTCTTAGTGTCATGTAAGTCAAGTAGGAGGTGGGAGGATTAACCATCCACTTTGGAACCTTGTATGATGTTCACCACTACACAAGTTACCATAGGTAACAAGGAGGGTCTTAGAACAAGATTAACAAAAATGTAAATGACAAGAATGTAGGGTGTGTCACCACTATACCAAGTAGCCAAGTGAACAACAACCCGGGGAGCACATATCGACACACGTTGACGGCTAGACGGGGTTGTGACACTTTAGAGCTAGCAAACTACTTGGGATAATCATGAAAAACATCAAGTGATGTGTGGACTTAGAGTTAGGATAGCCCAAGCTAACCTTGTAGTCACACCTTCAACAAGTTCTTGACTTGGCATCACTTGTGAGCTTAAAGCTCTTCAAAAACAGAAAGTTTATAAAGTTAAAACACTTTTATTTACATGTTTAACAACCTTGGTTAGTATCACTAATCATAACTTTGATTTGGAGCCCAAGAACACAAGGTTGTTTGATGAAAACATGAGTTTTGAAAGAGTTTTGATTAAAACAGAAAGTTTGGAGCCCTTTTCGGGAAACTTTCAGGTCTGAATTCTCCAAGGAGAGACCATGGAATCATGCCCAAAGGAAAACCAAGCATGTAGGAAAAAGAATGCGGCAATTTCATTGAGTATTGAGTGAGTTATGCTCACTTTAGTGTAGAGGTACAAATCTGCCCGAAAATTGGATTCAGCTACGAACTTGGATGTTTTGGGAGGCTTTGAGGCTTTGTAAAGTGGAAAAATGGCTAAAATATAAGAGGTACTTATAGGGAAAGGATTAGGGTTTAAGTGGGCTGGGTTTGAATAGAATTAGTGGGTCATTAGACTTGAAACAAGCCAAATAACATACCCAAACAAGGGCTGATTGGAAGGCTGATTTTCAGCCTTTATATTCTTTTTTTGTTGTTTAAATGTAATAAAAGGTGTATTTGAGATGTACTCTATATAAATAAGATGTTACATGATGTTTGGTGTATTATTCATAGGTTATCAAGGTCTAAAGTGCATATTTAAACATGTTTTAAAGTGCCAAAATGTGTGATAAAAATACATGTAGGTGACATATCAAAAGTAACAAGTATGTTTGATTTATGGTTAGGTATAATCAAGTGAAAACATATAACTTAATCTTAAAATCAAATAACCAAGTATTTGAATGTATGGAGATTTGAGAATTACGAATACACGATCAATGTTTACGAATTAAACTTACGTTTAAGCGAATTATGAATCATGTATCAACCGAATGCACTATCTCTACATGTATAAAAAATGTATAAAATATCCATTTTATTACGATCAAACTCTCTGATTTACAATGATTTGAAAACGAGATACGATTACAAGGGAAACAAGTTTCCGAAAAATAGAATTACGATACAATCTTGCTAAAAAAGGAAAGCTACAAAAAGCGAGGCGTTACAATATTTCCTTTTGTTACACCGAGTACTGTTACCGTACACGTACCTGCACAAACCCAACCGAGTCGATACTCAACGAAGTTTCGCCGCATTGCACGGGGGAATCCTACTAGTTTAACATAAAGCATAAAAATAAACAAGCCTGCGAAGATTGTAGGTTTACAAAAGTGATAATCAATTTCTAATTTCTATGAGTGCCCATCTTGTGCTTTTAAATTCTAAACTTTTGGCCTAAAAGTTTGTTAGACTAGTATATTCAATTGACGACAACTTGCATGAAACACCAAAACACGAAAGTATCAACACATATAGGGTACATTCTCAGTCGTCTAAAATATTTATCTAATAACAATTAGTAGTATACATTTAGTCGTCATCTATAGTATCTATTCAATGGTATCTATATTGTAAACACGTACAACGTTCATAGAACTTCCCTAAGTTTACTTATTACCATTCCACATGCCGCGTGAGAGCCATTCCACGTGTCTCGTAAGACACGCCCCGTCAGGCAATAACCGTTGTCATTTACCTTCCACATATCACTAGGGCCCATGGCGCGTGAGAGCCATTTCACCATGTCTCTTAAGACCCTGTAAAATAATGTACACATGTACAAGGTTCGTTGTCTTTCCCTATGCTTACATCGTTACCATTCCACATGTCTCATAGGACCCACTACTACTATACATAGCACATACTTTATATTGTTGGTGAAACTAACACTCTTTCAATAGTTTATTGTTCGTTAACATTACATCAATTGTAATAATAATTGATAGTAAATGTGATTCATTCTATACAACATTGTATTCTCTAAATTTTTAAACATATATTGAGTAAGCACACCACCCTAAAATAGAAAGAAAAATGGGATAAGAACTCACTTGTATGATTGCTCTTCACTTAGTTATCAATTGATCCTGACACAGGAAGCCCTGAGTTGAGTCAACCTTGTCAAAGGTCACACTAGCTTAACTTTTCGTTCCCAAACCCGAGCAAAAAATAACATTTCACTACAGTAAGCATTTCGTTGAACGTAAACTTTTTTTTTCTCAAACTTGCTTTTAAACGAACAATCCTCCAAGACAAACATTACTCCAAAGAAACATTTTTTTCAAAAGAAACATATGTTCAAAAGAGATATGTTAGATTTGAGTTTGATACTTATAAACAAATACTGATTAATAACAATATAATTCACAAGTAGAAAGTCATCATCAATGATTGTTTTTCAATTATAATTCAATGATTACAATATGTTTTACAAAAGTTGATTCAACAGACTCTCCTTCAGCCGATCACGTAACAAATTTGTTCATACAAAAGAAAAGGTGAAGTGTGTGATAAATAGATAACTAACAGGTGTAATCTATTTATACTAAGTACGAATTTGTTCAGCCGATCACATAACAAATTTGTTCATAAAAGGGATGCTAAGTGATGGTGCTTGTCCTAGTGGTAGTACTAGTGCGCAAGTTTTATTCCCATCTAATAGTTGGGTTCCGGCTAAAGTGAGTTTTGTTGCCTGGCGTGCGGAGCTTTGAAGACTACCTACTATGGCAGCCCTTCAAAGGAGAAATATCTATATCCAAAACCCATTGTGTCGTCTTTGCTGCGACACCCAAGAATCAGTGGACCATGTTTTTTACGGCATGCCTCTTTTCTCTAATGATTTGGAGTATTATCAGCCTTTAGTGCCATATACACCCCATCTATGCTTTTGATATCAAGGATTTGCTGGCAATTCACAAGGTAGGGAGCGGGTCGAAAAAAGGTAGGAAGGCTCTTCATGCGGTTATACTAACGACAATATGGAGTATTTGGAGATCGAGAAACTTGGTTGTGTTTGAATCCAAAGTTCCCTCTATAGAAGCGGTTGTTGAAGAGATTAAAACTCTAAGTTTTCTTTGGGTAAAGAACAGGTCCAAAGCGGTGGCATTGACGTGGGAGAACTGGAAAGCTTTTAATGTTCGGAACTTGGGCTGATCGGGTTGAAATAGCTTTCAGGTTTCTGTTTCGTTTTTTCTGTTTCTGATCTCGTCGTTGTACCACTGTTTCAATGTAATATGCCAGCTACTTGCTGGTTTTCGCTTGAATAAAAGTGTTTTGTTGGTCTTTAAAAAAAAAAAAAACTTTATACAAACAGTCGTTTTGTATTGTTTCTAACAGTGTCTGGTGGTGTCATAAATTGGGAGCTCTTGGATCCACAAGTGTAGAAACATGAAATCATATCATTAATTCATGATCGATGACAGGATCTTTCAATTTATGCTTTAGTGATTATGGACATTTTTATTTTATCATGTTCACATAAGGATCCAATGTATAAAACCAAGTTAAAAATAACAATGGAAACAGAATCATTTCAAATGCACATATCATTCCCCCTACAAGAATGCAGGAACAAAATTTCAGAAAATCAGAAAATAAATATAAAAAAAATAAATAATTCCAAAAAAGTCATATAAAAATCAAGAAATAAATATTTAAGTATTGATATAAACAATAAATTAATAAAATAGGCGGCAAATTGGAATTTAATAATCTGAACTCGCTCTTTTTAGCCGACAACAATTTACACACAATAATACGAACTCTTCCATTTTGTTTGTAAAATAGTCCACCATTAAAAATACATAATGGAGTTAAGTTTTTGTTATTTTGACAAATCTCCAGAATGGCCTTCCCAGTCAAAATTTTGAAACTAGGCAAAGGAAACGTCTTGTAGAGAGGCCACCATATCCCTGAAACGTCTTAACATCTGACCAATCACATGCGTACACGTGTCCGACATACCCTGAAACGTCTCAGAGGTCTTAGCTGAGACGTCTTCACACGGCTTGAGACCTTTCCACATGGCTTGAGACCTTTGCACATGGCTTGGCTTGGCATTTCCACATGGCTTGGCTTCATATATTTATATTTTATAAGTTTAATGTAATATTTATTTATCAAAAAGTCCATTACTTTTTTTGAATTGTTTTCATATAAACTTTATAACCTACTCTAATATTTGTTGATCATAAAGTCCACTAATTATATTTATTAATACAACTTTTTTTTAAAATTATCTTTCATGAAACAAGACGTTTCTTACTTTTTTCTTTTTCTATGGTGAATTATATTTCTTAGTTTTAAAGTTAATATAACGTTTTTTTTTAAATTATCTTTCATGAAACAAGGCGTTTCTTACTTTTCATGAAAGATAATTTAAAAAAAAACGTTATATTAACTTTAAAACTAATAAATATAATTCACTATAAAAAAAGAAAAAAGTAAGAAACGTCTTGTTTTATGAAAGATGAATGAACTTTTTGATAAACAAATATTACATTAACTTATTAAATATAAAATATATGAAGCCAAGTGGAAAGGTCTCAAGCCATGTGGAAAGGATTCAAGCCATATGAAGCCAACGGAAACGTCTGAAGCCGTGTGAAGACGTCTCAGCTAAGACCTCTGAGACATTTCAGGGTATGTCGGACACGTGTACGCATGTAATTGGTCAGATGTTAAGACGTTTCAGGGATATGGTGGCCTCTCTACAAGACGTTTCCTTTGGCTAGTTTCGAAAGTTTGACCGGGTCAAGACCATTTTGGAGATTTTCCCTTTTTTTCAAATAAGAAACCGATGTTTTTGGGCTTTTGATCAGAACGAGGATACGAGTCTATTAATATAAAACATACCTAGAAACAGTGCTCTAAATGACGAAAACGATGCTTCAATTCAGATTGTTTGAATTTCTATTTAACAAAAATCAAGTCGTTTAGAGCATTGTTCCGATGTAAGTTTTACATCAGTGAACTCGTATCCTCGTTCTGATAAAAACCCGAATATATCGGTTTCTAAATTGGAATAAAACATAACTCCGTTATGTTAATTTAATGACGAACTATTTTACAAACAAAATGGAAGAGTTCGGATTATTGTGGGTAATTAACTGAGTTGTAATTAATATCGGAAAAAAACAAGTACGAATTATCAAAATCCAATTTGTCTAAAACAGATATGGTACAATTATTTAGTGGTAAAAAGAAATTTTGTACAAGGACATATCAGTTACTTATTAAAAAAATCTCGGATATAAATACTTTAATTTAATAAAATAGATAGGATACAATAATTTAGTGGTTAAAAGATTTTGTACATGGACATGTGAGTTTGTTATATAAAAAAGCTAGGATATAAAAACTTTAATTAAAATAATCAATATACAAATATTTTCTATTTTTTATTAAAAAAACTCGGATGTTAGTGTCCCTTAACTTGTTAAAAATAGACGGAAAACCATTAAATTAATTTATATATTATAATAAAATCTCTAATCATATTTAAAATGTGTATACTTATGTTTCGTTAAAGTGGTGAAAATTTGATAAAGTAGTATTAGACGATTTTAAAAAGAAAATCATAGAATCTTATTTTTTGATCAATTTAAGAGTCTCAAAAGTAAATTATAGAATCTAATTTTTGATCAATTTAAGAGTTACTGTTATATATTTAAAAAAAGTAAACTGTTATTTTACCTCTTATGGTTATTTTCAAAATTTTGTTGCTGCAGCTAAATGACATCACATTTAGGTTATTTGTGATGCCAAATGACATTTATACCCTTTCATTTTACACCATACCATATGCTTTGTAACAACAAAACGTTATACCCTTTCAATAAGAAAACACAAAGTTTGAAATTTTAAATGGGCTCTGATTCGTGATTGAACATTTTGCAGCTCTCAATTTTCACTTTTTGATCCCCCATCAACCTGTAAACAAAAGATCTCGCAAAAATAAAAATTTATTTTTTTGAAGCGTGTTTTACCTTGTAGCGAGGTCTTTTTCCGGTAAGAGTTTGAAACAGAGATAAAAAAGGCAGAAACCATAGCGTCGATAGAAACGTCAAGATGTGTTGTACTTATGAGACTATTGTATACAACATCTTGAAAGATGAGAGGCTGAAGGTGTTAAGATTGTAGATTCTAGATCAAGACTCAATTGATCAAGCGTCGTTAAGTTCAAGTGGTATGCAATGGTATAGGGAGAGATTGTTGGAACCTTTTAGACCATTGTATTCCACAACGTGAAAGTGCATGGGCTGAAAACTGTGAAGATTAGAATATTGTAGATCAACACCCATCTGATCAGTCGACAATCATTGGTGCCACTCTTTGTGTCGCTAGAAAGGTGTCAACAATGTAGATTCCAGGTCAAGACTCAATTGACAAGGCGTTAGTCACTGGCAACACTCTAAGTGTCGCCATCCCCAGGTATTTGATCGTTGTTTAGTGTTCCTGTTATCCCGGTTACATATGAGGGTCACTGGTGCACATTCTGCTGACATCTTAGTATAGCCGGTGCATCTATGATCGAAGACAATATCTGGCAAAGAACGTTGATCTAAGACACTCAACGAAGACACAAGCGCCATTGATAATACTGATCGAGTGTCACCCGGCTCGTCGGCGCCCGTGATTGTTCAAGTATCACCAAGTCAAAGTCGAACTTGACAAAGTGGATGCGCTAGTCGAGACGAGAAGATCTAGAGAAGAATTGATGAGTGAAGATCAAAGATTAAAAGAGAAAGTTGTTTCGAGTGAATAAATATATTTTGTTTTGGGATAAAATATATTTTTCATTTTTGTCATATAGTTTTCTAGTTTGTTGAGAGTTTTGGTGAGTTATTAAGTTTAGTAGATTTAAGTGTAATTAGCCTTATCTTGGTAAGACTCTATATAGATAGAGTGTCTTAGGGTTTCAAAAAACACACACATTAAAGTGAATTTGCCTGGTTATTGTTAACACTTTTATACAAATCGTCTTGGGTTTATAAAGATCAAACAAGTGTGTTCATACTATTCTTCATAATGTTCTTCACATTTTCTATCTATTTTGGTTCAAACATCACATAAATTGGTATTTTGGATCTGGATCTTTACATAAATCAATCATTTGCATTGTTGATCCGGTTTAAGGACTTACAATTTGGTATCAAAGCTTAGATGCTCTTGATTTTTCTTAGTGTTTTTGTGATAACAATGCAGTTTATATGGATTCTGAAAATTTTGGAAGACCTTAATCTTAAATCTTCTCTTCTTGTTTAAATGTTTTGTGATAACAGTGCAGCAATTCAAATAGCTGCTAATCCCGTCTTTCACGACAGGACCAAACATTTTGAGATTGCTCTATATTTTTTAATAGAAAAGGTAGCATTTGGATTTTTTAAAATTATTAAAATTCGGACTGAGCAACAACCAGCAGATTTATTTACAAAGGGCTGAATATAACACAACCCAACTATTTTTATGTAAAAAAACTTCAACTAGCAGATTTATTTGGGAATTGAATTGGGAGGGGATGTTAAATTTATGGCTCAATTCAATTGTAATTTTATTTTTTTTCTTTGGTTCTTGCAGTTTGGGTCGTGTTCTCCTTTAGTGTGTTTGGGTTGGGATGGCTTCAGTTGTTTCAAAGGGCTGCCTGCAAGGGTTTGAGTGGTGCTCATATATCTACATAAAGAGTGTGTTTGTTGCGGTCAAGATTATCTTGAACAGTCCATTGTCCGCTGTTTTTTATTACTGTATAAACACCCTTCTCTTAGTGGTTTCTACCCAAAAAGGCTAAGCGTGTCTTATTTTATTTGCAGAGTCATGCATACCTCTGCAACAACTTTTGCTTGTAAAAGCTTTTTGCCAAACTATTGAGGTTAAACCTTGATGGTCGTTTGTATTGGATTAAGTATATGAATGATTGTTTCTTACAATGATGATGCAGTTCTACATTATAAATTTACACCTACCCAAAGTTTTCGGATTTGACATCAAGGCGTGACGTTGTGGTTGCAAGCCTACTAAAGAAGATGTTAAAAGATGCTTCATGTTGGAGTTTGACAAAGCTGTGAGCATTTAATTAGTTATCTATTTATTTTTAATTGCATGTTATATGACCTCATTACCTGTGTGTAGTATGCTATAACTAATCCCTATGAGTATTATTTGTTGTAGGCTTTTATAATTGCTTCAACTGTATCACATGAGGAGATGCTAAATTGGTAAAATTTGTCACTTTTTTTTCTTCATCTTCAAATTATTAATACTAGTTTTAGAATAGTTGTCGTTTGACTTTCTATAGTAAAAACAAATTGCTTTAGTTTTCAAAATCAACATGCATGACTTGACTCTTGATGAACATTCATAACTAGATCATAAGATACATGAAATAGTGAAGTACCAAGGACAAAAAATAATGATATTGAAAATATTAAAAGAAGATATATAATCCCAAAGACAGAAATTATCATTACGTTTGACTACTAGTCAAATGTCTTAAACATTCTCCAAAATGAAAAAGGTAACTTATGGTCGAAAGTCGAAACTTAGTTAACATAATAATGTTTTATCTTCAGGTACCACAAGCACGTTGTATAGACAGACAAAGATCTAAATATGAAACTTATGAAAAAGGGAATTTTAACTCGCATTTATGCTCCCATGGTAAGTAAATACAATTTCCATCACATACACTAGAGATGGTAACATGGCTAGATGGGTAACCGACTAACTGATTAAATCTTGTAAAGATCTGGTTTGGTTGACGTGGAACTGATTTTTGTTGTGCCAAATAAGATTAAAAAAACTATATTGTCTTGTTAGTAACATGTTTATTGTAACAAAATGGTTTAGGTGGTTATATATATAGAAATAAGTACTTTGGACGAAGTTCGACCCATCTGATCCAATTTTTGTAGTCTAACCTTTTTTTCTAACATGTTGACATGTGATCATACAAGGGTTAAAAGAAGCTGGTGTTTTCAGTTCTTTAATTTCATCCGTACAAACAACCCTATCTAAGGACACATTTTTGTCTTCCAATGAGGCTATCAATAAATCATTGAATGCTATTAATGCGATGTTGTTTCTTCTAGAAAAATTGGCAAGAAACAATCTCGAATGATCATTAGGATTGTTTTACAAGAAAATGCTATAGATATAGATAAAGATACGGATTCATCAGCAATGCCACCACTCCCCACACCTATTATGGAGAAACGATTGATTAAATGGCAATTGCCGAAGATGCTGACTGATTGGATATTGTCTCATTGTTAGGGTTTGCGAGAATAATTAGATATTGTCGGATTGGAATGGAGATGGCGGAGAAGACGATGGCGATGACGGTTATCTTTAGTAGAGACTAGTAGAATCGTGCGATGGAGGTTGCCAATTATAAAAGTGTGAGAAGGGGGTTGGGAACAAAGGGAGCTGGTGGCAGAAGGATGCTGTTGACGGTGAGGTGGTGTTTGTGGCCAGCGAGGTGATGGTGGTGTTTGACTGTGGTTTTGTAAATTTTTAAGTAAACTACAGAAATGTTCCTATTTATTTCCTTATAATTTACCATTTCTAGTACTTTCGCTTAAAACCGAGTACTTGTAACTTCACAATCAACCGAACTTAGAGTGTCTAATGACTTCTGCAACTATACCTAATACAAGTATCAATTGCTTTTGTGGCTCTTTTGTCCATTTGTTTTCTATCAAATAGAAAGGCATTTTAGTCCCTTTTTTTCATATTCAAGGATTACTGATGTTATTTACTCAATAATTTAATAGTTGGAGGACTATTTATATAAATTAGTAAAAAAACAAAAAACAAAACAATCAAAGGTGGGTTTTACTTTCAAAAAATCAACATCTCCCACGTGCTTTAATTGTTTTAAATTATAGTTTTTTTTCAAACCACAAAAAATCATCATGCCACCACCCCAGATTTGAGTGATTTTTGTTATTCAACTAATACATTTTTTTTAGAATTTAATTTCTTTAATAACTTATTCATTACTTAAAAAAAAACATATAAATACAGGGTTATGATTTTTTATCTCAAAGTTCAGTCTTCAGATATATATTTTGTTTAAAATGGAGTTATATTAAAAATAAAATGTTTTTAGCATCATAAACAACACTGAGTATTGTAACTAGATCAGTATCGTGACGAACCGAACCAATTCCGACCGAAATATATATGCACCGGTGTCGGTAACATCATGATCAATATCCGTATTCGTTTTATGGTTTTAGATCGATATAAAACTGAGGTCGACATCCTTTACAACATAAGTAGGTACCAGGACCAAGATCAGTATTCGTTTTATTGTTTTCAATAGATATAAAACACGTATCGATGTCTGATACAGCATAGTTACCGGTATCAGTAGTATCGGGACTAGAATCAGTATTCGTTCTTATAGTTTTCGATCAAATTAAGACTTTTCTAGAATGCACAACGATGTCTACTAGTTATATACTATCATGAGTATATTAAATTACGATATTATTATTATTATTATTATTATTATATATATATATATATATATATATATATATATATATATATATATATATATATATATATATATATATTATTAACAAAAGCTTACCATGAATAATGTTTTGATTTATTTAATTATCATATTAAGTGATTAACATTTAATAATTATTATTATTAATCATAAGTGATGAACATTTAGTATATTATATTAAATTAATTCTTGATATTATTTTATTAATATTGATAAATAGTGGTATTTTTTCATAACTTTTGTTCTTTTAAGTTTTTTTTAGAAAAGTTGAATAAGTATTTGTATTTAAACTTTTTTTTTCTCAATATTCCAGTGTAAGTTTTTTTTAATTTTTTTGAAAACGGTGCTGTATTCAAATAGAATATTTCTTTGGTATAGGTATTGTGATGAAGCGAACCGATTATGACCCAACTATATCGATACATGTATGTATATTATAGGAATCGGTACCGGTGTTTGGTTTTATAATTTTCGATTTATGTAAAACATGCAACGATATCCTTTTGGTCATTACACGATTTTTTTTTTCAGTTTTTCTCTTTAGTTAGGTAAGACGAGTGACGGTACCATACCAATTCGAGCCGATACCAATTGAATTCATGTCGCGTAGGGCGAGGAAATCCCACTATTATTATTATTATTATTATTATTATTATTATTATTATTATTATTATTATTATTATTATTATTATCACATTCTATTATTACATTAACTGGGAAAAAAGTTTGAGAATAATAACAACTAGCCAACCAACCCAAGCCACCAACTATAAAACACTTCTCACAAACCCATAATCTCTACCACATCACACTCACAACCTTCACCATCTCCAAACACATCAATGGCAGGCTCTTACTCCTCCTACCCACAGATCAAACACAGCCAATCTTCCTCCTCATTATCCCAACCATCTCATAACAAAATCTTCACTTCCAGACTCCTTCTCCTACTCTCTCTCCTCCCTCTCTCTCTAGCCGCATTCGCATTCGTCCTCCAATGGCGCGGAGAGTTTCTGGATTCTACCATCCGGGTTTCGCCTTCTAACCGGTTTGAGTTTCCTGGAATGGATAGTTCTACCGCTGGTACATCACCTGCGGGTTGTGTGGATGTTTTGGGACAAAGTAGGACTGTTACGTTTCCGTATTTTAGAGAGTTGAGGTTTGATTATGAGTCGGATGATAAACCGAAGGTATTTATAATTTATTGTTTGTGCATGTTGATTATGTTGTTGGTTTTAGGTTTTGATTGGTACGTTGTTATGGAATTTATGATGTTTACGTAGTTTAGGATCGAATGTATGTATATTTAGGGTTGTGTAATTTAATGGAATTGAATGTGGATTTTGTTTAATCTGTATATATAATTGAATAAGAATATAAGATCACCATTTGAATGAGTAAGAGGACAAAAATAGATTAAGTTGATAAATTGTTGTTTGTTTAGCTCTTAACGGTTTAGACATTTAATGGTTCAGACTGTTTGTTTCGCGAGCAGATGTCTGAATGGTTCATACATTTGCCTCTAAATGGTTAAGCATTATACTCTGAATGGTTAAGACCTCTAATCTGAATTGGTCAGACATTTGCCTCTGAACGGTTAAGCGTTATACTGGGTCTTAATGGTTCAGACCTCTTACTGGTTCAGCACTTAACCATTCAGAAGTTGCCAAACATATGAGTTGGCTGATGAGAATTAAGTTTTAGCTTTAGAAGTAGGATTTTTTTAATCTGATCGTGGTTCGGAGAAGTTTTCATGATTTTTAGTCAATTTTTTGGAACCTCTTTTCGATTCTAATTGTTGTGAACTAGCAGATGTGAATAGTGTGTATTTTGAAAGTGTAGATGTTTGCCAACTCATCATGAACTTTGAGAAACATACCACATCCTCTTGTTCAACTAGGGGATCACCTAGAATCAAAACGCGTTAAAAAATTTGACGAGAATCCATGAAAACGTCTCCAAACACCTAAAGATAAAATATATATATATATATATATATATTTCTATTACAAGACACAATAATTAGTAATTTTGTAACATCCGGCTTTCATACCAACCATTATTGTCGGTTTTGCCCACAAGAAGGTCCCGCATTTGTTTTTGGTTGTCCCATGCACACAAACACACTTAAGTGGAGTTCTCCTTTTATCCATAACCATGGTAACCAAAACGCATTAGTGATAATGAGGCGGGGCATTTCTTATGACCCAACATCTCTCCTGCGGACTAACCAAACAATGCGGGATTTTGCCTAAGGTGTCACAAGTTTGCTGTCATCCAAACACTCAAAACCATCAGCTGTATCCAAACAGCAATAGATAAATAGTTTTAATAAGCAATCACAATCCCAAACACCCTCTGATTGTTCAGTGCTTTGAAGCTATGTAAATGCACATGAAAGTTGCGATTTGGCTATACTATAGTGATGTTAAGGCTCCACAAAATTAGTTACCGTTTATTCAATCTGTTGAATGACAGATAAGCATTACTTCAAGCACTTCTGCGGGCTTAGAGCAACTATTACCATGGATATATTATCATAAAGTTATTGGTGTTACAAATTTCTTCTTGTTTGTGGAAGGAAAAGCCTCATCCCCGCTCGTATCTAGAGTTCTTGATTCCATTCCCGTGAGTTTTCGCTTTTTGTTTCTTTTCAGTTTCTTAAATTTCAGATTTCTTAAATTATATAATTTACATCTGTTTATTACAGAAGGTGAAGCTTATACATAGAACAAAAGAACTTGAAGAAGAACAAGCCAAGAGGTCAGTCCTGTTCCATTTATTTATTTATATATAAATTTCTAAAAACTACTATTTAAATGAATATTACCTCTATTTTGTTGACCCCACTGCGAAACGCCGATGAATCCCTATTTTGAGTCTTCAGCCGGATATGGAACGAGACATGGTTATCAAGCTTCTTCTACAAACCGTGCAACTATGAATTATTCGTTAAACAATCACTTAATATGGAAATGGCTATTGTTATGGCACAAGTATGATTTTTTTATAGCTCTATACATACAAACAACTCTATGAAATTCTTGATGTTGTCTAATTATTTCAAGGAAGCTGACATGGAGTGGATTTTTCATCTGGACACAGATGAGTTAATCTATCCAGCCGGTACTAGCGAATACTCTCTTAAACAGCTTGTAACAAACGTCCCCGAAGATGTTGATACGGTTGTCTTTCCAAATTATGTAAGTTAATTTCCAGGTGGCACTTTTGGTACCAATGTTTTATTGTTTTTTACTGAGTTTTGCTAAGCCCTTATTTAATTTCCTCTCATTGGTTTAGGAGAGCAGTGTCGAACGAGACGACATACAAGAACCTTTTAGTGAGGTATTATACGTGTATATCGTATAATGAAATGTTAAGGATATACGTGAAATGTATAGTTATGTATTACTGTCTGCAGGTTTCAATGTTTAAAAAGAATTTTGATCACCTTATGAAGGAAACATATTTTGGGAATTACAAAGATGCAAGTCATGGTAATTCGAATTACTTTTTGACTTATGGAAACGGAAAATCTGCTGCTCGTGTATAAAAACATTTGCGTCCAAACGGTGCACATAGATGGCATAATTATATGAAAGCTCCAAAGTATGAACTCTTTCCGCTTTTCACTTTTAAGAACAAATTTAGAGGTGGCCATTTTGACCCGTTTACTTATAAATGGGTCGACTTGAGTTGTGCTTTTATCTTAAATGGGTCAAACCGACGAGATAAAAAGATTTAGCTAAAAGGGAAAGGCAACGGGTCATATAGACTTAATTTAAATAATGCATACAAAATCCTTAATCCCTAGCTAGTCACATTTGAAATAATCCATACAAAATCCTTAATCCTTTTTTTCAAAAGTCATATTTTATTTTTTGATAATAATTTTTTTTTGTATTTATTATTTATAAAAGACTTAATAACAAGACAAAAAAATATTTCGCAGGCCAACCCAACACGACCTGGCCGATCCATCATAAACTTGTTGTAACCCGTTACACGCTCCATCCATGTTTCCACCTTTAGACCATCCATAACTACTTATATCAGTAACTTAATTAGATGTATGTATTTAGAGAGATTAAACTTGACGATGCTGCGATTCTACATTACACCTACTCAAAGTTTTCGGATTTGACATCAAGGCGCGATCGTTGTGGCTGTAAGCCTACGAAAGAAGATGTCAAAAGATGCTTCATGTTGGAGTTCGACAGAGCTGTGAGTATTTTATTTTATATTTGTTTATTTTAAGAATCTAAGTGATTTACAAATTATATGAATACAAATGATTCTCATATTCAATATGCTGCAGGCTTTTATAATTGCTTCAACTGTAACACAGGAAGAGATGCTTAATTGGTAAGAATTATCACTTTATTTTTTCTTCATCATCAACTCATTAGAACTAGTTTTAGAATAGTTATCGTTTTACTTTCTAAAGTCAAAACATGTTACTTTAGTTTTCTAAATCGACATGCGTATTTTGATTTTTGATGAACATTCATAACTATATCAAAACATACATGAAGTACTGACTACAAAAAAATGATATTGAAAATGTTAAAAAGGAGATTTAATCACAAATGACGAAATCATCGTTACGTTTGACTACTAGTCAAATGTCTAAAACATCCTTAAAAATGAAAAAAAGGTATCTTATGGTCAAAAGTCGAAGCTTAGTTAACGTAATAATGTTTTAAACTTCAGGTACCGTGAGCATGTTGTATGGACAAACAAAGATCTAAAGATAAAACTCATGAAAAAGGGAATTTTAACTCGCATTTATGCTCCTATGGTAAGTAAATACAATTTCCATCACACACACACACACACTAGAGGTGGCAATATGGCTAGATGGTTAAGCGGTTAAAACTTGTAAATTTTGGAAAAGGAGGTTGAAATGAAAAGATCGGGTTGGGTTGACGTGGAATTGTTTTCTGTTGTGTCATATAAGATTAAGAAAATATGTAAAAATAAGTACTTTGGACGATTTTCGACCCATCTGACATGTTTGACCCATTTGATCTAATATAACCTTTTTTTCTAACCTGTTTACGATTTTCGACCCATCTGATATGTTTGGCTCATTTGATCTAATCTAACCTGTTTACGATTTTCGACCCATCTGATATGTTTGACCCATTTGATCTAATCTAACATGTTTACGATTTTCGACCCTTTTGATCTAATCTAACTTTTTTTTCTAACCTGTTAACAGGTGATCATACAAGGATTAAAGGAAGCTGGTGTTTTCAGTTCTTTAATTTCGTCAGTACAAACAAGCCTATCCGAAGACACATTTTTGTCTTCCAACGAGGCTATCAATAATGCATCGTATGCTGTTGATGCAATCTCAGGTGTTTCTTCCAGAAAAATTGGCAAGAATCAACCTCGGATGACCGTTAGGAATGTTTTACAAGCAACTAATATAGATACAGATAAAGATACAGATTTATCGGCAATGCCACCACTCCCGGCCCCAGTCATGGAGAAAACCGACAGTTACATATAATTTTGTTTCCACCTGAGAATACGCACACACATTTTGTAGGAAGTTATGGCGAAATAAAGGTTATTGAAGTTATACTAACAATTTGAGCAATAACACTTCTTACTTTTCCTTTCGTAGGCAAGGGCAATCCCGATATCATATTTTGTGTACAAAATTTGCGCATGATGAAAATTTCGGTTAACCACGCTAAATTTGGGTTTAATAGATGAAACTAACACGTGATGTTGTATAGAACTGCACTAGAAGTTAATAGTGTTATTGGTCAAATTGTCGTTATGAATTGTTATCGTCTAGTGGGTCATGGCTTGGATTATTTATATTCAATTTGCCTTATTTATTATTAATCATTTGGAAAATAACTGTTGAAACCATTAAAAATAAAATGATGGAAAATTACAATATGTTTCCAATTAATATGTATATTTAATCAACTGATTGCTTTTTATGGCATCAAATGGTAAATTGTCATAAGAAAGTAATTTGTTTTTGGAAGATTATTTGGCCTGGAGTTAGTATTGCTAAAGGGTCATATGTCAATTTCCTTCTAACAAAATCTCCCCATTGGCTTCCAAAATGTTTTTTCCACTCCTCTTGTGTGTTGTAATGTGGCAAATATTGTTTGGTTCCGAGGTTCGCGCTTTCACATACTTCGAGAATCTTTTTGTTTTGACTTAGAATGTATTCTAAGCTATCTGTTCCTGTTGAAGCTGGCATTGCTGATGAGAGAAATGCCACTAGGTAGAACACATTTTCCTTTGGTGTCACCATTGATGTTTTAGTGTTCCACCTACAAAACAAGTTCCAACTTTCGTAAATTTCGATTTATGATAAACTTTTCAACTCAGATAATAACGATGTTGCTAAATTTTTATATACGTGTCGATAAACCCTGATCAAAGTTACCGACATGTTACTTGTCATGTCGTCATTTTGACAACGCAATCATGTCAGAATGTATGGAAAATAAAAGTTTTGGAAAGTTGTATACTCTTTTTTCAATAACAATTTGAAAATTGATGGTTTTAAGCTCTGTAAAGTTGGTTCCTTTAAATAGAAGTCTCAACACAAGTAGATGTTTTTAAAAACATGGCTATATTTAAACAAATTTTTAAAACTTCTATGGTTTTTTGAGCTCTAAAAACTTTGTTAATTTTGGCCAATTTCGGTTACCATTTTATGCGGCTAACCACATCGAGTAGGAAAAATTGGTGTTCGAACATTTTTTCCGCTCATTTTGATTGCATTTTACCTTGACTTGTCAACTGGGTAGATGAGTATAGGTCCACTGATGGTGTCTGTTAGAATTTTCCCAAAAACTTCATAAGCAAATTTGTGGATTTTGCTTTTGGGAACAAGAAGATTTAGCCATGGGTGAGGAACATCCCATAACCCCTTTTCTTGCAGCTTCAACTCAGAAACATGCACCCTATCTAGAAATTCCACATAAGATACTTCTGATATGAAGAGTGTGGATTCAATGTAATTCAATTTGGATAACAACTTTTCAATTTTCTGCATGTAAACAAACATATATCACAATTAGTATATGTTTTTACACTTGATGGGTGTTATTCGTAACGGGTCAGATGAAATATTTCACGGGTCAAATGGTTAAAAGTTGCCAAAAGTGTATTTTTAGTGCCTAAAACCTCCTAAATCATTTTAGTTAAAAAGAAGAAAAAAAATACTGAAATTATAATTTTTGTAATCAATCAAATATAGTAATTATTTGCAAAATATAGATTTCTTGGTCAAAACAGATCCGAGTATCGGATGCCAACATATATTATTATTCGATGATATTTGCGGTACGAACAAACATAGATCATAGGTTGGATAGATTAAACTTTGGTATTCTTAGAGCCCATAGTTTGGAAATTTATTGCTGCAATGGGTCAACTTGGATTATATTTTATTTATGAGAAGTCAAATGATAAAATCAAAAAACATCTACAAGAAAACGGGTCAAATGGGTTATGGTCAAATTCATGGAAAGATTCCCAAAGTGTATTTATAAAAAAAAACTGCGTAAATCAGTTTCGTTCCTAAAAAGAAAATTTATTAACAAACTGATAATTTGTTCCAAAAAAGAAATTTTATTAACAAACTAATAATTAAAAAAAACAAAAGTGGACAAAGCGTTCATCCCGACCTGACCAGTACCAAATATTAGCTGTTTTGACCCATTACCTAACCCGTGTGATCAGCCCATTTATGTCACTCTTATCTTTCTTTTGCATTTTTATAACATCACCTGATCAATGGTATCCATATCTTCTTGGTTATAATACTTAGCAATTTCCAGGCAGAAAACTGTTTTCCCTTCAGAAATAAACCGACTAGCTTGAGCAGGATCTTTATTTTTAAAAAACGATCTCCAGTTATTAAGGAGCCCGGTTTGGTTAATCAAAACAAACCCTTCTACGTAATCGAATGAACTATTGGATGATATTAGTTGTTCTTGATCTTTTGTGAATGTAGTAAAATCCATGTAAAGAACTTTCATCCATTTCACCTGGTCAAAATCAAGATATTTGAATAAAGACTTAACACCAATATCTTTCTGTTAAGATTTCGAATGAATTTTACTATTCGTTTTACCCTTTTCGGCGCTGGTTCTAGCAAAATATGAGCTCGGGTAATGATCCCAAACTGCCCAAGTCCTCCAAGAACACCATAGAAAAGATCAGAATTCTTTTTTTCTGTACATGTAACTACTTCTCCTGTCCCTGCAATATTTCAAGTTATAAATAAACTTTTTTATTACTTTTTTGAATTTATGGTTTACCATAAAAACCAACGTATAATTCGCGAAAAGTCCCTCAACCGAATCTTTGTATATTATAGTCTCCGAACTTGTTAAAAGTACACAAAAAAGTACTAAAAAAAGTCTTTAAACTTATCTAAAGTACGCGTACGTTTAATTTTTCATGGTATTAACCCTTAATTTACTATCATACCCTTCAAGAATAGTATTTATCAAATATCCCATTTGGCAATTTGTTCCAAAAACTATACTCGTACTTTCTCAACAGTTTGTCATCAAGGCATTGCCAACTGCCATATCTTTCCAAACTTATTATTATTTGGTTGTGTATAAAGTTTTGAAAAATATTTATATCAAAATCTTTACCAATTTTCAACTGACACATAGGTATAACTTTTATGGAAGTACCTGTAACAACTTGTAGCTGGTAGACATTATTAATCTGAGGCCCATGTCGGAAAGCTTGTCCACTAATTCCAGCGTTCGACAAGGTACCACCAACGGTTAAATGAAGGTAATCCGTCCACGATTTTGGTGCAAACCCGTGCTTTAAACTCTCATGCAAGATATTAATCCAAAGTTCGCCAGCTGAAACATCAACAAAAGGCGTTTTCGTGTTCCCCTTAATATGAAAATCCATTTCTTGAGATTTCCCTAGTGATTCCATGTCTATGACCACCCCTTGATGAGCTTGGGCTTGACCTTCAAGTGAGTGACCATGACCACGTGGTGCAATAGTTAACGACGACGTGGGTCCCATTTGGAATACGTAGCTTATGAGATTTGAGATATCTGAAACTGATTTAGGGTATAGAACAGCTACAGGGAGGAATTTGTATCTGTTGCCAAAATCTTTGGATGCATGGTGGATGTTGTGGAAACTAAGATGACCATCAAGTTTTTGGTTTTTCAATAATGAAGTAACGGTTGTGTGGTGCGGAAGATATGATGTCGAAGAGATTTTGTTTTTGTGAAAGTTGCAGCTCAATATGAGTGCTATGAGAATCTTGATAACAAGATTAGTATGTTTAAGCATGTTGCGGCCGCAGGTGGTGGTGGTGATAAAGAGAGGGAGGTGGTTGGGATTGTGTTACTTAAGATAGGAGATGGTGTTTGGAACCAATGAGGAAACAAGATGCATATGTGAGCTATATAAAGAGGATTGAGATATGAAGCATGATGCACTTGCCAAAGTTGTATTTCCACTAATAGTAATTCACCATGCAGCCTAACATATTTGGACCCGAATTAACTATTTCTAAATGGACGTTTCGATGCAAGTTTAACTAAACGGGTTGAAATTGCGATAATGTTTTAAGACAACACGACATGTGTTTAAATATCGTGTAAGTTATATCAGTTTGATGCGTTATAGTATGTCGGGTCAGTTTTGTTGCAAAAGGTTGTGTTAGTTATTGAAACCAACTTTTCACATAATAGATGTATAAAAGTGATTTTGTATTGAGTCTGTTGGCAAGTAACAGCAAAAGGTTTGGCAAATCCTACTTCACATATCTTTTAGTTGCCAACTTTTTGAAAACTTCTCTGATTTTTATGTGTTTTCTGTGCACAATATTTGTTTTGACCCCTTTCCGTTTGGTTAATGCCTAGTTATTTAAAAAGTGATGGTTACAAGAAAAAGATAATTAGGTCACATGTGATTACAATTTACATACTTAATAAACTTTATTTCAAGTAAACAATGAGAGGCAAATGCATGAAGTTTTGGGAAGGCCAAAATTTGGGTTGGGACAAATTTGGGTCGGGTTAGAAATAGAACTTTCTTTTTTTTTTAAAGTTGTAGCACATATATACTAAACTTAAGGGAGATTTACCATTAATACTTGGTTGTCTTTTTGTGTCTTTTGCTTTTTTATTTATAGTTTCAATCAGGACCGGTTTTAAGTATATGGGCAAGGTGGGCGACGGCCGGAGGCCTGAAACTTTTATTTTTTTAAAATATATATTGTATGTATAAATTGTATTTTAATTATTTTGATGTGTAAAAGGATAACAAAATCAAGGTAGATTAGTTGGCTAGTGACATATATTTCTACCATTTAATTTTTATATAACTCTGCATTTAAGATAGATGACTTGGCTAGTGAGTTATATTTCAAGATGGATTCGAGTTCTACTTCTACCATTTAATTTTTAGTGAAAGTGTAATGTACAATATGCTTTATCGTACGAGCGTACGAGATTTGAAGTTCACATGTTATAAACTTCATAACTATAACATCGCATGTTGTAAAATAGAAAAAGTCTCATGTTGAAAATAAAAAAGTCACATGTTGAAAGATGAAAAAATAGCATGTTGTAAAAATGAGAAAATAGCATGTTAAAAAAATCGCATGGTGAAAAAAGAAGTTCGTATGTTTTATCTCAATCTTGTACGCTGCGTACGTTAACATAAATTGTACATTAACCAACCCCTATTCAGTGCATTTGAGGAAGACGACCAACTTTTCTTTGGTCTAATTTTCTGCGCATTCAAAATTGTTTGTCTTGTCCCTTTTATTTTATTTACTTTTAATATATGATTTAATTTTGTTATTGTACAAATTGGCTTAACGTGCGAAGTATACGAGATTCAGTATCGACATGTGAAAACTGGTTTATAACATGCGAGTTTTCTTTTTTAACAACATCGATTTTTTTTGTTTTTTATAACATGCGAATTTTTTATACACATTTTTGAACATGCGAAGTTTGTTTTTACAACATGCGGCATTTTGTTATAACATGCGAATTTGACATTGCATACGCTCGTACGTTAAGGCAAAATGTACAATACGCTTTCACTATATATATATATATATACATACATACATACATACAATCTAACCGTACATGATTTATTATATTTACTTTTAATGTATATATATTTTATGTATTGATGTAATGATGTTTGATAATTGAAAGTTGAAACTTGAATTCTCATAGAAGCCCGCTATTTGTTACTCGCCTAAGGCTCAAAACGTTTCAAGAATTCTTGGGACGGCCCTGGTTTCAATCTTACTATTATACTAGTAATAGAAATAATATACACTTTAACCCCTTAAATTTATTTGATATGATTTTTGTTTTGTTCGTTAGATTTTTAAAAAAAGTTGAATACGTGGTTGTGTTGAAAACCCCGTATAATAATTTTCGTTCGTTGACTTTTTAAAAAAGTTGAATACTCAACTGTGTTTAAAAAAGAATTGAGTTCAAAATAGAATATTTTTTTGTAACGTAAACTATAACAAGTGTTAGTATCGGTGATGAACCAAACTGATACCAACCGAATAACATCGATACCGGTATCGATATTATTAGAATCCGTACCGGTATTTGTTTTTGGTTTTAAGTTGATGTAAAACACATACAGATTTGTCACACCCCAACCGATGGCGGAAACATCGGAGTGGGACGTAAACGAGATTGCAAGAGACTTCATAACGCTATTAGCGACAATATTTAAACAAAAACCATATTTCATTCATTCAACGATAACATTGTCAAATTATATACAACAATTTAGAAATTTAAAGGCGAGTACAACATAAGCATAACAACAAAATAATACAACATTTTAACCTAACGTCTAAATGTGTATCTAAAGCATCATCACTACTCCAATTTCATGGCAAAATCTTCATCAACCTGTAACATGTTAAAAATACGACTTCAATGCAAAAGCAAAGGCGAGTACACAAGTTTGGTGATACATAGCATAAGTATAAAAGTGTAACTCGAATCCACATGGTAATTGCAAGCGAAGTTCATACTAATCATGCAATACTAGATCAAACCCCGAGTTTCCACAAAAGTTTTAACGAGATCGAGCTTCCCTTGCCAGAAAAGCGACAAGACTAAAATGAGTGTAAATATCTTAACATAACCTCGACGGACGGTGTGCTACTCCTATAGCGCTATATATGATAAGTTGGGCTAGCTAAGTTAATGATCAAGCATGTATAATCAAGCATGCATCTAGGAATAACAAGTATTCATGTATAAGGATTGAGCATGTAAAGCATGAGTTTGTGATATGTGTATTTTGATAGGTAAACATGTTACAACCCAAAAGTGATTAAAACGGTAAATGGGTCGAATGTACTCACGTTATTGCTAAGTCTTCTACTTGACAAGTCCGTGGGAGTAGTGGTTCCGATGGAGTGAACGCCGAGTTATCCTACATGAGGAAGCCAAAGGCGTATGAGTATTTTGGGATAAGGATGGAGCATTCGGATTTAGGATACAAAATGTGACAAAGTATGTATTATGAAAATAGTCACTATGGTATTAGTACTTGTCCTTGACACTTGTAATAATTCATGAGGATTAGGTGCGGTTTCATAGGTTCAAGACCTATAAGAATCGTTGAAAAGGAACTACACACATAGTGATAAACTTATTAACTTGATAGATGCTTATTTAGTCACTACCAAGGGTTCAGTTTTAAGGATTATATTATAGTCCATAAGTGTATATATAAGGTCATATAATCATGTAGGAGGTGGGAGGATGAACCATCCACTTAGGTACCTCTTAGTGTCATGTAAGTCAAGTAGCAGGTGGGAGGATTAACCATCCACTTTGGAACCTTGTATGATGTTCACCACTACACAAGTTACCATAGGTAACAAGGAGGGTCTTAGAACAAGATTAACAAAAATGTAAATGACAAGAATGTAGGGTGTGTCACCACTATACCAAGTAGCCAAGTGAACAACAACCCGGGGAGCACATATCGACACACGTTGACGGCTAGACGGGGTTGTGACACTTTAGAGCTAGCAAACTACTTGGGATAATCATGAAAAACATCAAGTGATGTGTGGACTTAGAGTTAGGATAGCCCAAGCTAACCTTGTAGTCACACCTTCAACAAGTTCTTGACTTGGCATCACTTGTGAGCTTAAAGCTCTTCAAAAACAGAAAGTTTATAAAGTTAAAACACTTTTATTTACATGTTTAACAACCTTGGTTAGTATCACTAATCATAACTTTAATTTGGAGCCCAAGAACACAAGGTTGTTTGATGAAAACATGAGTTTTGAAAGAGTTTTGATTAAAACAGAAAGTTTGGAGCCCTTTTCGGGGAACTTTCAGGTCTGAATTCTCCAAGGAGAGACCATGGAATCATGCCCAAAGGAAAACCAAGCATGTAGGAAAAAGAATGGGGCAATTTCATTGAGTATTGAGTGAGTTATGCTCACTTTAGTGTAGAGGTACAAATCTGCCCGAAAATTGGATTCAGCTACGAACTTGGATGTTTTGGGAGGCTTTGTAAAGTGAAAAAATGGCTGAAATATAAGAGGTACTTATAGGGAAAGGATTAGGGTTTAAGTGGGTTGGGTTTGAATAGAATTAGTGGGTCATTAGACTTGAAACAAGCCCAAAAACATACCTAAACAAGGGCTGATTGCAAGGCTGATTTTCAGCCTTTATATTCTTTTTTTGTTGTTTAAATGTAATAAAAGGTGTATTTGAGATGTACTCTATATAAATAAGATGTTACATGATGTTTGGTGTATTATTCATAGGTTATCAAGGTCTAAAGTGCATATTTAAACATGTTTTAAAGTGCCAAAATGTGTGATAAAAATACATGTAGGTGACATATCAAAAGTAACAAGTATGTTTGATTTATGGTTAGGTATAATCAAGTGAAAACATATAACTTAATCTTAAAATCGAATAACCAAGTATTTGAATGTATGGAGATTTGAGAATTACGAATACACGATCAATGTTTACGAGTTAAACTTACGTTTAAGCGAATTATGAATCATGTATCAACCGAATGCACAATGTATAGACATGTATAAAAAATGTATAAAATATCCATTTTATTACGATCAAACTCTCTGATTTACAATGATTTGAAAACGAGATACGATTACAAGGGAAACAAGTTTCCGAAAAATAGAATTACGATACAATCTTGCTAAAAAAAGGAAAGCTACGAAAAGCGAGGCGTTACAATATTTCCTTTTGTTACACCGAGTACCGTTACCGTACACGTACCTGCACAAACCCAACCGAGTCGATACTCAACGAAGTTTCGCCGCATTGCACGGGGGAATCCTACTAGTTTAACATAAAGCATAAAAATAAACAAGCATGTGAAGATTGTAGGTTTACAAAAGTGATAATCAATTTCTAATTTCTATGAGTGCCCATCTTGTGCTTTTAAATTCTAAACTTTTGGCCTAAAAGTTTGTTAGACTAGTATATTCAATTAACGACAACTTGCATGAAACACCAAAACACGAAAGTATCAACACATATAGGGTACATTCTCATTCGTCTACAATATTTATCTAATAACAATTAGTAGTATACATTCAGTCGTCATCTATAGTATCTATTCAATGGTATCTATATTGTAAACACGTACAACGTTCATAGAACTTCCCTAAGTTTACTTATTACCATTCCACATGCCGCGTGAGAGCCATTCCACGTGTCTCGTAAGACACGCCCCGTCAGGCAATAATCGTTGTCATTTACCTTCCACATATCACTAGGGCCCATGGCGCGTGAGAGCCATTTCACCATGTCTCTTAAGACCCTGTAAAATAATGTACACATGTACAAGGTTCGTTGTCTTTCCCTATGCTTACATCGTTACCATTCCACATGTCTCATAGGACCCACTACTACTATACATAGCACATACTTTATATTGTTGGTGAAACTAACACTCTTTCAATAGTTTATTGTTCGTTAACATTACATCAATTGTAATAATAATTGATAGTAAATGTGATTCATTCTATACAACATTGTATTCTCTAAATGTTTAAACATATATTGAGTAAGCACACCACCCTAAAATAGAAAGAAAAATGGGATAAGAACTCACTTGTATGATTGCTCTTCACTTAGTTATCAATTGATCCTGACACAGGAAGCCCTGAGTTGAGTCAACCTTGTCAAAGGTCACACTAGCTTAACTTTTCGTTCCCAAACCCGAGCAAAAAATAACATTTCACTACAGTAAGCATTTCGTTGAACGTAAACTTTTTTTTTCTCAAACTTGCTTTTAAACGAACAATCCTCCAAGACAAACATTACTCCAAAGAAACATTTTTTTCAAAAGAAACATATGTTCAAAAGAGATATGTTAGATTTGAGTTTGATACTTATAAACAAATACTGATTAATAACAATATAATTCACAAGTAGAAAGTCATCATCAATGATTGTTTTTCAATTATAATTCAATGATTACAATATGTTTTACAAAAGTTGATTCAACAGACTCTCCTTCAGCCGATCACGTAACAAATTTGTTCATACAAAAGAAAAGGTGAAGTGTGTGATAAATAGATAACTAACAGGTGTAATCTATTTATACTAAGTACGAAAGCTCTGTTCAGTGATTGGCTAACATCACCCTAATAGTGACGTCTAACATCCCTAACAAAAAAAGATTTCATAAATGTTGCAAACATCTGTGCAAATCCTATCATTTGTTCTAACTAGTCTAAACACTAATAAGATAAATATTGTTACATTGAGAAACCACTGTTTAGACTATCCTCTATTGTTGTGATCCAAAATTATGTTTCACCATACAGATGTTTGGTCTTCTTCATCAGACCTTTGGCTTCAACAGACTTTAGCCTTCAACAGATGTTGTTTCTTCTTGAACAGCGGTTCCAAGTCTTGATCAGATGTTTGCTTTGTTCTTCAACAGGTGTTTTGATTAAGTGTTCAAGATTCACTATCTTTGGGAAGAAAAAGGTTCAATATTTTGTTTATTTCTTGATCAGTGGATCATGTTTTGCTTTTGAATATCATATGTTCTTTTGTAGGTCCAACAATCTCCCCTAGAGCAGATGATGCCAAAACAGATGTTTATTATATCAATTTTTATTCCTCTTCATCATGCTTCTGACTTGGGCTTTAAATTCCTTCTCAAATATTTCAGAAAACATGTCATCAGCATCCCTTTCGAGTGGAAGATCTTGTAGACTTTGCAGATCTTCAATTTTTAAGCTCATCACACTGTTCATCGAAGTCTTTTTCACTTCCCCATTTTCCCTAACTATTGTTAGTTCATGGCTGGCTTTGTCTGAGAACCATTTTTGAATTTGAGACAGATGATATTACTGGGAACGATGTTATTGGAAGAGGTGAGGGAATATGCATTCCCAATGTAACGCCTCGTATTTTATATATATATAAAATAAAAAAACAATAATAATAACAATAAATAAATAAAATACGGCGTTACGCAACATTTTTTATGTTCGGGTGCGAGAACGGGCCTCGAAACACTAGAGCACGTTAGCGGACTTTAGGCCCAACCCCTTCCCCCCCCCCCCCCCCCCCACACTTTAACCTACCTATTTAACCTCTCATCTCCCTCACCCTCATAAAACCCTAGCCTCCACTCTTACACCGGCCTCCTTCCTCCGAATCTCCAACACACACAACCACTCCACCACAACCAGCTTCACTCTCCCTCTGGATCCTCTCCGCCAAACAAACCGCCGGCCACCGGCATTGGTGGCGGCGTCGGAGCAGACAACAACGGCAGCAACGGCATAAGCCATTTTTCGGCTTCAAGCGACAGTAGCGGCAAGGACAGGAGCTCCGATTGAGTCAGTCTCGGGCCTGATGCATCTTGGTTCGAGGCTTGGTCCAGCTCGGGTTCTTGTCGGGTCAGTTAGGGTCATGATTCAGGTCTCACCTTGGTTCAAGTCGATCTCGATCGGGTTCGGTGTTCGGGTCAGAACCGGCCAAACAAGTCAAAACGGGTCACCGGTCAGTCGCGGGTTCGGTCAACTTCAGCTTTGGTTCGGGTCTCGGCTCATGTTTCAGCTCAAGCCGTTTCCACTTTGAGTCTCAGTTCAGCCGGTCCAGCCTCGGTGCGGTTCAGATAAGGTTTTGAATTTTTTCGGTTCAGTCTTAGTTTTGATTCAAGTCCCATTGTTTTGTTATTTCAGTTGGCTGGATTTTTCACGGCACGGGTTAACTCGGTTCAAGATTTCAGATTCGGTTCAGTCAACACGACTCAACAGCAGTCGACTCGGTCAACTGCTGGTCAACCGTATCGTCACGAGACTTGGTAAAATATTTTAATGACACAATTTCCATTTAATCTTGGTTTATTTAGTGTTTCATGTATTCCTTTAACAAGAACCGAACATTGTCTAATTTGTAAACAAACGTGGAAATGTATATAAATACATATTGTTTCGTTTATTGTTGTGTTTTGGCAATTTTATGGACAACTTGCATTGTCGGGATCGTCCAAAAACAAGGGGAAACTCTGCCCGGTTTTCGTCAAAATATATATTTATATATACTTTTCAACAGAAATATATATATCATATACAATACTTTTTCGACAAAATATACATATATTATGCTTTTCGACAAAATAGATATGTTATATACGATACTTTGTTCGACAAATATATAATTACATATTGTACCTTTCGACAAAATATACATAACAACCATACTCTCCGACAGGTTGTGTACATCAATTAAGCCTTTCGACCAAAACGTATATATATATATATATATATATATATATATAATAAACCTTTTCGCCAAATATAGATATATATACTCTCTAGTCTAAACCACAAGGAAAACGTATCGGATTCAAATAATTTTTATTATAACAAATATACTGGTAAATATATTTAATTATTATCTTCTTTGACAACATTTCTATTATACTTTTGATGAAATTAACCTAGAGTCGTTATATAGACTATGTTATGTATATACGTACATTCAACTCCAAATCAAATCCTCCGTCATAATTCTGATTACTCATACACCTTCGTTTGCCATATAAGGTGACCTCGGTGTCCCGTTCTCCAACTAGTCAGATCATCGTGGGATTTCCAAATAGACTTAGCAAATTTGTGAGTATACTCGAACCCATTTTTTTACTTTTAAACACTTTTGGGTGCAACATGTATTCTATATCAAAACACGAAACACTTGAAACTATTTGAATCACTCTCTATCCATACTTGAACATGAAACTATATGATGCTTATTAATCTCGTATGTTATGTTAAACTTTTGTGTCTATATGCTCATTAACTTCAGACAAGCCTACCTTAACAATTATAGCGCTATAGGAGTAATGCACCGCCCACTAGTCTTGGGGTATTGTTAAGTTAAACATGTTACCTCCCGTTATCCTTTGGGGTAGGCTATTTTAACGCATTGGATTCTTGGATTTGAACATATACTTGACACTGTTTCAATGTACTAGTAACTTGCATATTGTGATTCATGTTGGATACGAGCCGTTAGACTATTTTAAACTATTTTATGCTATGTACCAAACTAGTATACTCGCCAACTTTTTGTTGATCATATTTTAATACATGTTGCAGGTTCGATAGACAAGATGATGCTAAGTGAAGAAACAAGACTTTGGTGGACTTAGAAACACACTTAGATTAAAGTATTTGTCATTGTATGTTTGAAACAATGTTGTTCGTATTTGATTCTTGTATGATATCTTTAGCGATTTATGAAATTCAATTTAAATTCATATCGTCACATAGTGTTACGAAGTTTTGAGCAATTTGTTAGTCTCATCCCGATGTTTCCACCATCGGTTGGGGTGTGATAGATTGGTATCAGAGGCATAACTATAGGGAATTATGTAGAATTGCCATGCTTTCGACCTAGTCTATAGTTTAGCACCGCATTCGACCATACGTGATTGGCATGCTAATTTCTTGAAACGTCTCTTATGTGCTAAATTCATGAAATGCTTTACGTATTCATACTTGTTATATTATTTCAAACATACGCCCTTCTAATGCATTCTACTCGATTTTACTACACGCGAAAACACTCATATTACACAAACGAGGCGACGTCATCAAAATAAGCGTGAAACCCACAATTTGGTGAACGACTCTCAATCCACCCATTCTTTTACGCGAAATACGCTATTAAGTTAAGAGTGAAATCCACATCTTAATGATAATTTCAAATTTCAAATTCTAGTGGACCCTCGTCAGCGTGTCGAAATTAATTTTTGACCCAACGAGTACCAACCACACTTAGGGTACAAGGTCGTCAAGTCAGGGGTGAAACCCACATCTCGTCGATTAGTCCCACTCCTTGATTTTTATTAAATCCCGCCAAGTCTCGAAATTTCGATTGAACTGGAACATGTAGTAACCGGAAGGGTGAATACCGTTAAGCGACATGTCGGCAGGAGTATACCACCTATTAGGCCAAAACATGTTTCTCAAATTCAAAAGACTTTTCGACCACTTTGGTTAGTCAAAGTTCCGTTTTGGAACCATCCAAGTTTTAATCAAACTTATGTATTACTACTTTCAATCTTATATGATGTAATCATCTATTTTGAAATTCAAATTATTTTGAGATTTCACTTTTTACGCATGCATCACACTAGAGTTTTTCATACAATTACACATTATGCACATGCATGGTTTCATATAATTTATTTTATCCCTTGTAACAACAAATGGAGGCATATCATCAAGATATGAGTGATTTCCTTACCTTGACGATTAACTCCACTTCTTTTCTCATCTTACAACGACCTCACCAACGGAGTAGGGTTGATTCCTTTACCTAGGTGATCGTTACCAAGACCTCCTTTTAATAAACTTTATTATGCAAAAACGATCCTGTTTATACCTAAACCATTTATCATTCGCCCAAAATCCCTATTTATTTCCAAATGCATTGTTTATTCAAATGTATTTCTTATCCTACAATTTATTTTCACATAGCTCACATACACGAAATTTTTAACCATGCCATAAATGCTTGTTCCTCGATTTCCAAAATCCTACGAAATGCTACTCATCAACTTAGTCGGCCTAATAAATCCATTGCCCACAAATTTCGTATTCAACGTAATTATTAAAAACACGCCCATCTCGTATCATTGTACTAAAGATTTTTATTTGGGAATTTAACCAACTTTCGTACGCACCTACAAAATATTACAAATATTGTCCGATCGTACATTAAATCTCTTTACAAAATCAATAAAACATTTTATTAAGAACACTTTTCAACAATCACTAAGTTCATATGCCAAATTTCTTTTCTAAGGATCAATATTTCCACGAGAACCTCTAAACTTCGAAATTCTTCTTTAACGCAAGGTCATTTAAAACGATGCAAACCTACTAACTTTTGGAACCTTTAAAAAAATCACTTAATACGTCAATTGAACTCAAAAACACGTGGGCAAGGAAAATTCATAAGAACCGACAAATTTTCAACTTATGTAAATTCTTTTAAAACAAGAGTATTGTTTCTATTCTTTTACAAAGTACAACATACGTAACAATAGATGTTTTATACTCTCTTTACATTCACAAACTAGATTCTACATTCCATATCAACTCCATCTATCTTGATTCAATTAAACTTCATGTTTTGCTCAAACGACTATACATGCACACCATCTTATGTATTTTAGTTTATATCTCATGACAATTTCGCATATACTACTCCTTTTGTTTTCCTTTTCATACTCAAAACTTCTTGACCTTTTACGTGCTTAAATTCCTGTATTTCGATTAATACCATATACAAAATCATTATTTCTTACACTCATATTCATATTCGTACTTATACATCTTATGCCTACACTCATATTCACATTTATACATTTACGTTTATACTTATATTCATGTTCGTATTCATATTCATACATTACACGTTCGTACTTACATTTATCTTTATACATTTATGCTTACACTTATATTCATATACATGTTGATACTCATACATCTTACTTATACTCATATTTATAAAGATCATGCTTCCACTTATATTCATACATTTTATTCATACTGATACAATTATGTTTACACTTATATTCATACTCACACCTTTTATGATACTCTTGTTTATACACATAATTACAACGATACGTTTCATGTTTATACTTATACTTGTATTTATACTCAAACTCACCCCCAATACGCCTTATGCTCACACTTGTACTCATATTTATGCTCACGTTCATACATTTTATGACTACACTCGTATTTATGCTTATACTCACATGTGTATTCATACTTAAACTTATACTATACTCATGTTTTTATTCATACACAAAACTTATACCTTCGCATCCGCACGCGAGCGAAACCCGAAGGAATTCTCTTACATTGGTCTTATACTATTTGGGATGCAAACATACTTATATGCTACATTTCTATACACATGCAATCTTATTTTCAGAATTCATGTATACCTGAATTCATACGCAACTAGTACAAACTAAGCGGATCATGCGACGATCAATATAATCGCGGGTGCACACGGGATTATAGTGATAGACGCATGAGAATCACAGAGTGTACTACTGCTCTGGTAGAACGCGGAAGGTAACAATGGCGCCGAACAACGAAACGGACGTAACATGATCAAAACATGGTGGATACGCAGCTGGTACTTCCTATATATAAGTGTTTTCACCATGTTGCCAAACTTTCGCAAAACGTGCCATGAGAAACTCGGTGTTTTACAGACCATAGTAAGACCTAATACGCAAACTTTAACAACTCACAAATGCATTGCTAAGCACGTGATACCCGATCATCCACGACGAGTCTTAATCCCTAACGCAACGTTTTCGTTTGCTCATATACTTATGTCATCCTTATGCTCGTACTCGTTTATTAGATCATTCGTTCGCTCTTATGCCTTCAGTGTCCCACGTTATCCTTGTCATTATAAAACCTCGCGTTCAATCAATTGTTTAATCATTCAAGCTCTAAAATTCTTCTTGATCTAAAACTACCTTCCATTCTTGTTTAGATGCGAGCACACTCAGTTGGTCGCTACCTCGGGATTTGTTTTATTCCAAATACCTGACATTCTCCCTTCCATTGATGAACAATTCTCTACAAAACCTAGAATTATCAATGCTCTTCAAAAACTGCTAAGAGCTAAGACTTTCTTACAATCTTCGGTTCAACCACACTTTTCAGCAAACTGCACACCGTTTCGTACGCAGGTTTTTCTACTTAGATGTCGTATCCTTTGAGTTATTCAAACTCGTTTAAACCACTCGTCTATGCACACTTATGCGTCTTACTTATGCTCGGTGCCTCAAGTCATTCTAGTTAAGCGACCTCTTTTTTGCAAACCTAACTTTTCGTTGCTTTAAACTTCATGCTTACCCACACATGTCCACAACTCCAAGTCGCAATCATAAACCCTCATCCTTTAACCGAAACCCTTTAAGTCCTTCCTCTTGAATGAATTTCGGGACGAAATTTCCTAAAGGAGGGGAGACTATAACGCCTCGTATTTTATATATATAAAATAATAATAATAATAATAATAATAACAATAAATAAATAAAATACGGTGTTACGCGAGATTTTTTTATGTTCGGGTGCGAGAACGGGCCTCGAAACACTAGAGCACGTTAGCGGGCTTTAGGCCCAACCCCCCCCCCCCCCCACACACACACTTTAACCTACCTATTTAACCTCTCATCTCCCTCACCCTCACAAAACCCTAGCCTCCACTCTTACACCGGCCTCCTTCCTCCGAATCTCCAACACACACAACCACTCCACCACAACCGGCTTCACTCTCCCTCTCGATCCTCTCCGCCAAACAAACCGCCAGCCACCGACACTGGTGGCGGCGTCGGAGCAGACAACAGCGGCAGCAACGGCAGAAGCCGTTTTCCGGTTTCAAGCGGTAGCAGCGGCGACGACAGGAGCTCCGGTTGAGTCAGTCTCGGGCCTGATGCATCTTGGTTCGAGGCTTGGTCCACCTTGGGTTCTTGTCGGGTTGGTTAGGGTCACGATTCAGGTCTCACCTCGGTTCAAGTCGGTCTCGATCGGGTTCGGTGTTCGGGTCAAAACCGGCCAAACAAGTCGAAACGGGTCAACAGGTCAGTCGCGGGTCGGTCAACTTCAGCTTTGGTTCGGGTCTCGGCTCATGTTTCAGCTCAAGCCGTTTCCACTTTGAGTCTCAGTTCAGCCGGTCCAGCCGGTGCGGTTCAGTTAAGGGTTTGAATTTTTTCGATTCAGTCACTAGTTAGTTTTGATTCAAGTCCCGTTGTTTTGTTATTTCAGTTGGCTGGAGTTTTCACGGCACGGGTTAACTCGGTTCAAGATTTCAGATTCGGTTCAGTCAACACGAGTCAACAGCAGTCGACTCGGTCAACTGCTGGTCAACCGTATCGTCACGAGACTTGGTAAAATAGTTTAACGACACAATTTCCATTTAATCTTGGTTTATTTAGTGTTTCATGTATTCCTTTAACAAGAACCGAACATTGTCTAATTTGTAAACACACGTGGAAATGTATATAAATACATATTGTTTCGTTTATTGTTGTGTTTTGGCAATTTTATGGACAACTTGCATTGTCGGGATCGTCCAGAAACAAGGGGAAACCCTGTCCGTTTTTCGTCAAAATATATATTTAATAATACTTTTCAACAGAAATATATATATCATATACAATACTTTTTCGACAAAATATACATACATTATTCTTTTCGACAAAATAGATATGTTATATACGATACTTTGTTCGACAAATATATAATTACATATTGTACCTTTCGACAAAATGTAAATAACAACCATACTCTCCGACAAGTTGTGTACATCAAATAAGCCTTTCGACCAAAACGTATATATATAATAAACCTTTTCGCCAAATATAGATATATATACTCTCTAGTCCAAAACCACAAGGAAAACGTATCGGATTCAAATAATTTTTATTATAACAAATATACTGGTAAATATATTTAATTATTATCTTCTTTGACAACATTTCTATTATACTTTTGATGAAATTAACCTAGAGTCATTATATAGACTATGTTATGTATATACATACATTCAACTCCAAATCAAATCCTCCGTCATAATTCTGATTACTCATACACCTTCGTTTGCCATATAAGGTGACCTCGGTGTCCCGTTCTCCAACTCGTTAGATCGTCGTGGGATTTCCAAAGAGACTTAGCAAATTTGTGAGTATACTCGAACCCACCTTTTTTACTTTTAAACACTTTTGGGTGCAACATGTATTCTATTTCAAAACACGAAACACTTGAAACTATTTGAATCACTCTCTATCCATACTTGAACATGAAACTATATGATGCTTATTAATCTCGTATGTTATGTTAAACTTTTGTGTCCATATGCTGATTAACTTCATACAAGCCTACCTTAACAATTATAGCGCTATAGGAGTAATGCACCGCCCACTAGTCTTGGGGTATTGTTAAGTTAAACATGTTACCTCCCGTTATCTTTGGGATAGGCTATTTTAACGCATTGGATTCTTGGGTTTGAACATATACTTGACACCGTTTCAATTACTAGTAACTTGCGTATTGTGATTCATGTTGGATACGAGCCGTTAGACTATTTTAAACTATTTTATGCTATGTACCAAACTAGTATATCCGCCAACTTTTTGTTGATCATATTTTAATACATGTTGCAGGTTCGATAGACAAGATGATGCTAAGTGAAGAAACAAGACTTTGGTGGACTTAGAAACACACTTAGATTAAAGTATTTGTCGTTGTATGTTTGAAACAATGTTGTTCGTCTTTGATTCTTGTATGATATCTTTAGCAATTTATGAAATTCAATTTAAATTCATATCGTCACATAGTGTTATGAAGTTTTCAGCAATTTGTTCGTCTCATCCCGATGTTTCTGCCATCGGTTGGGGTGTGACACCCAAGACGTGCCCTAATCGTTCTGTTGGATTAGCATCAGATGCCCATGCATTATCACATTTTTTATCCCTTCATTTATAATATCATCTTCATGTCCTTTTAGATCTTCTACTGACATATCCTTCTGTCTTTTGAGGTGGCTTCTTACCATTGAGGAGACATGTTTTTTAGATGGAAGTTCGGATGTGTTGGCCTTAGAACTGAAGGTAGATCTTCATATTGGGCTTTTTAGGGACAGAGGGATCTACTACTCTTAAAGCTTCAACCTTTTTGTAGTTTCCTCTGATTGTTAGCTCTTCCCATCTAGCCATGGATTGCATAGATCCATACTTTGCAGCAACCATCTCCTCCTTCATTCTTCTTAGTTAAATTGCCTTTTGACTAACAGGTTTTCTTCCTGCAACCCAGTTGGGAGGAGTGGGCTTGATGTCTAGATTGAGCTTTAACATCTCAATCCTAGTTATTTCTTCCGAAAGGGCTTTATAGTCCAACTAGAGAACTGAGTTCTTTATGTTCTATAAGGCTTATTCTTCATGATAAACTCTAGATAGTCTTCCTTTAGTTCTTTTTTGAGTTCATGGTTGCTAATTGGTCCTTGTAAAGCCTTTTGACTAACATCTTTTGCAAAGTCTTCAAGTTTGTTCACTTTATGAATTGATGAATTGATGATGTCTATGATAGAGTGAAAGTTTGTGTTCTTGCTATGTTTTACAAGATACGGTAAATAGTTATGAGGGGTTTTTTATTCAAGAGCCATGATGAACTTTAGTTCAAATCTTTTCAAAATCTTTTGATTGAATACAAAGTTTGATGGAAGCAACTTCGGAGTTATTCTCTTTTGATTCGGTTTGGTTAATTTTGGGTAAATGACCAATTTTAGTTAATCAATTTTCAGTTAATTCAGTTTTTGGTTGCTTATGGTTCAGTTTCGTCTGCTTTTTGTTCGGTTTCGGTCATAATTTCAGTTTTGTTCACCCTTAGACAATGTGAATCACGTAACATATCAATTTTTATAAAATAATAAATTATAGCAATACTATACTCAAATTAAAGAAATAAAATTCTTGTTTTGTAGTATCAGTTCTTTTAAAAGATATTAATGTAAGAAAAAGTTACGATCATTTAAAAATTGTGGGATGGTTGTTTTTTTATAAGTGGGATAAAGTTTAACTACGAATTAATTAACCATAATTTGGTTAAAGATTAATGATTAATATGTAATTAAGGGCATTCACATTGAATTCCTTATTCTCATTTCTATAATTAGATAAAAAAAGCTTAATTTGTATCTCTCATTTTTCAACTAAAAAATATTTTTTTTATATTTTTATTATTATCTTTTCTCTCTCATCCACTCATAAATGCTTTCAAAAATTTTAAAAAAGTAATAGAGGTGAAAAGTGTTCTTGTATATTTACAGATGAACAATTACATTTTCTCCCTCCTTCATAGACAACCAGTCACAACCATTCCTTATAATATAAGTAAAACTCACTCATAAATACATAGGGCAACCACAGTGTGAATGCTCTAAGATGAGGAAACTAAAGTTTAATTAATGTTTGAAAAACTAATCAACCATCATAGTTGGGATGTACCTAATGTATTAAATTTAGGGGGTGTTTGGATAAGCTTATTTAACTCAAAAATGACTTTTTGTTAAAATAACTTATTTATTTATGACTTTTTGGAAAGGAGTTTAAAAAAATTGTTTGGAGCAGCTTATTTAGTGGGAAAAGCCAATAAATTAATAAGTTGTTTTTTTTAAAAGTGTTTGGGTTAGCTTATTCATGTAAAATGACTAAAAGGGACAATGTTATAAGGAGCTTCAAGAAGCCACAATGTTCTAACTTAGTGCATTTTTGTAATTTTTTATGACAAGTTATAAGGAGCTTCAAAACGCTACAATGTTCTAACTTTTCAAAACTGAATTTTCCTCTCTATACAAGAAGTCATTTTAAAAAAAGCTCTTTTGAGTTTGCCAAACACTTTACCAAAGTCAGTAAGTTATAACGAGGTGTGGAAAGCTTAACAAACACCCCTTTAAAAAGGCTTTTAACTTTTAGGTATCTTAAAAGGACGATTCTTAAATGTGTTATATAGTAAAATGCTAAAATCTTGCATGAGATTTTGAGCACTTTTATCTATTACATCCAAAATAAGATTTTTTTTTTTTAACTGGACCCCTGACTTTTCTATCCAAATCACTAACTCTTAAAACGTATCGTTAACTCAGGGACAATTTTGTCAATGTCATTGACTCAGGTACGTTTTGACAATTTACCCACTTATTTTTTTGTTTTCTAGTTTAGTAAACTTTTTTTTATCTTTAACAAATCAATAAAAATAATAATGTAATATATATACATATACACACATTTATATCTATAAACACTAATATTTTTTTAATATTCCTTTTTCATTTAAATAATAAAAATAAATTAATGACATTGTGTACGACAAGAGAGATGAGTGGTACTGATGTTTGGTACGATGGATCGACGAGGGGAGTAGGGATAAGCATTTGGTACCGGTACCCTACTAGTACCATACCATACCATTTTCCCTGCTTTTCGGTATGGTACTAATATATTCGGCACCGGCACTCACTTTCCCCGTTTTTCGGTATCAGTACTTTCGGTACGGTATCAGTTCGGTCCGAACCAATACCATGCTCAACCCCAAGTAGGATTTCTGTGATAGACGAGGTGGTTGTGGTGGCGGTGGCGATGGTGGTGGAATTGAAGGCTGGAGAAGAGAGAATGATAGAAGAGATAGATTTTGTGTGTATAGTATATATATATAAATATACATGTGTGTATATTTATTATATATTATAATAATTTTATTGTTATTTTTATTTAAAGATAAAAAAGAAAAAAAAACTATGTAAATATACATGTGTATGTATATATATTATATTTATAAGTGTGTATGTGTGTGTATATATAGAGAGAGAACTAGAAAGAAAACTCACTTGAGTTAAGAAAACCCAAAAAAACTTATGTAATAACTTTTTTTTTGTAAAAAAATTAGGGAATGTAAATTACATGTTATCGAACGTTTTGTAACAAAAAAACAAAAGGCGCCAAGTGGATTTTTTATAAAAAAAATTAATTCAGTTTTTTAGCACATATATATATATATATATATATATATATATATATATATATATATAAACTGAATTTTTAACTTTTTTAATAAAAAATCCATTCGGCGCGTTTTGTTTTTGTTTTTTTGTTACAAAACATTTAATAACATGTAACCTATTTTAACTTAAGTGGATTTTCTCTCTCTCTAATTCCTATATATATATATAGGGCCGCTAGAATGAAAACCACCACGTGGTGAGAAAACCGTGAAAACTACACCATACGGGGCGAGTCGAGCCAAAAATATTTTTCGTAGTCCAAGAAAAATATATTATAAACACATATGTAATAAAATTCAAAAAAAATCGTCGTGTATGTAGTTTTGACCACCCAAAGTTTAGTGTAAAATTTTAACTTTAATTAAATTTAAATTTTACACTAAACTTTGGGTCGTCAAAACTACATGCACGACAATTTTTTTTTAATTTTTTTACATATGTGTTTATAATATATATTCCTCTACGTTTATAAAAAAAATTTGAACCAACTCGTCCCTTATGGTGTAGTTCTCACGGTTTACTCAACTCGTGGTAGTTTTCATTCTAGCGGTCCCCTATATGTGTGTATTATATTTATAATTATTTTTATAGATTAAAAAGAAAAGTAAAAAATAAATTTGTAAATTGACAAAATCATCCTTGAGTTGATAAAAAATACCATAATCATCCCTGAATTAACAGTATATTTTAACTAGGTTTGTAATTTAGATAAAAATACTAAAAATAAATGAAATATTAGTGGTTAGTTATAAAAAAAATAGTAACGGGAAAAAAATGCTTGAACCTCATAGACATTTTTACGTCTTACTATTGCTTGTAAAATATATTATTTTTGAAAAAGATTGCTTGCAACCAATAGCCATTAGCCACCAGTTTGCGTGTCACCGTGGGTTTCTTTGTAGAGAGTGAAAGACGGAGAGCAGCCCCTATATGGGTCGTTATCCTCTTGAGCTTTTTCTTGTCCAATTTTATGGTCAAATCCCTCAATTTACTATAATTTAATTTTTATATCCATCATCTATTTTATCTCTATTCTCTTGATGTCAAACTAGACTGACCACGAATTTAGAAAAAAGAAATATGGAATGTGACATATCAAAAGAGAAAACAAATTCTGATAGTCAGTTTCTAACTCAGAATATTCACGTGTTATTTTATCTTATCATGTAGTATACGAGCATGGTTTGATGCAAAGTCAAATAAAATCTAGACGCGTGTTTTGTTGGTTATCTTTTCGCATGCCTTTGTATAAACCGTCAAAAAACCAAGAATACTGCCTTTTTTAATATTGTTTATGATGACATTGATGTGTTGGTTATTTGATGTAAAGCACCACTACGTGAATTAGTGGTAGAAGTTGACATGATCCACATGCTTTCAAAGATCTTTAGCCAATTTTTTTTTTGTCTTAAGGGTTTCGCTTTGTTAAGTGTTAATATTTATTGTAAGGACTTGGATTCTGTACGCAGTTAGTAATAGCTACGTTTGACAAGAAAGATTGTTAGTGAAATCAGTTTTAGCCTTTAAGAAAGTCAATCAAGATAATGTAGAGATCAAGATGAACATAAAGAGAAAAGGTTCAATGGTTGGCTTAATTACTTGATATTAGGTTGAGTTAAATGCTTGGTTGGTCCCTATGGTTTGCAAATATTGCAGACTTGGTCCCAGTGGTTCACTAATTACACGCTTGGTCCTAATAGTTGTAATTTTTGCACTCGGGTGGTCCTTATCACTAACCTATGTTAAGTTTTTCAGTTAAATACATGCAAAATTACTAGCTTACCCCTAAACAAATAAGAAAAAAAAAAAAAAAAGAACTGAACCTGTCCCTTTATCTTCTTCATCCTCTCCCTCTCTCTCTCTCTAAAACCCACCACCCACCTCCACCGTCAACCCACCACCACCGCCACCTTCAACCCACCACCACCTCCTCCACCGCCTCCTTCAACCCATCACCACCACCTCCACCGTCAATCTTGTATAGGGTCTCTTATGCAGTCACCTTCTCTAAAACTTGTGTAGGGACTTTTATGCAGTCACCTTCTCTAACAACTTTAAATCTTTTTCTTGCCTTTTCTCAAATTCATCTATCAATTCACCAAAAATCAGAGGAGATCGTCACTCTTCGAGTCTTCTCCGATAAGAATCACCGGCAAGATCCACATATTCGGAGAGAATCACCGTCACATGCAGCTTTAACGACGACACACGCTCACTCTAATCCATCGGCATCTCCGACAACATACTCACCGGAGGTCCGATCGTCTCCTCCTGACTGTCTCCGCACTCATCGGTTCCAGTATTCGAAACAAATCGAAAAAAACAGGGCAGAATTTTGATGAAATCGTAGTGAAAATTGATGAGGTATTGCTTTTGTAATTGAAATTGAAAGTTTAAGTGCTTCTGGTTGTTTAGTTTTTTGATATCTTGTTCCAGTGAGTTTCTGATCCTCAGTATATGAAAATGTTTGTTGTTATATTTAGATTTCATTGATTTAGGGGCGGGGGGGGGGGGGGGGGTACAGGCGGACTGGAGGTTCACACACATTTATGCAAGGTATGTTTATGTTAAAGTTCCCTTGCATATATCTAGTTTAGGGATAAGATGTACTTGTAGATTAATTTTGAAATTTATGTTGTTTGATGCACTTGCTAGTAATAGTTATGTTTGACAAGAAAGATTGTTAGTGAAATCAGTCTTAGCCTTTAGGAAAGTCAATCAAGATAATGTTTCAATTGTTGGCTTAATTACTTTATATCAGGTTTAAAATGAAGGTTATTATTGATTAAGAAAAAAGATTAATTTTGAAATTTATGTTGTTTGATGCACTTGCTAGTAATAGTTATGTTTGACAAGAAAGATTGTTAGTGAAATCAGTCTTAGCCTTTAGGAAAGTCAATCAAGAAATGTTTCAATGGTTGGCTTAATTACTTTATATTAGGTTTAAAATGAAGGTTATTATTGATTAAGAAAAAAGATCCAGTTACAACTTATGATTGATTATTGTTGTATAAGATAGAATAGATAGTTGACAAAAGATCAAATATAAATACGGTTATCGTACAAAACGTTTGAATGAAGTGGAAAAGTAAAAAAAAGGTTGTGTGATTTTCATAATTATATTCTATTAGTAGAATAATTATGATGCACTTGTAGAGTAATTTTGAATGACTAGTTGTTTGATGCACTTTTAGATTAATTTTGAAATTTATGTTGTTTGATGCACTTGTAGAATAATTGAGAATGATATCTTGTAGTGGTGTATTAATGATGAATTGTAGAGTAATTATGATGTACTTGTAAAGAATTTTGAAATACATGTTGTTTGATGAAATTATAGAGTAATTTTAATACTTACTCTACTAATAGAATAATTACGAAAATGTCACTGCTCTTTTTTGTTTTCACATGACATTCGATAACTCTATTTGTACGGGATCTTTACTCTAGATAGTTATGGTATAATATAGTTGGTCTTACATTCGATTAGGTTTTTTAATGTATTGTTACCCTTTATAAATTTTAGTTAATACAATATAGAATACGTGTGTGATTTTCATTCTAGAGTTTGTCTTAAATGATTGTAAGTTTCGTCGTCTTTTTCATAAAATTATAGGTTACTCACTTTTTATCATGACTTAAGAGTTAGATATGAAGAGTATTTGTGGCAATATATTTTATCTCAAAAGGATTAAAAGGTGATTCTTTGTTTACTTTTATTTCTTTGTATCATATATATGTTCAATTGGGATTTGGGTATGATACTAAAAGGTTATACACCGAACGAGTAACAATATGTGCGTTACAAGATATAATACAACAAACGAGAAACAATATGCGTATGACAACATTATTGATAGTGTATGATCCTAAAGGATCATACGCCGAACGAGGAAATCAAGTTTATGTTTGAAAGACTTTAAACGCATCAACAGGAATCAATATTGTTTACATAATTATTTAGAGAAATATATTTACACTAATCTTAAAATATTAAATGTAATTATTTGGAGAAGTACTAGTAATTAGATATTTAATGGTAAACAAATGTTTGGTGGATAAATATATATTTGTTTAAGGATAATTTGAGAAGAAAAAAAAAAAACAAATAGTGCAATTGTAAAATATTAAATACTTTTTTTCTCATCTCATTTATAATTTTTTTGACTAATTAAATAATCACAAAGACAATCATTCTACACTCTGAATAATTTTGTTTTGAAATTATATATTTTGAAATAAGTTACAAATTTAATGTAGTTTGTTACTAAAAGAAAAAGTATAAACTAATCATGAGTTTTTTCCCAAAGAGTGTTGGTGAAAAAGTTATATACCAAAATATGTGATTTAAAAAATAATTGTTAAAATAGGTGTTTTGCAATGACTTTTTTCTCAAATTAGTGAGGGTGGAAAAAATATTACCAAAATGGGTGATTTTAAAAAATATTTATTAAAATGAGGTTTTTTTTTTCTTATTTCTTTATTATTAACTACACTGTTTTTTTTTTTTCAGTTAACCTAATATGTTTTTAATTTATTTTTCTCCAAAAAAATTACTCGTTATATTTTATTTACTTTTTTAACTAACCAAAATAATTTTTTTTTCTTAACGCTTTTTCTTTTATTTCTTTTTACATTTATATAAGCTAAATAATTCTGATATAAAGTTTACTCCTAGAGTTTTAGAGATGTAAACAATTACTAAAGTAGCACCTTCATGTTTATTTATTTAACTTTAACCGAACAAATAATCGAACACAATATGGTTTTCTTTTTCATAAACAAGACATGTATTCATGTTTACATTAACTGAATGAAATAAATGTTGTTTGTGACCATTAAAGAATAAGTTGATAATAAAAAATAATAATACAGTATCAAGTTGGCCAATAAAATTACGAACCAATCAATCTATCTAAATATTTTGCCCACTGATTGTTAATAAAATTTATGTAATTATAGGAAACACTATATTATGGGTTTTCATTTGAATCGGTAATAAACTAAACAGACAATAGTAAATATGAAAAATTACCCTTAAAAATATTATATTAGAAGAGTAAATGAGTTAAAAATTAATTAATTCAACGATTTCATTTTATTTTAACGTGGGTTTCATTATATAAAAAATATAATAATTAATAAGTTAGTTAAAGATCTATATAATGAGATCGAATAAATGAATATAAATGTGATAGGTTGATTAAATAAAAATAGAAGAATTAAAATCGATTAGTAAAAATAAAGAAACATAGAAAAACACTCATTTTAGTAATTATTTTTCAAATCACCCATTTTGGTAAATATTTTTTTCCACCAACACCCTTTTAGGAAAAAAAAAAACTCAACTAATCATCTATGTAAGTTACCAATATATCCTTACAATAACATTAAATACAAATATTAAATGAAACACTATTATTGATTGAAATTTCTACTTTAAAAAGAAATTTCTCCTCATTTGAATTGCCACTATTTGTTTAATATGATTATGTATTAATTAATTATTTACGTAATTTAGAATTATATGTGTGTGTAAGGGGCGGTGATGGAAGACTTATTTCGTAGGAAAGTAAGAAGCCACAAAATAGGACATGTGTAATTTAGTTGAGACATGTAAACGCCCATATATAACCGTGTACTATGTCACACAATCACATACCATTTATTTTGTAAATATTTATCACACACGTATATAATCATGCACTGTTATATTCGTTAAAACACACACTATAATTGTATATCATCTTAATAAATAAGAATAATAAAAAACAACATAAATTAAACAATATATTCAAATTAAAGATAGTTTAAGTCATCTCTTTTATTGTATAATTTAAAAAATAATGATTTTCCATCATTTAGTCTTAGCTATTAAATTGATCAGAAAAAAAATTTACCCTTGCGCTTCTTACATAAATATTTTTTTCTACATGATCCGTCCATATATAAATGATTAGCCAAAATTATATATAAATTGATATAATTTTCTCTTTGAGGTCTCAAGTTCAACTCCCACTAGCATCACTTTGAAAGACATTGGTGGTGGCAATGAAGTTTAGAACTAGGCCTCTCTGGAGGTCGTCAGTTCGAAATCGAGCCGAACAGGGTTTTACCGCAGTGGGCCTTCGGGTGACGGGTTTTCCCCAGAATTGGTGGCTTGATGGTTCGGGTAGGCATCCAACTCTGACCGTTATGGAGGAGAGGATGCATTTGCTCGATTGAGGGCATCTCAAGATACTTATCCGGTGATTTAATTGGCCGTTAAAAAAGTTGATATAATTTTCAAAGATTTTGATATTAAAAACAGTTATATTAGATTTGATTTAAATCTATTGAAGATATTCAAATAATATATGATATATATATTAAATCTTTGATGATCATTAGTTCCTTAAATAAGTCTAGGGTTTAGAGGTCATATGAGAGTGGGTAACTTAGATTTAAAATAGCTGTGGTTAGAATAATCTAATACAGGATTATAAACAAATTTTGGTTTCTAGAAAATAGTAATAGAACTAGAATTAGTATCTGTCGTAATGTGGTAGGGTTGACACAGACAATAACAACTTTTATACACAACATATTCCAACTCTAATTGCTATTTTAAAAGTTACAATAAACCACAACGCATTTAAAGACAAACCACCTTTACAAAGACTTTTAAAAAGATACAACGTCAACAATCTTTCTTTTCGTACTACAAAGACTAAACCTAATGTGTGTAACCTATGCTAATACAATTTGTGACATAACTGGTTATCCCGTCTTCGTTAAGCGGTTTTGTAGAAGCAAGAAACCCGATGACATCACTGATCACAATGCAGAGTCAAGTGAAAAGTCGGTAGCATCATTGACCTAGAATAAAAAGGTACCCACCACATGATTCACATTTTCCAACTCTAAGCAAAATTTTGTTGGCACCCCAACCTCCCTTCGTCTTCTAAAAAACACGATCACCTGTTTTTTGGCCCCACGAACCTAAACCAAAGGCTGACATAGGTACGCAAGCCCGCATTAAACTCCATAAATGGGCATAGAGAAAACACGGTTGAAAGGTAAAAAACCTACCAATGTCATAGAATAACTGTTTTTAAGTGAAGTCGGGAACGAAAAACTGCAACATAACACAACAAAACAATAATTATCACACACACTTAAACATACGCTACATATGTTGCAAACTGAAATAAAGAAATACCGAAACATCAAACTGTTCAAACAAAGAATCAAGAATAGTACACATAAAGAACACCATAAATCATCTTCATCGATCCAACCAACAAATGCTAGAAAAACTATGATGGCTGCAATTTATCCAAGGCCAAAGACTCATGATAAACTGTTTGGAGCCACTAAGACTCAACATTTGTACAACAACCAACAACGGAACCCAAATCCCTCAATCAACATCAAAACAACCATAAAACAAAATATATATTACACGCCTAAAAGTAAAAAAAAATTGGTTTGTTTTATGCACTACAATTACCAAAGTGCATAAGATCACCAACAATTTGGGTGTTCACAATTCGGTTTAAAATTGTGAAACTGGTCAAACCGAACATCGATTTGGTTTTACGCTTGGTTTTTCTATATAACTTTCAGCCGGTCGGTTTAAGATATTTCAAACCCTGGTGAACAGTTTGGTTTATGGTTTATACTTAAAACCGAACCGAACCAGACCATAAAATTTATATATTTTTTCATTTTTAAAATATTTATTTATTACTTATTTATTGTGTATATTATGTTATACAATAAAAGTGGCCTATGTTAGTTTAACTAAATTATAGGTATAGTCTACAATCCCATATAACATTTTGTATAAAATCAATGATACATAATAGAGATATGGATATTCTTCTGTTTAATTCTAAAATAGATACATTATGTTCATTTCTTTAAATCTTTGTATGATTTTCGCATTTAATTTTATAGGTACATAATATAACTTATTACACAAATTTTGAATAGCATTATGTTATGTAACTTAGCGTACTGTTTTTTCTTAATTCATACATTATATAGGAGTTCAATAAAGCTCAAACCATGAAATAAAATCGAAACTAAACCATTACTAAGGGTTCGGTTTAAAATTTCAATACTTCGGTTTAGATTTTCGGTAATTAAAAACCAACACTAATGGATTGGCATATGGCTCAACCAGGTAAACACCTCTACCTACATTTCTCTCCTTTAGTATATGTTGCATTTTGACCTTTTGTTATATGGTTTTGGGGACCCAAGGTTAAATAAGGATGAGTAAAATTCTTTTTGTACCCAAGCACATTCCAGTCTTTTTTTTTCCACTGTTCCTGGATAAATCAATTTTTATTATATTATATAGGGATATTGGATTTTAATAATCCTAACTTTCACCAATTGGCCGACAATAATCCCAACTTTAAAAATTCCCTCTGACAATCCCCACTTGTAAGAATTTGGCCTCCATCGATCATTTTCTAACTGGGTTAGTTTTTTGTTGATGAGGCAGCTTACGTGACACAAACCTAGTTATTTGATGATGTGGCTGCTTATGTGGCACAAACTTTGTCACACCCTCAAAATTTCACATGACGGAGTTTACCGCGAGGCGCGTGATGAACCAGGATCTTAGCCATTAGTCATACTGACGACCACTATATGAGTTTAATAATTTTCCTGTTTGCTCATTCATGAGAAAATACGGTTTATACAATTGAGTAGCGGAAGCGTAAATAATTACAAAACTAAAATAGCTAATGTAACTAAAACTGATTCTAAAAGTTTTTTTGAAATCAATGCGACTTCGAAATGCATCCTAGTCCTGATGTGTGCTACCTTAGCAACCTGAGAAAGACATGCAAGAACAAGTGTCAACACAAAATGATGAGTGAGTTCACAGGTTTTAAGTTACAGATATAAAGTAAGTTGTTTCTCAAGCGTTTTCCACTGTTTCAAACCCGAAACAGTGAGTTGCAATGTTTAGCAGTTACTTGTTATATTTGTAGGTAGCTATCCTAAGTCATGTCAACAGAGAGTTCGATCCGAAGCTGACGTTGCTGCCCCTGTTTTGCCAGGTCTATCACCAACCATGGCTAAGTGTTAGGCAAATTCTACACCCGAGACCATCAACGTTCGGTCTAGCTGGCGCGACCAGCTCGAGTGGGGCTTGTCGGGCCCAGTAGTACTACTAAAAATTCCCTCGCTATAATCCAATACTAACGGCATCGTAAGTTTTAAGGGGACTGACATGTGATATAATGCTACTTTGTGACCATAACGAATATAACAAAAACTCTAACAGATGTGACGTTACCTTACCGTAACGTTATGACATTACTTTACCATAATGTAGTGCATGCTTTCTCCCCTTGTGTTTTAAAAATGTTTAGAAAAGTAGGGGCCGTGAACTCACATTAGTGTGCAAAGTATATCCAAAAGCAATACCTGTCAGCGACATGAACTGGCATATCATGCAAATATTCACCAAGACATCTCTAATAATTTAGAACATCATAAGTAACCAAAACTAGGGTAAGGTTGTTTTCATGTGTGCCCGAGCTCTACCGAATCGTTAAACGTCAACCCGATAGTAAGGTTATTGTCTAAGAAAAATAATGGTTTCATATCCAATGTACACATATATAGTCTACATGAGTTTATGAGGTTGGACCAAAGATGTAACTCTCATATGTATAAATATTATATTTCTACATATACATATATAAATATTTGTTCAACACTCACAGAGTGTTTACATATATAAATAAGATACATTGACTTGACCAAAGTACGTGCATGCTCGTTTATTACGGTAGTTTGTGTGTGTAGATATGCATTTTTGTAAGGTAGGATATGCAAGTATGTATCATATATAAAGGCTCGAATATTGTGGATAATATAAATCGATAATAGCAATGTAAATAACATATAATACCATGCTAGTGAGCTCTCATACTTTGTATGTGTTAACTGAATGCTTGTATATGAATTCAAGTGTGCACGTAGCGTATACTAACCCTCAAAAGAATAGATGCCCAATGTTCGCATGTAAAATGGTTTGCCAAAAAAAAGTTGAGCGCACCACACAAATACATGTATGTATCTACCCGTTCGAGCACAGGCAGTTGTGCACCTTTACAGACATATATTGTTACTAATGTATATTACCTCGACTATGAAAATAACTGTATCTTTTACTTCAAAGAAAAATACTCACGTGTAGCCATAGTGCATACCAAATTTCTAGTTGCATTAATTGGTAAATAATTATACATTTAAATTTATTATCTCGACTAACACCCGTTTAACAATAATCGATTTCCTTCATTTGCTAATCAAGATACATCTACCAACATTTCCATATATCACCATTACCCAAGACCAATATACATTTATACGTATCTTATGGAGTCTATTTGATTCAATAACGGACCGAACATCACACGAAATCTTGATAAGTTACATTATCATCTTGTTACTCGGGTCGGGTCGCTAGCGCTCGGTTTTACACAAGTTACACAAATATAGAATATTAAATATATACAAATTCAATACATAGATTTTGTGCGCATCGTTACCTACTCATATGAACCACTCAAGAAAACCGATACATAAAACTCTCCTAAATATGTGTGTTGACCAGATCTGATGACTTTGTACTTTGACCAAATAGTTGACCATCTGTTGACCGCACTAACATCACAATGCTTGCTTCCAAACACTACAATCTCACGAGCATAAAGTAATCACCTTGTCACAGCCATGAACAAGCACTCGATTAACCACTATATACATCAAAACCATCAATTTGATGACAAACAGATGGAAACGTGACTTACCGTAAGAGATCGGGTGGTTCTCGTTGGTCAATGGAGTTTGCTGGAAAAGTAAAACACCATCGCCATAACTTGCCGAGCTCCACCCAAACCGTCGGCTCCCGTGTTTCGAACCTGTGTTTTCGCCACTGACCTCGGGCTCTGCGTCACCATGGTCCACCACCCTGCCCTTCTTCACCACCGCACCACTCTTCCACCGTTCACCAATCAACCTGCCGCCACCTAACACCCAAACGCCGCCGCCACCCAAGGATTCACAACCATCCCGTCGTCACCCTCACGTCAGTTTCATCACCCCTGAACCACCACTGTTCGACCGCGTGAACACCCACCACCCACACGTGCCGCCACCGTCATCATATGGGGTGGCGCCGCCCCAACTTCCGCCAGAAATGGTGGTCGCCCGGCCCGCCATCACTGCCATCCTCCTCTCTCTTTACCCTCCTTGCGTCTCTCTCTCTCTCTAAAAGACTTTCTCTCTCTCCGATTCTCTAAAAGCTGAGGTGTTTGTGTTTGTAATTTGGGGGCTAGGGTTTTGAGAGTGAAAAATACGAGTGATGAAGAGAAAAAGATGATTATAAGGCTAGGGTTTGGGTGAGACGGGCTTAAACGCGTATACAAACTGGGTTTAATGTTCTTGTGTAAAATAGACCCGTTTATTTAAATTACAGAAAAACAATAAATACAAGTAAAATGTCTTTACTTGATTAGATTAAAACGAATCTTTGGAGTATACATTTTGTATACATGTCGACCAGTACAAGCTTGACAAGAAATGTCGGTTAAATAATATGCTTCACTCGCAACCGGTCGTTACTGTTTAAAACTAATAATAATAAATATTTTAAGGCGTGTAACCCTTTCTGATCATTAAGGTCAAAAGTACGATTTGTCACATTCTCCCCATGTTACAGAAATTTCGTCCTCGAAATTTAGGCTAAAGTATACTCTATACCCCAGTTATGGGTTTGTTAATAACACGTTGTTACGCGTAAATATACGCAGTTTCACGAAGGTTCACTAAATAACATATAAGTCACATTACATAAAATTTCACATAATTTGTATTTATTTAATAGTCCGAGAATAGTATGTAGGGTGTTCGTCAATGTTCGAGTACATACTCGTGTGTGATTCCCTAATTCCACGAATTACTGTTACGCACGTGTTTGTGTAATAACCGACACACTTAATTAACCTTAATCAAGTGTATTGCATGACTGGATGTTTGAGATAACGGAGTTTGTGGTAACAATGTTAACCTGAAAATGCCGGGTGTCACATCATCCCCTTGTTGAAAGAATTTTCGTCCCGAAAATTTAGATTATGATATTTTAAACGATGGTTGCAAGTTCATTGCTAAAGAGAGCGTCAAGATATATGACGGTACAAGGAGATGAGTTAAATTTAGACAATATGATCAAGATAACAGCTAATGACAGCGGAGATTCAATTGTTTATCCGATCAATTTACTAGGGATTATATATATAGGTATTGAATAGTCATTTGTCGAAGCAACAAATCAATTTTAGCAAGAGTATGTGCACATAAGTGCAAATTTCAAGAGTTATAGGGGCCGCTTACAATGCAAGTATACAAGAAATAAAGAGATGACGCGAATTCAAGATTGTATCATGGTATTGAAGTTTGGTGGTCCAGTTTTCTTTTCACGAATAAGATGGAATAGCACACCGCCTAGTAACCAGGTATTGCTATTGTCACGGAGGTGACACCAATGTTCAGAATTTTAGTAGGTGAAGCCACTATGGCTTGAAGAGTCCGTGATGTAACGAAGTGAATTCTAGCATATGGATTTTGAATGGAGTTTACGTTAGGTTATCAAGGAAAACACTAATACATGTCAATCTATATATGGTCTTAAGTAGAAATATAAGTTTAGTTCATGGGAGGTCGATGATAAATAATGTTGTAACAAGTTACGTTAAGCACAAGCGACACTCACAAGGGTTGAAACACCAATGTGTCATTCATACATCGGTATGTCATTGAAAGATGAGTTTAACATGTATGGCCGCGGGGGGGGGGGGGGGGGGTAGGGGTTGTTCCACAAAATATAGTTTAGGTGAGCTCTACCCGTTTGAATTTGGGTGACTTGAAAAAGGTCGTACTTAGTTATTATGGAGTGATATGAATATTAAGTAGACAACACTTCATGAAGCAAGTGTATCTAACGTATATTTTGAGGGTTTTTTTTTTGCACGGACACGAATGTTATATGTCGTAACGAAGGGTCGGCGCAATCGACGAGCTAGATTTGTGTGAGGGTAATTTGTTAAAAACCAAATTACTCAAATCGTAGAATCACGTGTGTTGAGTGCACCAAAGTAACTGACGTGAAAGTGTTTAAGGTGGGTGTAAAAGATATTTGTTTTTATATGGTATCGCTACCCGAGATCAAAATTGGTGCAGTCACCACTACTAAAGAACAGTGATGATGCCATCATATGTAAGAATTTTGAGAAAAAAAATGATAATTTCTTGGACATGTGATTCAGGTATATTTATCAACAATCTGGGTGAAAACTCAAGTTAGACATTATACTCTTTATTTCAGAATGGTTGCGTCTGGATGCGTTCATACAGAGGGGAGGGTCATGATATTTTGGTTGCAGTTGGTTGTAGAAGATGACCAGCTTTTTGTCAAAGAGAAATAAGTACTAAACAAAGAGGTCGATGAAGCTAGACATAAGTATGGTGTTTTCACACGGAAAGGGTGTTGACCTCGGCGTACCTCACGGATGTAGATTTTTTTTTTCTTATGCTCCTGCTCTTGTTGAACTTAAGCATGGCTCGTTGTTCCTCGTGTAACGTTCGTAGAGAGTGATTTAGACAAACGAGGATTAGCGTATAATTGGGTTAGACCAGAACTATGATATTCATTTTAGCACAACAAGATTAGACGCGAAGAACATATCAAGACGTGGTTATCATCAATCTGTTCCACAGAATTGTTTTAGAATCACTAGTGAAAAGAAAGAAAAATAAATAAATAAATCTGATGATGAGGATGTAGTTGGTCGCACACAAGCGGTATAAATAGAAATAAAGTGACGCCACCGGTCGTTAGAAGCATTACATTGAAGGTGCTGTCGCAATAAGAATTATGTAGAAAAGTAATGGTTGGTCGAATTCATAGTGCTCCGGTTCAATCGAGTGTTCTCCACAGCCGTCGAGCTCGCCCGTATGCGAATAAGAACAGATTCACCAAGATCCATGTATGAAATTGAGTGTGTAATTAGTCGAACATGTATGCAAGCAAGTTTGAAAGATTGAGCTAAAACATGTGAATGAATTAGGAGCATCACATACTTCGCCAAGAGATTTCATTACAAGGACGCAAAAAATATGTTCAAAATGGTATGGCCATAATAACAATGCATCACTATGTTCAGAGTTCAAAAAGTGATCACCACGAATTAAAAAGGCGAGTTTATCGAGTTCTTTTATTTTAGAGCAAAATATTATAGGAGTTTATGCGTAGAGAATCCAAGATGTAGTGTGACCACGACAATGTCCTTCCGATTGAATTGTCGAATACAAAGTGTTGTCAAAATGATAGGGTCATCAAAAGCTTAGTCATCGACCATACGTTGATCATTAGGATTTATATGAGAAAGGGTAGTCGAGAATCGTTCGATCCGAGTATTCACTCGAGTTAAAATACACTATGAGAGTCTGTTATAGTGGGTTGTAGATGGACGCATGCACATGGAACAAACATGCACAAGAAATGTGACTTTAAGAGATGAAACTGGTTCATTAACGTGAATTACCGGAAAAGCAAGGCAATCGCTCTACCATCCGAGTCAGGATAGAGTTCGGGTGTGCAATTGGCAAAGTGTGCACAGCTTCATGGTCAAACATTCTCTCGAAGAACATCAACCAAAGATGTAGACGTGTGGCTCGGGAAATTGTTTACATCTCAATGTCAATGGATTTCTGCAATAACATGTGCAGTGGTCTGCCCTAACGCAGGGTGCCTCACGCGAGGTCCATGTGCGTAGGTTGAAAGAAAGTAAAACGAGTGAGACCAGGGTGTTGTTGGTAGGTAGGGAAAGTACTCGTTTTCGATGAACCAAACTCCAAAGAGATACACGTCAATGTTGGATGTAGTCCTAATCATGGACTTGAGAAAGCTCACCATACCCAATAGTACCATCGGTAAGCTAATGCCGATGATTTTTTTCGTTATATGGTGTAGCAATAGGTGAAGATGATTGATGTGAGAAGCTCTTCAAGAGGTTCAGTCTCACGGCCCTCGAACAAGAGTAGATATTGGTTTTTGGCGATCCCATGGACGTCGCCACTAGGGATGAAGATACAAAGACTTTGATGTGTTCCTCGTCAGTAGAGGGTGAAGTGGATGATATCGACGTGCCCGTAATTTCAATGTATGTTTTGATGGCATGTGCGTAGGCACATCATGTATGAGTGTTCTTGTATGTCATGTATGAGTGTCTGTGTTGGTGTATGACTAATGCAGTGTCTAAGGCTACAGACTAAGTCTACTCTCTAATGCAAACCTAGTTCACTATAACTATTGGCTCTGATACCAATCTGTCACACCCTCAAAATTTCACATGCGAAGTTTTACTGCGAGACGCGTGACGAACCAGGATCTCAGCCATTAGTCATACTAAACGACCACTATATGAGTTTAATAATTTCCCTGTTTGCTCATTCATGAGAAAATACGGTTTATACAATTGAGTAGCGGAAGTGTAAATAATTACAAAACTAAAATAGTTAATGTAATTAAAACTGATTCTCAAAGTTTGGTGAAATCAATGCGATTCCGAAATGCATCCTAGTCCTGATGTGTGACATCCGGAAAAACCAGGTAGCTTTCCTAGTTCAGTTCTTGTGATATTATTTTTTATATAACCGAGTTTATGTTTATAATTAAAACTTGTGTCGCGAATAATCTGGTAGCATGTTACTTGATTTTATTTATTAACCATAATACCCGACCCTCGAACCCGAATCATTGTTATACGGATGTATAAATATCGACATATCTTATAATCCTAACATATATAACTCAGAACCAAGACGAATTATATATGTATGTATCAAACTATATATGGGTGTTTAATATATATATATATATATATAAGAAATAGATAAGCAACCAACCTTACCATTAAACCTCACCTTCACTCCTATCTGTTACGATCCCAAACCGCCACACCCTTATTTTACGTAACCTGCATGTGATAAATATCAAACCAAAACCCTCCCTCGTCACTTCCCCACATTGTGAACCCTAACCCTCCCCACCTTCTAACTTACGGCAGTCACCACCACTCTCGTTCCAGCCAAAACGCAGCTCCGAGTAGCCGGCAAGACCCTCCTTCCTCATCCGTAACTCTTTAAATTAAAACCTTTGTCTCGGTTTCCTTGTCACGGTTTCGGTTCGACTTGCGAATTTATGTGTGCACGATACGATGTTTATATATATATATGATTGTAAATACATGAGTAGTTAGCATAATAGTAGACATGTATGATATGTAAGTAGTGTTTGGGGTGTAAGCATGAACGAGATCGTATGGACGGTAACCAGAACCTGTGAACCTAATTTCACTTGTAATTATTGCGTAGATACTTGAATGTGTGTGGATACGAACTGGGTTGACGATGTCGAGTCGAAAACCATAGCTGTGATTTGTATGTGTTCATAATTTCCATGTAATAGCTATACTGTGTTAGAGTGGCAATTGTATATAGGTAGAAGATGAGAGTGATTAATCATGAAAGCTTTTATGTGTGTGTTATCGATATATGCATGGTGACTGTGACAATATGTATTTTTGTAGTGAGGGTCTTGGGAATAGGTAGTAATATGATTATTAACCAATTGTGCAAGGTAGATGGTAAATAATAATATCACTTTCATATATGCAATTTATAAGTATCATGCTAATGGGAAACCTAAAGTTACTATTTTAAACATTATATGAAACTCTGAATACGACTCACCTAAATTTGTACAAATCATATAAATGGTTATTTCTTCTACAAAAGGAAGCTGCTAATAGTTGAAATGTATATTAGTATAAAGACTTTTGCTTGGCCAGTACTTGATTCTTTGTGATTAGTGTTAGATATGTTTAATAATTACAAGTGTGAGATATCTGAACGAATCGACACGGAGACAACAGTTTGCAAGTTCCGACGGCACTTTTATTTATTTAACTAATAAGGAAAATGGAAATTTTATCAGGACTTACCCGACTTAGAAACCTCTGCCACTAGATTGTTTATTTGCTGCGCACCTTAAGGTGAGTTCACGGCCCCTATGTTTTAAGGTTTTTAAATACACATGGAGAGAAAACATGTATGCTTTACGGTAAACTTACACTTTAGCGTTATTGAAGAATAACATCACATACTTGATAAAGTAGTTTATGTTATACGGTTATGGTCACTAAGTAGCATCTTATCACGGAAAGTCCCCACAAACTCTCGAACCGTTAGTATTGGTATAATAGCAGGGGAATTTGAGTAGTACTACTGGGCCCGACAAGCCCCACCCGAGCTAGTCACGCTAGCTGACCGGTAATGGTCAACGGGTGTAGAATTGGCCTAACACCCCCCATGGTCAGTGATAGACCTGGCACACAGAGGCAACAACAGTCAGCTTCGGTTTTGAATTCTTATGTGACATACCTTAGGTTAGCTACCTACATTATAACATGAAACTAATTATCAACTGTACAACTTATTATTCCGGGTTAGGGATAATGAAAACTTTGTAATCGGATAAATTACTGAATATCAATCAAACCTGTGAACTCACTCTGCTTTATGTTGACACTTGTTTCTTGCATGTTTTCTCTGGACGCTAGCTTCAGGAAATAGGTGCACGCCATGGAAAACTATTTTATCGAGTCTTGCATTTTAAACATTATTATGGTTATGGGCGTTTGTTTCGGCGCTCCTTTACAGTTACTATCTTTACGTTTCCGCATTTATTTTCCGCACTTTGATTTATTTGGTTGGTTTTATTTTTAAAACGTATTATTTATATCATATAGAGGTCATTCTATATGACTAGTGTCTATGATCCTGCTTTGTCACGCGTCTCGCGGTAAAACCCCGCAAGTTGAAATTGAGGGTGTGATATGATGTGTGCTACCTTAGCAACCTGAGAAAGACATGCAAGAACAAGTGTCAACACAAAATGATGAGTGAGTTCATAGGTTTTAAGTTACAGATATAAAGTAAGTTGTTTCTCAAGCGTTTTCCACTGTTTCAAACCCGAAACAGTGAGTTGCAAAGTTTAGCAGTTACTTGTTATATTTGTAGGTAGCTATCCTAAATCATGTCAAAAAAGAGTTTGGTCCCAAGCTGACGTTGCTGCCCCTGTTGTGTTAGGTCTATCACCAACCATGGCTAAGTGTTAGGCAAATTCTACACCCGTGACCATCAACGTTCGGTCTAGCTGGCGTGACCAGCTCGAGTGGGGCTTGTCGGGCCCGGTAGTACTACTAAAATTCCCTCGCTATAATCCAATACTAACGACATCATAAGTTTTAAGGGGACTGACATGTGATATAATGCTACTTTGTGACCATAACTAATATAACAAAAACTCTAACAGATGTGACGTTACCTTACCGTAACGTTATGACATTACTTTACCGTAATGTAGTGCATGATTTCTCCCCCTGTGTTTTAAAAACGTTTAAAAGAGTAGGGGCCGTGAACTCACCTTACTGTGCAAAGTATATCCAAAAGCAGTACGTGTCAACGACATGAATTGGCATATCATGCAAATATTCACCAATTTAACAACAACCAAATAATCTCACACGCCATCTTGGCGGGGGTTCGGGGGCAGCGCCCCTGAGAAGCAGGGTCCTAGGGGCGGCAGCCCCTAGGGGCGACGAAGTCCTTTATAGAAAAAATTCTTAAGAAATTTAAATTCGGACTAAAAATACAAATAATACGGGCCGCGACAGGACTTCCCCTGGGCCTCGCGGGCCGCGACCTGGAGATGAACGAGGACACCACAACGTGCCACGTGGCATGACACCCGGCTGACCTACTTGTTGACTGGCCAAAGTTAGGCCCTAGCCTAGCCCTCTCACGGGCCGCGAGAGAGAAAGAGAGACAAAGAAATGGCTCGCCGGGCGCGAGCCGACCTCGGATCAGCCTATAAAAGGAGGCCTCTGGCCTCAGTTTCGTTGTTCAATTCTTTTCTTTCTCCCAGTCCCTATAATTACTAAACGTTGCTCGATATAATACCCCTAAATAGCAAAGCTCTGCTACGTTGTAAGTACGGTAACTCTGTTCATTGATTTGTCAACCTGCCCGGTTGACATAGGACCCAACGGTGTATGTCGAGGCTCTGTCAGACTAAGCCGTTGAAGTTCTGTCCCGTGATGTATGGCTAAAAGTGACTTATCCTACCAAGTTGACATAGGACCCAACGTGTATGTCAAGGCTCTGTCAGACTAAGCCGTTGGAGTTCTGTCACGCGATGTATGGATTAATGTGACTTGGGTTATTTTACTAACACGCGTGCATTGTGTGTTTTTAATAGATAACAATCAGGAACAGTTGCCAGAAAACCAGTAGGATTACCAAAGATACCAATGTGAGTCATTCTCTTTTTCTACTAAATTGTTTTACAAACCTCAAATGTTTTAATTATACTTAACAGTGATTGAGTCTTTGTATTCTACCAATGCTGCCGGTATGTGGGGTTTTGTATACACTACTGAATACAGCGTTGCTATTGGAGGACGAGTTAGCCAATAGTAATATGACCACAGTCAACATGACAAATACTGAATGAGTACCTGGGTAGAAGTAAACATTGTAATCGCTCTTAATACTGTGAAGTATAATATTGTGTCATTGTGTAAAATGGAATATACTCGCCAGTATTTCTTGCTGATAAAAAAATGTTTTAAAAACGCGTTTCAGGTAACTTAATGTGAAGCTATAAGAAGCCAGCTATGGAGCACTGAAGACTTAAAGAAAGTGGATATAAAAGTTACCTATATAAAAGTTTATGTTTTCAGAATTAGGGTTTACCCCTACAACGTTGTTACAAATAAAATAAGGGTTTTATCTCTTTCGTTTATCAATAATATCTGGTGTTTAAAACTTTGAAATTCATTTCCTAACTACGATCCTGATGTTTAAATTCCGCTGCTAAATTAATAAACACCCATACCACCAGCTGCTGGTTCTCCCCCCCCCCCCCTCCCCGGGAATAGGGGTCGGGGGTTGCGACAGAAGGTGGTATCAGAGCCACTGGTTTAAGCCCTTTAGGTGTTCTCTTTAATACCTAAATCTTAACCAAATGTGTTAGGAAATATCCATAACCCCTATGTTATTCTGTGTAGATATATATCTTATTATTTTATGTGTTAATTTGATTATTTCTTAGTCTACAGTATGAGTCACCAGGGTACGTCTGACGCTTACCGTCATTTACCTCATTCTCCCACGAATGAAGGAACATCCCGCCAACTCTAAACTATACAGCTGATTCTGAAGACGTCTTTGTTTTCAAAGCTCAGTCTGAAGAGCCCTTTCCCCCCTAAGAAAAGAGGATGGTATAATAGAGGCAGAATAGCAAGGAGAGAAAGAATGAGAAAAGCCCAAAAGCAAGCATTAGCAGTTAGAGCCACTCAATAACCAGAACCTAGACCTATGTGGGAAGAAGGATTAGACCGACAGTTAGCAAACTTTCATGTGTTTGGAAATGTCGAAGGAATACCTAACTTTAACCAAGTAGCAAACTCAGAACCACCACTACTCCCGTTGTTCCCAAACCAACCTATGAATATAGACAAGAACCAAGAAGAGCAAATACCAAACCCAGT